>CM022299.1:416139645-416496089 GCA_011799875.1 Thinopyrum elongatum
GATAATAGTGTTTGGTCTCCGGAAAGGTTCCGGAATTCACTGGAAGTGGTTTTAGATGTTTCCCGAAATGTTTGGGCATGAGAACACTTTATTTGGGCCAAGGGGTAAAGCCCACGAGGGTTTTGGAAAGTGCAAAAGGAACTTTTGCGGAGGCCAGGGGCCAGACGCCAGGAACCCTGGCATTTGGGTGGTAGACGCCGGGAACCCTGGCGTCTAGCCCTGGAGTCCGAGAAGGACTCTTGCCTTTCGGGCAAAACTTACTTTGAGGAGGCTTTTACTCCAAGTTTCGACCCCAGGGCTCAACATATAAATAGAGGGGCAGGGCTAGCACCCAAGACACATCAAGATTAACCAAGCCGTGTGCCGGCAACCCCGTCCTCTCTAGTTTATCCTCCGTCATAGTTTCTGTTGTGCTTGGCGAAGCCCTACGGAGATTGTTCTTCACCAACACCATCACCTCGCCATCGTGCTGCCAAAACTCATCTACTACTTCGCCCGTCTTGCTGGATCAAGAAGGCGAGGACGTCATCATGCCAAACGTGTGCTGAACGCGGAGGTGCCGTACGTTCGGTACTTGATCGGGACGGATCATGAAGGTGTACGACTACATCAACCGCGTTGATAAACGCTTCCGCTTTGCTATCTTCAAGGGTATGAAGATGCTCTTCCCTCTCGTAGCTATGCATCTCCATGGATAGATCTTGCATGTGCGTAGAATTTTTTTTGTTTTCCATGCAACATTTACCAATAGTGGCATCCGAGCCAGGTTTATGCATAGGTGATATGCACGAGTAGAACACAAAGAAGTTGTGGGCAATGATGTTCATACTGCTTACCACCAACGTCTTATTTTGATTCAGCAGTATTGTAAGATGAAGCGGCCCGGACCAACCTTACATGTCCATGTACATGAGACAGGTTCCGCCAATAGACATGCAACTAGTTTTGCATAAAGGTGGCTGGCGGGTGTTCGTTTCTCCTACTTTAGTTGAATCGAATTTGACTGCGGCCGGTCCTTGAAGAAGGTTAAAGCAGCAAACTTGATAAATCACCGTTGTGGTTTTTGCCGTAGGTAGGAACGGTTCTTGCTAGAAGCCCGTAGCAGCCACGCAAAACTTGCAACAACATAGTAGAGGACGTCTAACTTGCTTTTGCAGGGTATGCTGTAATGTGATATGGTCAAGACATGATGGGATATACGTTATTGTATGAGATGATCATGTTTTGTAATTTATCAGCAACCGGCAGGAGCCTTATGGTTGTCTCTTTATTGTATGAAATGCAATCGCCATGTAATTGCTTTACTTTATCGCTATGCGTTAGCAATAGTTGTAGAAGCAATAGTTGGCGAGACGACCACAACGCAACGATGGAGATCAAGGTATCGAGCCGGTGACGATGGAGATCATGACGATGCTTTGGAGATGCAGATCAAAGCACAAGATGATGATGGCCATATCATGTCACATATTTTGATTGCATGTGATGTTTATCTTTTATGCATCTTATTTTGCTTAGAACAACGGTAGCATTATAAGATGGTCCCTTCACTAAATTTCAAGATATAAGTGTTCTCCCCGAGTATGCACCGTTGCGAAAGTTCGTCGTTTCAAGACACCACGTGAAGATCGGGTGTGATAGACTCTACGTTCACATACAACGGGTGTAAGACAGTTTTACACACGCGGAATACTTGGGTTAAACTTGACGAGCCTAGCATCTACAGACATGGTCTCGAAACACTGGAGACCAAAAGGTCAAACATGAGTCATATAGTAGATATGATCAACATAGAGATGTTCACCATTGATGACTACCCCATCTCACATGATGATCGGACATGGGTTAGTTGATTTGGATCATTTATCACTTAGATAACTTGAGGGATGTTAATTTAAGTGCGAGTTCATTAGTAATTTGATTAATTGAACTTAATTTATCATGAACTTAGTCCTGATAGTATTTGCAAATCTATGTTGTAGATCAATAGCTCGCGATGTAGTTCCCCTAATTTTTTGATATGTTCCTAGAGAAAAATAAGTTGAAAGATGATAGTAGCAATGATGCGGACTAGGTCCGTGATCTGAGGATTATCCTCATTGCTGCACAGAAGAATTATGTCCTTGATGCACCGCTAGGTGACAAACCTATTGCAGGAGAAGATGCAGATGTTATGAACGTTTGGCAAGCTCGATATGATGACTACTAAATAGTTTAGTGCGCCACGCTTTTCGGCTTAGAACCGGGACTTCAAAAACATTTTCAATGCCACGGAGCATATGAGATGTTCCAAGAGCTGAAATTGGTACTTCAGACTCATGCCCGTGTCGAGAGGTATGAGACCTTTGACAAGTACTTTGCCTACAAGATGGAGGAGAATAGCTCAGCCAGTGAGCACGTGCTCAGAATGTCTGGGTACTACAATCGCTTGAATCAAGTGGGAGTTAATCTTCCAGATAAGATAGTGATTGACAGAGTTCTCTAGACACTATCACCAAGCTGCTAGAACTTCGTGATAAACTATAATACGCAAGGGATGACGAAAATGATTCCCGAGCTCTTCGTGATGCTGAAATCGGCGAAGGTAGAAATCAAGAAAGAGCATCAAGTGTTGATGGTTAACAAGACCACTAGTTTCAAGAAAAAGGGAAAAGGGAAAGAAATGGAACTTCAAGAAGAATGGCAAGCAAGTTGCCACTCCCGTGAAGAAGCCCAAAAATGGACCTAAGCCTGAAACTGAGTGCTTCTACTGCAAAGGGAATGGTCACTAGAAGGGGAACTACCCCAAATACTTGGCGGATAAGAAGGATGGCAAAGTGAACAAAGGTATATTTGATATACATGTTATTGATGTGTACCTTACTAGTGTCCATAGTAGCCCCTGGGTATTTGATACTAGTTCAGTTGCTAAGATTAGTAACTCGAAACAGGTGTTGCAGAATAAACAGAGACTGGTTAAGGGCGAGGTGATGATGTGTGTTGGAAGTGATTCCAAGGTTGATACGATCACCATCACACACACTCCCTCTACCTTCAGGATTAGTGTTAAGCCTAAATAAATGTTATTTGGTGTTTGCGTTGAGCATGAATATGATTAGATCATGTTTATTGCAATACGATTATTCATTTGAGTCAGAGAATAATTGTTGTTCTATTTACATGAATAAAACCTTCTATGGTCATGCACCCAGTGTGAATGGTTTATTGAATCTCGATCGTAGTGATACACATGTTCATAATGTTGATGCTAAAAGATGCAAAGTTAATAATGATAGTGCAACATACTTGTGGCACTGCTGTGTAGGTCATATTGGTGTAAAGCGCATGAAGAAACTCCATGCAGATGGACTTTTGGAATCACTTGATTATGAATCATTTGATTATGAATCATTTGATACTTGCGAACCATGCCTCATGGGCTAGATGACTAAAACTCCGTTCTCCGGAACAATGGAGCGAGCTAATGACTTATGGAAATAGTACATACCAATGTATTCGGTCCGATGAGTGTAGAGGCACGCGGTGGGTATCGTTATTTTCTAACCTTTACAGATGATTTGAGTAGGTATGGGTATATCTATTTGATGAAGCACAAGTCTGAAACATTTGAAAAGTTCAAAGAATTTCAGATTGAAGTAGAGAATCATCGTAACATGAAAATAAAGTTTCTACGATCTGATCGTGTAGGTGAATATTTGAGTTACGAGTTTGGCCTTCATTTAAAACAATGTGGAATTGCTTCACAACTCACGCCACCTGGAACACCACAACATAATGGTGTGTCTGAACATCATAACCGTGCTTTATTGGATATGGTGCATTCTATGATGTCTCTTACCGATTTATAACTATCGTTTTGGGGTTATGCATTAGAGACAGCCGCATTCACGTTAAATAGGGCACCGTCTAAATCCGTTGAGATGACACTGTATGAATTGTGGTTTGGCAAGAAACCTAAGCTGTCGTTTCTTAAAGTTTGGGGATGCGACGCTTGTGTCAAAAGGCTTTAGCCTGATAAGCTCGAACCTAAATCGGAGAAGTGCTTCTTCATAGGATACCCTAAGGAGATAATTGGGTACACCTTCTACCACAGATCCAAAGGCAAGATCTTTGTTGCTAAGAATGGGTCCTTTCTAGAGAAGGAGTTTCTCTTGAAAGAAGTGAGTGGGAGGAAAGTAGAACTTGATAAATGTAGTTGTATCTTCTCTCGAATTAGAAAGTAGCTCATCAGAGAAAACCGTTCTCGTGATGCCTACACCAACAAGAGAGGAAGCTAATGATGATGATCATGAAACTTCAGATCAAGTTACTACTAAAACTCGAAGGTCAACCAGAACACATTCCACACCAGAGTGGTATGGTAATCCTGTCCTGGAAGTCATGTTATTAGACCAAGAGGAACCTACAAACTATGAAGAAGCTATGATGAGCCGAGATTCCGACAAATGGCTTGAGGCCATGAAATCTAAGATATGATCCATGTATGAGAACAAAGTATGGACTTTGGTGGACTTGCCCAATGATCGGCAAGCCATAGAGAATAAATGGATCTTCAAGAAGAAGACTGATGCTGATGGTAATATTACTGTCTACAAAGCTCAACTTGACGCAAAAGGTTTTCGACAAGTTCAAGGGGTTGACTACGATGAGACTTTCTCACCCGTAGCGATGCTTAAGTCTGTCCAAATCATGTTAGCAATTGCCGCATTTTATGATTATGAAATGTAGCAAATGGACGTCAAAACTGTATTCCTTAATGGATATCTTAAAGAAGAGTTGTATATGATGCAACCAGAAGGTTTTGTCGATCCTAAAGGTGCTGACAAAGTGTGCAAGCTCCAGCGATCCATCTATGGACTGGTGCAAGCATCTCGGAGTTGGAATATACGCTTTGATGAGGTGATCAAAGCATATGGTTTTATACAGACTTACAGTGAAGCCTGTATTTACAAGAAAGTGAGTGGGAGCTCTGTAGCATTTCGGATATTATATGTGGATGACATATTGTTGATTGGAAATGATATAGAATTTCAGACTAGCATAAAAGGATACTTGAATAAGAATTTTTCAATTAAAGACCTCGGTGAAGCTGCTTACATATTGGGCATCAAAATCTATAGAGATAGATCAAGATGCTTGATAAGGCTTTCAATAAGTACATACCTTGACAAGATTTTGAAGGAGTTCAAAATGGATCAGCCAAAGAAGGAGTTCTTGCCTGTATTGTAAGGTGTGAAGTTGAGTAAGACTCAAAACCCGACCACGGCAGAAGATAGAGAGAGAATGAAAGTTATTCCCTATGCCTCAGCCATAGGTCTATAAAGTATGCCCTGCTGTGTGGTACAATAGTGATCCAGGAGTAAGATCACTGGACAGCGGTCAAACTTATCCTTAGTTACCCAAGAGGAGTAAGGAAACATTTCTCGGTTAGGGAGGTGATAAAGAGTTTGTCGTAAAGGGTTACGTCGATGCAAGCTTTGACACCGATCCAGATGACTCTGAGTCTCGATCTGGATACATATTGAAAGTGGGATAAATTTGCAAAATACACACAGATCTAAATGTGGTAGACCTGTTGACTAAACTTCTCTCACAAGCAATACATGATCACACCTTAGTACTCTTTGAGTGTTAATCACATGGCGATGTGAACTAGATTATTGACTCTAGTAAACTCTTTGGGTGTTGGTCACATGGCGATGTGAACTATGAGTGTTAATCACATGGCGATGTGAACTAGATTATTGACTCTAGTGCAAGTGGGAGATTGAACGAAATATGCCCTAGGGGCAATAATAAACTTGTTATTTTATATTTCCTTATTCATGATAAAGGTTTATTATTCATGCTAGAATTGTATTGATCAAAAACTTAAATACATGTGTGAATACATAAACAAATACCATGTCCCTAGTAAGCCTCTACTAGACTAGCTCGTTGATCAAAGATGGTTAAGGTTTCCTAACCATGTACATGTGTTGTCATTTGATAACGGGATCACATCATTAGGAGAATGATGTGATGGACAAGGCCCATCCGTTAGCTTAGCATATTGATCGTTCAGTTTATTCCTACTACTTTCTTCATGTCAAATACATGTTCCTTCGACTATGAGATTATGCAACTCTCGGATACCGGAGGAATACCTTGTGTGCTATCAAACGTCACAACATAACTGGGTGATCATAAATATGCTCTACAGGTATCTCTGAAGGTGTTTGTTGAGTTGGCATAGATCAAGATTAGGATTTGTCACTCCGAGTATCGGAGAGGTATCTCTGGGCCCTCTCTGTAATACACATCATAAGAAGCCTTGCAAGCAAAGTGACTAATGAGTTAGTTACAGGATGATGTATTATGGAACGAGTAAAGAGACTTGCCGATAATGAGATTGAACTAGGTATGAAGATACCAACGATCGAATCTCGGGCAAGTAACATACCGATGGACAAAGGGAATTACGTATGTTGTCATAAGGTTCGACCGATAAAGATCTTCGTAGAATATGTAGGATCCAAAATGGGCATCCAGGTTCCGCTATTGGTTATTGACCGAAGAGGTGTCTCGGTCATGTCTACATAGTCCTCGAACCCGTACGGTCCGCACGCTTAACGTTCGTTGACCATATAGTATTATATGAGTTATGTATGTTGGTGACCGAATGTTGTTCGGAGTCCCGGATGAGATCACGGACATGACGAGGAGCTCCGAAATGGTCTGGAGGTAAATATTGATATATGGGATAATAGTGTTTGGTCTCCGGAAAGGTTCCGGAATTCACCGGAAGGGGTTTCAGATGTTTCTCGAAATGTTTGGGCACGAGAACACTTTATTTAGGCCAAGGGGTAAAGCCCACGAGGGTTTTGGAAAGTGCAAAAGGAAGTTTTGCGGAGGCCAGGGGCCAGACGCCAGGAACCCTGGCGTCTGGGTGGTAGACGCCGGGAACCCTGGCGTCTAGCCCTGGAGTCCGAGAAGGACTCTTGCCTTTCAGGCAAAACCGACTTTGAGGAGGCTTTTACTCCAAGTTTCGACCCTAGGGCTCAACATATAAATAGAGGGGCAGGGCTAGCACCCAAGACACATCAAGATTCACCAAGCCATGTGCCGGCAACCCCGTCCTCTCTAGTTTATCCTCCGTCATAGTTTCCGTTGTGCTTGGCGAAGCCCTGCAGAGATTGTTCTTCACCAACACCATCACCACGCCATCGTGCTGCCGGAACTCATCTACTACTTTGCCCGTCTTACTGGATCAAGAAGGCAAGGACGTCATCGAGTTGAACGTGTGCTAAACGCGGAGGTGCCGTACGTTCGGTACTTGATCTGGACGGATCGTGAAGGTGTACGACTACATCAACCGCGTTGATAAACGCTTCCGCTTTGCGATCTTCAAGGGTATGAAGATGCTCTCCCCTCTCGTAGCTATGCATCTCCATGGATAGATCTTGCGTGTGCGTAGAATTTTTTTGTTTTCCATGCAACGTTTACCAACACGGGGCGCTCCTGGTTGGACTGTAATCTCCCGCGCTTGTATAAGGAGGTGGGTCTGCTCCAGGCCGCGTTCGCAACGCGCAAGAGTGCTTAGGACGATTGGCCCATAGCCCCTTCACACTTAGAATTTAGACTGATGTGCTGGCCCCTCTGATGAGCCTATGTAGGACTACGGTGTGTCGATCAGCCGAGGCCGGGCATGACCCATTAAAGTGTGTCCGGCCAGAGTTAATTGAGCGTGTTGGGTAAGTTGGTGCACCCCTGTAGGGAAGTAATCTATTCGAATAGCCATGTCCACGGTAACGGACGCTCAGAGTTGTATCCTGATCTACTATAACTAGAACTAGGTACTTGTGACATTAAATGGATATGATAGCTCCGGGATCGCTTTCTCGCAGGGAGTTGAGGAAGGATCTCTGGGCATGGTTAATATATACTTGTTACTATATGTCATGTTATTCTAGTCTCTTCTATTGCTGCAAGATACTTCAAGATGCTAGTCTTCGATAGGCTAGGCCTTCCCTTCTATTATGGCAATTCTGCAGTATAGTCCACAGATACAACCCCTTCCCTTTGATACTGATGCATACTTAGCATATATCTGATGTAAGTCTTGCGAGTACTTTGGATGAGTACTCATGGTTGCTTTGCTACCTTTTTCTCCCTTTACCTGATTGCTGCGATCAGGTGACGGTGCCCAGGAGTCAGCTGATCCCACCGATGACTACTACTACTCCGACGGAGCCTACTACTTCATGGAGATCGGTGACCAGGAGTAGATAGGTGGCTCCCAGGAAGGAGGCCTGAGCCTTTTCGATCTAGATCTCGTTGTTTTGCTCAGCCTTCTTAAGGCAAATTGGTTTACCTATGTCTGTACTCAGATAGTTTTGCTTTCGCTGACTTATGTATTCGAGCCTTCATGGCCCTGCTTGTAATATAAAGCTTTATGTTTGAATTTGTGTCTAGAGTTGTGTTGTGATACCTTCCCGTGAGTCTCTGATCTTGATAGTGTGCATTTGCGTGTATGATTAGTGCACGATTGAGTTGGGGGCATCACAAGTTGGTATTAGAGCCTACTTCTTGTAGGAAGCACCTTTCCAACTCCTTGGCCGAAGTTGATTCTAGTCTTTGAAAAACTATTTTACTAACATTGTTGTGTGGCTTACGGGCCCACATCGCAAATGGATGGGATTAGGATCTTTTATTCCTCTCCTTTACTCTGGGATTCTGATCGCTCTTCTTTTCGGGTTAAAGATTTTACTAACTCTATCTCTAGGTTCTCGTAACTACTTCCTCCCGGAGAGCCCCCCATTCTAGATGATCGCTTGATTCACTAGAAGATTCTGAAGATACTCTTCGATGTTTTTCCGAGACCCTTGTGCCCACCGCCTTTGGAATTCCCTACCACCGTTAAGTCCCTATGGATAACTACATACACTTGCCATTCATACAATCATTCCCCATTGCTCTTGTTATTACAAGATACATCAAAATATTCTTCGACTTTTCCAGAATCCCTTGTACCACTGCCTTGCAGTTCTTTGCCACATCAATACCTCTACGAATAATTCCTCACACTTATAGGGGATTCGTTCATTCCGAGTTGATCATGTGTTTCACTAAATTCTTCGAAATACTATTTGATCTTCCAAAAATCCTCTGCAGCCTATTGCTCCTGACATTTTTGCCTGCTTGCATTATGGTAAATTCCATATGTCTAGTAATCTTCGTTGACATCCCTTGTCATTCCCATTTTGAGCCTAATGATTCAATATGTTGCAAATGCTCACAATCCTCAGTCGAATCCTAGAATTCATCTTTCCGGCTCAGGCGTCACTTTGGACATGAGCTGGTTTTCAGTCAATCAAACCTTGACCGATTGTGCCCCTAAGTCTGTTCAACTTACTCATACTTAATCAGAGCATATGATTCTGATACACCGATTTGGATATCATAATTCCTTTGAATTTAAGTGTCAAATTATTAAGATGTTTCCAGAAACCGATGCGCTTGCATTCTTTTGGGTGAGTACCAGTTGAAAGTGCAAATGTCACTTAAATTATATTTTGGTGTGATGTCAATATGGTTAGTGGAACTAATATCGGTTGCTAAAGTTTATCTCAGGATATTGGTTCCAAGTTATTCTTGATGGAGGTGTGCGACCCCCCAATTCAAAAAGATCAAAGGCGTGGTCTACCGGAGATTCGAAGGTTTTCTCTTTTGGTTCGATTTGAGTCGTAGGAAAGACCGCACTATTAAGAGGGGCCTTTGTCGATCTATGTTGTGTGGGAATGCCATTGCCAAAACTTATATACTAGCCTTCTGCTACTTGTAACCTGTGTTGGTATTTCCCCAAAGAGGAGAGGATGATGCAGCATAGCAAAGGTAAGTATTTCCCTCAGTTATGAAACCAAGGTTATTGCTACTTCTTGAGCTTGCGTTGATTTTTCCCTTGAAGAGGAAAGGGTGATGCAGCAAAGTAGCGATAAGTATTTCCCTAAATTAAGAACCAAGGTATCAATCCAGTAGGAAGCACAAGCAAGTCCCCAATATATGCACCTGCACAAACTAACAAACACTTGCACACAACGCGAAAAAGGGGTTGTCAATCCCTTCACGGTCACGAACAAGAGTGATATCTAATAGAGATAGGTATAAAAGATAAATAAAAGAGCAAACTAAAGTAAATATAAATAAATTTCAGCAAGGTATTTTTGGTTTTTTTTATTTATAGATCTGAAAATATATGATAAAAAATAGACCCCGGGGCCATAGGTTTCACTAGAGGCTTCTCTCTTAAAGAAAACATACGGTGGGTAAACAAATTACTGTTGAGCAATTGATAGAAAAGCGCATAATTAGGAAGGCATCTAAGGCAATGATCATGAATATAGGCATCACGTCCGTGACAAGTAGACCAACTCCTGCCTGCATCTACTACTATTACTCCACACATCGACCGCTATCCAGCATGCATCTAGTGAATTAAGTTAACAAGAATGAAGTAACGCTTTAAGTAAGATGACATGATGTAGAGGGATAAACTCAAGCAATATGATATAAATCCCATCTTTTTATCCTTGATGGCAACAATACAATACGTGCCTCGCTACCCCTTCTACTGGGTGAGGACACCGCAGGATTGAACCCAAAACTAAGCACCTCTCCCGTTGCAAGAAAAACCAATCTAGTTGGCCAAACCAAACCGATAGTTCGAAGAGAAATGCAAAGATATCTTAATCATGCATAAAAGAGTTCAAAGAAGACTCAAATAATATTCATAGATAATCTAATCATAAATCCATAATTCATCAGATCTCAACAAACGCACCGCAAAAGAAGATTACATCGAATAGATCTCCAAGAACATCGAGGAGAACATTGTATTGAAGATCAAAGAGAGAGAAGAAGCCATCTAGCTACTAGCTATGGACCCGTAGGTATGTGGTAAACTACTCACACATCATCGGAAGGGCAGCAAGGTTGGTGTAGAGGTCCTCCGTGATCGAACCCCCCTCAGGCGGAGTGCCGGAAAAGGCCCCAAGATGGGATCTCACGGGAACAGAGGCTTGCGGCGGCGAAAAAGTATTTTTTGGTGTGCCCCCTGGCATAGGGGGAATATTTGAGGATTTATAGTGTGAATATTAGGGTTAGGAGGTCCCTGAGGGCCCCACAAGCCCTGGGGGCGCGCCCCTACAGCTTGTGGCCTCCTCGTGGATCTTCTGGCCTCCTCTCCAAGTCTCGTGGGTTTCTTCTGGTCCAAGAAAATCACCGTAAAGTTTTATTCCGTTTGGACTCCGTTTGATATTCCTTTTCTATAAAAGTCAAAAACAAGGAAAAACACAAACTGGTACTGGGCTCTAGGTTAATAAGTTAGTCCCAAAAATAATATAAAATAGCATATTAATGCATATAAAACATCCAAAACAGATAATATAATAACATGGAACAATAAAAAATAATAGATACGTTGGAGACGTATCAGTTATCAATCCAGTAGGAGAACCAAGCAACACTATATAAACAACACCTGCACACAAAGAACAAATACTTGCAACCCAACGCGTGAATGGGTTGTCAATCCCTCAACGGTATTGAGATAGATTAAATTGTATAGGTTTTGATAAATAGATCTAACAAGAATACAAAATAAAATAAATAAAGAAAATTGCAGCAAGGTATTGTTGGTTTTAATATATGATAGGAAATAGACCCGGGGGCCATAGTTTTCACTAGAGGCTTCTCTCGAGAAAATAGCATACGGTGGGTAAACAAATTACTATTGGGCAATTGATAGAAAAGCAAATAATTATGACGATATCCAAGGCAATGACCATGTATATAGCCATCATGTTCAAGATTAGTAGACCGAAACGATTCTGCATCTACTACTATTACTCCACACATCGACCGCTATCCAGCATGCATCTAGTGTATTAAGTTCATGGAAAAATGGAGTAATGCATTAAGAAAGATGACATGATGTAGACAAGATAAACTCATGTAGGAATAAACCCCATCTTGTTACCCTTAATAGCAGCGATACATGCGTGTCATGTCTCCTTCTGTCACTGAGATTGAGCACCGCAAGATCGAACCTATCACAAAGCACCTCTTCCCATGGCAAGACAAATCAATCTAGTGGGCCAAACCAAACCAATAAATCGGAGAAGAAATACGAGGCTATAACAATCATGCATAAAAGAGTTCAAAGAAAACCCAAATAATATTCATGGATAGATCTGATCATAAACTCACAATTCATTGGATCCCAACAAACACACCGCAAAAAAAGAGTTACATCAAATAGATCTCCAAGAACATCAAGGAGAACATTGTATTGAAGATCAAAAAGAGAGAAGAAGCCATCTAGCTACTAACTACGGACCCGTAGGTCTTTGGTAAACTACTCATGCATCATCAGAGGGGCAGCAAGGATGATGAAGAACCCCTCCATGATCGTTGCCCCCTCCGGCGGAGTGCCGGAAAAGGCCTCTAGATTGGATCTCGTGGTTGTGGAACTTGCGGCGGCGCAAAAAGTGTTTTGTCGACTCCCCTATGGTTTTTGGGATTTGAAAGTATTTATAGAGGCGGAGGTAGGTCAAGGCGGTGCCCGTGGGCCCCACTACCCACCAGGGCACGCTGGGGGCCTCTAGCGCGCCCTGGTGCCTAGTGGGCCCCACGAGCCTCCTCTCGTGGCCTCCAGAAGCTTCCAGGGTCTCTTCTAGCCAGAAATAAATCTCCAAAAAAATTTGTGGCATTTGGACTTCGTTTGGTATAGATATTCTGCAAAGTGAAAAACAAGCAAAAAACAGCAACTGGCACTGGGCACTAAGTTAATAGGTTAGTCCCAAAAATGATATAAAGGTTCTAGTAAATGTATATAAAACATCCAAGATTGATCATATAACAGCATGGAATAATAAAAAAAATTATAGATACGTTGGAGACGTATCACCTTCCCACTCCTACCACAAATTTTCCATAGTATGCTTGTTATGGTATCCAGAAAGTTTGCAACAGAAAGTTTCTGGATACCCCGTGCGCATGGTTTTTTTTACCCCCATGCTCACGGGGTAGTCAGGAACTCCCCGGGTACCCCCGTGCGCACGTGGTCTTTTGACCCCTGTGCGCACGGGGTGCTGCGTATGTTCCTGAGTACCGCGTGCGCACGCGGCTGACTTAGCCCGTGCGCATGGGGTCCAGCATAGAGAAACAATGACCAGCCCAAGAACACTATATATACCCCCCTTCTTCCTCCTCCATCCCTAACCCTAATGTCTTGTTAAGATCCACCATTGCTACACCTCATTTTGCTCAATACTCTCAATCCCTCCACTCAAACTTGTTGAAACTTTGGGAATTGGGAGAGCAAGACCCGATCTACACTTTGACCAAACCAAATCGCGTTCCCCGCAACATTTCTTCCCCATTGACTTGTTACTCTTGGAGCTTGGGCTCCTAGGCAGTTAGAGGTTCCTCCAGAAGCTTCCTTTCTTGTGGTGTGCTCCGGAGAAGTTTGTAAAGGTGTGGTGGTCACCTTCAAGACCAACCCCGAGTGATTCGGGGCTCATCCATTGGGGGTGACTCAAAAGAGATTACGGCGAGCCTTCGGTGGTGTCCCGCAAGCTTTGGCTCCGGCGCCGCTCTAAATGGAGAGTAGCTCTTTCCCAAGGAAGAGTGAACTTAAAATCTGCCTCCTCATCTCACTTGTGGTTAATCCTTTCCCGCACTTTACTTTGCCTTGTATGCTTGTTGGCTTGCTAATTAGATTTTTGCCTAGCAATTTTAGCTTTAAGCTTGCTTGTCATATGGGTTGCGTTCACCTAGTTGCATATCTAGTGAACCCTATTTATTCGCTAAACCTTAAAATTCTCAAGAAAGATTATAATTTGTAGTCTCCTATTCACCCCCCTCTAGTCGACCGTATCGATCCTTTCAATTGGTATCAGAGCTTCGTACTCTAATATAAGGTTTTACAACCTTAGAGGATATGGACGACCTAGGGAATGTGGGAGGTGTCCACACGTTCTGGAGGATGGTGTCGGCGTTCTGGGATCGAGGGTACCCAGAGTTGCCTGCCTGCGGCCCAGCGCATGGCCCCGTCGACGACCCGGTACGGTCCAGTTACAAGGCTCTGTGAGCAAGATCCTCGCGAGGGCCTCGCGAGGCGAATGACACTAAGACTTCCCGAGGGGCGGCTTCTCGAGCCTGCCTCCCGAGGGGCGGAGATCACTATGCGGGTACCCCACCTCACGAGGCTCACGATGACGTGAGCCATGACGACCAAGACCAGGCGGGCGCCAGCGGGCACAGAGGAGGACAGTTTCCTCTTTGGTGCTAAGGAGGCAAGAACCAGCGCGGGTTCCCGAGGGGTCCCCCAAAGGTTTCCATTCTGGTGCAACAAGACCAATACCACAAGCTCGGTAGGACGGATGTCATCGCCGAGCCCACCACTGCATCATGGCCAGAAGCTTTGCAGGTGAAGACCACCTTTCGTCAGGATAAGATGTACCTCTTGTCCTCTTTCAAATTAGTCATTGTGGAATCCCTTCCCACCTAAGCTATGAGGGAAGAGGACCAAGGGCACTATAAATATAGGCTAGTCTCCACCGTAGAGAGGGATCCGGTCCGGACCCTCTTCGGCAAGCCATTCTCATCCACTGAGCCCTCGCGAGGCCGCTCACCCACTGTACTAGTTCATCCTCAACCTCCTCGTGAGGCCAATCCACTACAAAGCAGGAGTAGGGTTTTACACCGCAAGGTGGCCCGAACCTGGGTAAGCTGCTGTGTCCTTCCTTTCCCCGTTCGCACGAACTCGATGAGGCCAAGCCATGGAGCGATGAGCTTGAGGCTGTGGTTTGGCTAGATCTTCATACACGCCCCAGAGTTCGAACCTTGTTGGGCCCGTGGAGCCCCGATTCCGACATTTGGTGCGCCAGGTAGGGGCGTGTCGAAACTCCCTTCCGCTCTACTCCTTCTCGCCTCATCGCTTCCATGGGCGACGCCGTCTGCCACGCCGCTCGGACCGCCGCCCCGTGGAGCCCCGCGGGTTGCCCGGCCTTCACTCCTGACCTGCGCCGAGTGCGGTGGCCGGTCAGGTTCAGGCTGGTGCTGCCCCAGCGCTACGACGGTGCAGCCGACCCCGAGGAGTTTCTCCAGCTGTATGCCCAGAGTATTCGGGCGGCGGGAGGCGATGAAAAGGCCATGGCGAACTGGCTCCTTCTGGCCCTCACAGAGGTCCCGCGCTCTTGGCTCCGTGGCCTCCCGGAGGCCTCCGTGTCCTCCTGGGAAGAGCTCCATGGCCAGTTTGTTGCACGCTTTGCGGCTCTGGGACCCCCCGCGGTCGCTTGCATCCTTGGCGGGTCGCAAGCGCCCATGTCTGGTCGCCACGTCAAGCAGGTCTTCCGTTAGGCGAGCGCCACTGGGCTAAGGCCCGAGACCCCGCAAAGCCGCGTGCGGCGCGAGGTCGCATCACCTTCGACTCCAGGGACCGCCCTAAATCTACGGCCGCTGTCGGTGCGCTCCCCATGCTGTGCGCGCCCACCATCAGCAACGTCTCTATTACCAAGACTCTCATTGATGGCGGCGCTGGCCTTAATGTGCTCTCCGTGGAAACCTTCGAGATGCTCCAAGTACCATACGACCAGCTCTTGCCAACCAGGCCGTTCTCAGGGGTGACAAGGGGCTCCGCCACCTCCCTGGGGCAAGTGCGCCTTCCCGTCACCTTTGGTAAGAGCGACAACTACCACACCGAGCTATTTGAATTCGACGTCGCCCACATCGGCCTCCCGTACAACGCCATCTTGGGATACCCTGCCCTCACCAAATTCATGGTGGTGTCCCATCCAGGCTTCAACATCATCAAGATTCCTGGCAGCAGCGGAGTCATCACCGTGGCTGGCGACAGGAAGGATGCAGTTCGGGTCCTCATGCTCGCCTACGCAGCGGCGATGGCCTCACGCCTGGATGCTGAGGGCGCCACGGAGGCTCCCGAGGCCGCGCCTACAAAGAAGAAGCAGCTGTTCTCCCAGGACCGCGCCGAGACAAAGAAGGTGCCTATCGACAGCAACGGCTCAGGCCCCATCTTCACCATTGGCGCTGGCCTTCCCCTAGAGCAGGAGGAGGCGCTGGTCAGTTTCCTCCAGACAAATAAGGATGTGTTTAGATAGGAGGCATCCGATCTGGTGGGCATCCCGAGGGAGGTAATCGAGCACCACGTGGAGGTATGCCCCGGCTCGCGCCCAGTGAAGCAGAAAGCACGGCGCCAAGCGCAGGAGAAGCAGACATTCATCATTCAAAAAGTGCGCAAGCTGCAAGAAGCCGGAGTCATTCGAGAGGTGCAGCACTCGGAGTGGCTGGCCAACCCGGTTGTTGTTCCCAAGAAGGGCGGAAAGGAGCGCACGTGTGTTGGCTTTACAAGCCTCAACAAGGCTTACCCTCAGGACCCTTTCCCTCTTCCACGCATCGACCAGATCGTGGATTCCACCGCGGAGTGTGACCTGCTGTGCTTTCTGGACGCTTTCTCGGGGTATCACCAAATCAAGATGGCGGCCGAGGACGTCGAGAAGATGACCTTCATTTCCCCATGTGGCGTGTACTGCTACACCTCCATGCCCTTCGGGCTGAGGAGCGCCGGCGCTACCTTCCAGCGGCTGATGCACATCGTGCTGGGGCCACAACTTGGGAGAAATGTAGAAGCATACGTTGATGACATCGTAGTCAAGTCACGCAAGGCGAAGACCCTGATCGAAGATCTGGAGGAAATGTTCGCCAACCTGCGCAAGGTGAATCTGAGGCTTAATCGGGAGAAGTGCGTCTTCGGGGTCCCGTTTGGCAAGCTGCTTGGCTTCCTTGTCTCGCATCGAGGGATCGAGGCCAACCTCGAGAAGGTCATGGCAATTCAAAAGAAGCGACCGCCTCAGACCCTCAAGGAAATGCAAAAGCTGGCAGGGTGTGTGACTTCCATGGGGCGCTTCCTCTCTAAACTTGGCGAGCAAGCCCTTCCCTTTTTTAAGCTGATGAAGAGAACAGGCCCCTCTGAGTGGACCTCGGAAGCAGAGGCGGTCTTCGAGGACCTCAAGAGGTACCTCACGAGCCCCCCATCATGGTGGCACCCCGTCCTCGCGAGCCCTTGGTGCTCTACTTGGCCGCCACCCCGCACTCAGCCAGCGCGGCGCTTGTGGCGGCCCAGGAAGAGCGTGCCTGCGCCAGCGTGGGGCCTGGCGGCCCGCATAAAGCCGCACGGCCTCTGCCACCACAGGACAGCGTGATACGTCTCCAACGTATCTATAATTTTTGATTGTTCCATGCTATTATATTATCTGTTTTCGAAGTTTTATATGCATTAATATGCTATTTTATATTATTTTTGAGACTAACCTATTAACCTAGAGCCCGATGCTAGTTTCTGTTTTTTCCTTGTTTTTGAGTTTTACAAAAAAGGAATATCAAATGGAGTCCAAACGGAATAAAACTTTACGATGAATTTTCTTGGACCAGAAGACATCCACGGAGCTTGGAGGGGGGGGGGGGGTCAAAAGAGTCCCGAGGGGCCCACAAGCCCTCAGGCCGTGCCCTAGGGGGGCACCTCCCTGGCTTGTGGGCACCTCGGGAGTCTCCCAACCCTAATTCTTGATCTATAAATTCCAAAATATTCCTAAACCAACAGAAGCGTCCACCAAAATACTTTTCCGCCGTCGCAAGCCTCTGTTCCCGTGAGATCCCATCTTGGGGCCTTTTACGGTACCCTGCCGGAGGGGGATTCGATCACAGAGGGCCTCTACATCAACCTTGCTGCCCTTCCGATGAAGCGTGAGTAGTTTACGACAGACCTACGGGTCCATACCTAGTAGCTAGATGGCTTCTTCTCTCTCTTTGATCCTCAATACAATGTTCTCCTCGATGTTCTTGGAGTTCTATCCGATGTAATATTCTTTTGGGATGTATTTGTCGAGATCCGATGAATTGTGGATTTATGATCAGATTATCTATGAATATTATTTGAGTCTTTTCTGAACTCTTTTATGCATGATTAAATATCTTTGTATTTCTCTTCAAATTATCGGTTTGGTTTGGCCAACTAGATTGGTTCTTCTTGCAATGGGAGAGGTGCTTAGTTTTGGGTTCAATCTTGCGGTGTTCTCACCCAGTGACAAAGTAGGGGTAGCGAGGCACGTATTGTATTGTTGCCATCAAGGGTAAAAAGATGGGGTTTTCATCATATTGCTTGAGTTTATCCCTCTACATCATGTCATCTTACTTAAGGCGTTACTCCGTTATTATGAACTTAATACTCTAGATGCATGCTGTATAGCGATCGATGTGTGGAGTAATAGTAGTAGATGCAGAATTGTTTCGGTCTACTTGACACAGACATGATGCCTATATTCATAATCATTGCCTTGGATATCGTCATAACTTTGCACTTTTCTATCAATTGCTCGACAGTAATTTGTTCACCCACTGTATGTTTTCCTTCAAGAGAGAAGCCTCTAGTGAAACCTATGGCCCCGGGTCTTTTTTCATCATATATTTTTAGATCTATAAACCAAATAACCCAAAAATATCTTGCTGAAATTTATTTAGATTTATTTTAGTTTTCCTTTTTATTTATCTTTTATACCTATCTCTATTAGATCTCACTCTTGTTCGAGACCGTGAAGGGATTGACAACCCCTTTTTCGCGTTGAGTGCAAGTGTTTGTTAGTTTGTGCAGGTGCATAGATTGGAGACTTGCTTGTACCTCCTATTGGATTGATACCTTGGTTCTTCACTGAGGGAAATACTTATCTCTACTTTGCTGCATCACCCTTTCCTCTTCAAGGAAAAAATCAACGCAACCTCAAGAAGTAGCAGGAAGAATTTCTGGCGCCGTTGTCTGGGAGGTTCTACATCAAGCCTACCAAGTACCCACCATAAACTCTCATCTCTTGCATTACATTATTTGCCATTTGCCTCTCGTTTTCCTCTCCCCCACTTCTAAATTTGTTTCAGAAAAATACAAAAATATTTGCCTTTTTATTCGCCCTTCTTCCGTTCATCTTTTTGTTTGCTTTTTGTTTGCTCGCGTGCTAGATCGCTTGTTTTGCTATCATGGCTAGTCATTCTACCATTGTTAGTACCCCTGAAAGTGAGGTTCTCCATTTTAAGCAAAGGGAGGGGGGAAATTTGAAAGATGCTTGGTATAGAATTTGCAATGCTCAAAATAGATCTACTCGTAAGCAATCTACTACCATCCTCCTTTGCAATTTTTATGTGGGTGTTACTGCTTGGTATAGATATGTGCTAGATACCATTACCAGAGGTAATTTTTTGGGGAGCCATACTTTGTATGCTTATAATTCTATGATAGATTTGGTAGGCTCACCACCACTCATGGTTAATGAAACAGTTTAAACTTTGGAACATGTGATGCAAAGGCTTGATATTACTGAGAATAAAATTTCTACCGTAGAGCTTATTGAAAATTTGGATAAGAAGATCCACAACCATATTACTCAAATTGGGTCGAAGGTAGGAATGACTTTAAAGAATCTAAAGGAAAATGAACATATAGTTAATGAGAAAATAGATCTAGGTTCTACTAGAATTGATAAGTTAGAAGACATTATTACCAACTTGGGTTCCACTTTTGGCTCTGTTAAGACTACTCCTACCAAAGCCACCAAGTTTATTTATGTTCCTAAAAATAAAGGTGAATCATCTAGTAAAGGAAACGAAGATCTTAAGATGATAAGTGCTTACCCTAGCTTTTTCAATATCATGAAAGAACCAATTGTTACAAGTGAATTTCTTGATCTCCTTCCTAGGAGCGTGATTATCAACAAAATCAAAGAACTTCCTAGGAGACACAAAAGTGCAATTGAGGAATTGCATACCAAAGATGACAACACCTAGATCTATGTTTTATGCCTAGCTAGGGGCGTTAAACAATAGCGCTTGTTGGGAGGCAACCCAACTTTATTTTTATGTTTTTGTTTTTGGTTCTGTTTTTCAATAAATAAAAATTATTACTTCTGTAGTAATTTTGTTTTGGTGTTTTTAATTAGTATTTGAGCCAAGCAAAACCTTTGGGATACTTTGGTATATCGTTGATTTGATCTTGCTGAAAAACAGAAACTTTTGTGCTCATTGCCAAAAATTCAATAAATCACAGAAGCATGATTTTGATCTGAATTTTTTACACGACATTGATATTTGAATTTCCTATGTTTTCCTAATTGTTTAGAATTTTTAGAGTTACAGAAGTATACGAAGTTTACAGATTACTATAGACTGTTCTGTTTTTTGACAGATTCTGTTTTCTATGTGTTGTTTGCCTATTTTGATGAATCTATGGGTAGTATCAGGGGGTATGAACCATGGAGAAGTTGGAATACAGTAGATATTACACCAATATAAATAAAGAATGAGTTCACAACAGTACCAAAAGTGGTGATTTATTTTATTATACTAATGGATCTTATGAGTTTTCTGTTGAGTTTTGTGTTGTGAAGTTTTCAAGTTTTGGGTAAAGATTTGATGGACTATGGAATAAGGAGTGGCAAGAGCCTAAGCTTGGCGATGCCCAAGGCAGCCCAGGGTAATATTCAAGGACAACCAAGCATCTAAGCTTGGGGATGCCCCGGATGGCATCCCCTCTTTCGTCTTCAATCCAACGGTAAATTTACTTGAGTCTATATTTTTATTCACCACATGATATGTGTTTTGCTTCGAGCGTCTTGTATGATATGAGTATTTGATTTTTAGTTTTCCACAATCATCCTTACTGTACACATATTTTGAGAGGGACATGCATGAATCATGAATTTATTAGAATACTCTATGTGATTCACTTATATCTATTGAGCTAGGCAGTTTGCTCTGGTGCTTCACTTATATCTTTTTAGAGCACGGCGGTGGCTTTATTTTATAGAAATTGTTGAACTCTCATGCTTCACTTATATTATTTTGCGAGTCTCTAAACAGCATGGTAATTTGTTTAGGTTATGAATTTAGTCCTAATATGATGGGCATCCAAGAGGGATATAATAAAAACTTTCATATAAAGAGCATTGAATACTATGAGAAGTTTGATTCCTTGCATTTGTTTTGAGATATAAAGATGGAGATATTAGAGTCTAATATGTCTCCAACATATCTATAATTTTTGCTTCTTCCATGCTGTTATATTATCATTCTTGGATGTTTTACAATCATTTTATAGCAACTTTATATCATTTTTTGGGACTAACCTATTGACATAGTGCCCAGAGCGAGTTGCTATTTTTTGCTTGTTTTTAACTTTGCAGAAAATCAACACCAAACGCAGTACAAACATAGCAAAACTTTTTGGAGATTTTTTCTGGACCAGAAGGAACAACTTGGGCCAAAGAAGTACCAGAGGGGTGCCCTGAGGGGGGCACAACCCACCTGGGCGTGCCTGGGGGCCCAAGCGTGCCGTGGTGGGTTGTGCCCACCTCGGTGGCCTCCCGCACCGCCTCTTTGCTCTATAAATACCCCAATATTCCAAAAACCCTAGGGGAGTCGACGAAACACAATTCGAGCCGCCGCAAGTTCCAGAAACACCAGATCCAATCTAGATACCATCACAGAGGGGTTCATCATCCTCATTGGTGCCTCTCCGATGATGCGTGAGTAGTTCATTGTAGACCTTCGGGTCCGTAGTTAGTAGCTAGATGGCTTCCTCTCTCTCTTTTGATTCTCAATACAATGGTCTCTTGGAGATCTATTTGATGTAACTCTTTTTGCGATGTGTTTGTTGGGATCCGATGAACTTTGAGTTTATGATCAGATCTATTTTTTATCCATGAAAAATTATTTGAGTTTCTTTGATCTCTTATATGCATGATTACTTATAGCCTCGTATTTCTTCTTCGAATCTTTGGTTTAGTTAGGCCGACTAGATCGATTTTTCTTGCCATGGGAAGAGGTGCTTTGTGATGGGTTCGATCTTACGGTGCTCAATCCCAGTGACAGAAGGGGACATGACATGTATGTATCGTTGCTATTAAGGATAACAAGATGGGGTCTATTCCTACATGAATAGATCTTGTCTACATCATGTCATCGTTCTTATTGCCTTACTCTGTTTCCCCATGAACTTAATACACTAGATGCATGCTGGATAGCGGTCGATGTGTGGAGTAATAGTAGTAGATGCAGGCAGGAGTCGGTCTACTAATCTTGGACGTAATGCCTATATAATGATCATTGCCTGGATAAACTCAAGAAGTTCTATCAATTGCCCAACAGTAATTTGTTTACCCACCGTATGCTATTTTTCTCGAGAGAAGCCACTAGTGAAATCTACGGCCCCCGGGTCTATTCTTCTTCATATTTGCTTTCCGATCTATTTTATTCGCTTTTATTTTCAGATCTATATTACCAAAAACCCAAAAATACCTTGCTGCACTTTTTATTTACTTCTTTTATTTCACATTAGATCTATTTATCCAATCTATCATAAATTTTCTCCTGTCCACGTGACAATTTCTGGCACTGTTACCCGAAAGGGATTGACAACCCCGTTAACATGTCGGGTTGCAAGTATTTGTTCTTTGTGTGCAGGTACCGTTTACATAGTGTTCCTTGGTTCTCCTACTGGATTGATACCTTGGTTTCATAACTGAGGGAAATACGTACCGTAGTTGTGCTGCATCATCCCTTCCTCTTTGGGGAAATACCGACGTAGTTCAAGCGACATCAGAGTCATGCTAGTGAGTAATTGTGGATTGGTAGAAAATACTTGTGTTAAAGTTTGTGATTCCCGTAGCATGCACGTATCGTGAACCGTTATGTGATGAAGTCGGAGCATGATTTATTCTTTGATTGTCTTACTTATGAGTGGCAGTCGGGGACGAGCGATGGTCTTTTCCTACCAATCTATCCCCCTAGGAGCATGCGTGTAGTACTTTGTTTGATAGCTAATAAATTTTTGCAATAAGTATGTGAGTTCTTTATGACTAATGTTGAGTCCATGGATTATACTCACTCTCATCCATCCACCTTTGCTAGCCTCTCTAGTACCGTGCAATTCTCGCCGGTGCATTAAACCCACCATATACCCTTCCTCAAAACAGCCACCATACCTACCTATTATGGCATTTCCATAGCCATTCCGAGATATATTGCCATGCAACTTCCACCATTCCGTTTATTATGACACGCATCATCATTGTCATATTGCTTTGCATGATCATGTAGTTGGCATAGTATTTGTGGCAAGGCCACCATTCATATTTTTTATACATGTCACTCTTGATCATTGCACATCCTGGTACACCGCCGGAGGCATTCATATAGAGTCATATTTTGTTCTAGTATCGAGTTGTAATTCTTGAGTTGTAAGTAAATAAAAGTGTGATGATCATCATTATTAGAGCATTATCCCATGTGAGGAAAGGATGATGGAAGCTATGATTCCCTCACAAGTTGGGATGAATCTCTGGACTTTACAAAAAATAAAAGAGGCCAAAAGAAGCCCAAACAAAAAAAAGAGAGAAAAGAGAGAAGGGACAATGTTACTATCCTTTTTCCACACTTGTGCTTCAAAGTAGCACCATGATCTTCATAATGGAGAGTCTCCTATTTTGTCACTTTCATATACTAGTGGGAATTTTTCATTATAGAACTTGGCTTGTATATTCCAATGATGGGCTTCCTCAAATTGCCCTAGGTCTTCATGAGCAAGCGAGTTGGATGCACACCCACTTAGTTTCTTTTTGAGCTTTCATACACTTATAGCTCTAGTGCATCCATTGCAAGGCAATCCCTACTCACTCACATTGATATCTATTGATGGGCATCTCTATAGCCTGTTAATACGCCTAGTTGATGTGAGACTTTCTCCTTCTTTTTGTCTTCTCCACAACCACCATATTCTATTCCACCTATAGTGCTATATCCATGGCTCACGCTCATGTATTGCGTGAAAGTTGAAAAAGTTTGAGAACACCAAAAGTATGAAACAATTGCTTGGCTTGTCATCGGGGTTGTGCATGATAAAATACTTTGTGTGATGAAGATGGAGCATAGCCAGACTATATGATTTTGTAGGGATAACTTTTTTTTGCCATGTTATTTTGAGAAGACACGATTGCTTTATTAGTATGCTTGAAGTATTATTATTTTTATGTCAATATTAAAATTTTGTTTTGAATCTTATGGATCTGAATATTCATGCCACAATAAAGAAGATTACATGGATAAATATGTTAGGTAGCATTCCACATCAAAAATTCTGTTTTTATCATTTACCTACTCGAGGACGAGTAGGAATTAAGCCTGGGGATGCTTGATACGTCTCCAATGTATCTATAATTTTGATTGTTCCATGCTATTATATTATCTATTTTGGATGTTTTATATGCATTAATATGCTATTTTATATTATTTTTGGGACTAATCTATTAACCTAGAGCCTAGTGCCAGTTTCTGTTTTTTCCTTGTTTTTGAGTTTTACAGAAAAGGAATATCAAACGGAGTCCAAATGGAATAAAACTTTACGATGATTTTTTTGGACCAGAAGACATCCACGGAGCTTGGAAGGGGGGTTAGAAGAGTCCCGAGGGGCCCACAAGCCCTCAGGCCGTGCCCTAGGGAGGGCGCCTCCCTGGCTTGTGGGCTCCTCGGGAGTCTCCCAACCCTAATCCTTGCTCTATAAATTCCAAAATATTCCCAAACCAATAGAAGCGTCCACCAAAATACTTTTCCACCCCCGCAAGCCTCTGTTCCTGTGAGATCCCATCTTGGGGCCTTTTCCGGCACCCTACCGAAGGGGGATTCGATCACGGAGGGCCTCTACCTCAACCTTGCTACCCTTCCGATGAAGCATGAGTAGTTTACCACAGACCTACGGGTCCATAGCTAGTAGCTAGATGGCTTCTTCTCTCTCTTTGATCTTCAATACAATGTTCTCCTCGATGTTCTTGGAGTTCTATCCGATGTAATATTCTTTTGCGGTGTGTTTGTCGAGATCCGATGAATTGTGGATTTATGATCAGATTATCTATGAATATTATTTGAGTCTTTTCTGAACTCTTTTATGCATGATTAAATATCTTTGTATTTCTCTTTGAATTATCGGTTTGGTTTGGCCAACTAGATTGGTTCTTCTTGCAATGGAAGAGGTGCTTAGTTTTGGGTTCAATCTTGTGGAGTCCTCACCCAGTGACAAAGTAGGGGTAGTGAGGCACGTATTGTATTGTTGCCATCAAGGGTAAAAAGATGGGGTTTTGATCATATTTCTTGAGTTTATCCCTCTACATCATGTCATCTTACTTAAGGCGTTACTCCATTCTTATGAACTTAATACTCTAGATGCATGCTGGATAGCGGTCGATGTGTGGAGTAATAGTAGTAGATGCAGAATCGTTTCGGTCTACTTGACATGGACGTGATGCCTATATTCATAATCATTGCCTTGGATATCATCATAACTTTGCGCTTTTCTATCAATTGCTCGACAGTAATTTGTTCACCCACCACACGTTTTCCTTCAAGAGAGAAGCCTCTAGTGAACCTATGGCCCCCGGGTCTATTTTCCATCATATATTTTTAGATCTATAAACCAAAAAACCCAAAAATATCTTGCTGCAATTTATTTAGATTTATTTTAGTTTGCCTTTTTATTTATCTTTTATACCTATCTCTATTAGATCTCACTCTTGTTCGAGACCGTGAAGGGATTGACAACCCCTTTTTCGCGTTGAGTGCAATTGTTTGTTAGTTTGTGCAGGTGCATAGATTGGAGACTTGCTTGTACCTCCTACTGGATTGATACCTTGGTTCTTAACTAAGGGAAATACTTATCTCTACTTTGCTGCATCACCCTTTCCTCTTCAAGGAAAAAATCAATGCAACCTCAAGAAGTAGCACAGCGCTCCAGGGGCCCCCGCCCCTCCATCGCCTGACGAGGCGCCCGAACCCCTCGCGCCTCGCTCGAGGTAGGATGCCATCAACACGCCGCGCCTCGTCGAGCATCCGGTGTACTTCATCAGCACTGTGTTGTGGGATGCACGCGCGCGCTATCCTATACAGCAGAAACTCCTCGCGCTCCTTGTTGCTTCCAGGAAGCTGCGCCACTATTTCTAGGGCCACCCCATCAAGTTTGTATCCACTTACCCTCTGGAGAAAGTGCTCCATATCCCCAACGCCACTGGCAGAGTCGCTAAGTGGAACATCGAGCTCCAAGCTTTCCAGCTAGAGTTCAGTACGACTCGGGTTATCAAGGTGCCGGCCCTTGCCGACTTCGTGGCGGAGTGGACGGATGCTCCTGTCCAGGGGCCGGGCGACGGCCGGTCCCTCGCGCCCGGCGATGAAGCGCCTGATGGTTGGGTCATGCACTTCGACGGCGCCTTCGCGCGACAAGGTGCGGGGGCTGGAATCGTGCTCATTTTCCCAACCAAAAACAAGCTCTTCTACACTGTACAACTCTGTTTCCAGTGTGGCAAGAAGGTCTCCAACAACATCGTGGAGTACGACGGCCTGATCGCCAGGCTCATGGCCGCGGCCGCCCTGGGGGTCAGGCGCCTCACCATCAAGGGCGACTCCCAGCTCCTTGTCAACTTCTCCAACAAGGAGTACAAACCGAAGGACGAGCACATGGAGGCATATACCTGGAAGAGATACGTAAAATCGGAAAGTGATTCTTGGGCTTGGAGTTGTAGCATGTTGCGCATGGTGCGAACAGGGAAGCAGATGATCGCCAAGAAGGCATCCCGCGGCGAGCCTCAGAAGCCGGGTGCCTTCGAGGAAAGGCTCTTCAAGCCGTCAGCTGCGCCTCCGGCTGCAGGCCCGATGCTGCTTCGGGAGGAACTGCCGCTAGCGCCGTCCTCGGGTGCCCCAGCATGCGGCCCAACATCGGGAGCCCGCCTGCTCCTGGCGTTGGAGCCTCAGGCGGGCGACTGGACCAAGGAGTTCAAGACATACCTGCTCCGTGGCGCCCTGCCGGAGAAGGAGGAAGATTCAGAGCGCGTGGCTCGACAGGCCACTGCTTATTGCTTGCAGGACGGTGAGCTGTACCGCAGGCGCCCCAACGACGTCTCGCTACGATGCATATCCGAGGAGCAGGGGCGCGAGCTTTTGGCCGACATTCACGGTGGAGACTGCAGGCACCATTCCTCGTCACGCACTCTTGTGGGAAAGGTGTTCCGCAATGGGTTCTACTGGCCTACGGCGCTCCACGACGCCACTGAACTGGTCCGGTCCTGCGAGGCCTGCCAGTTCCATGCCAAGCAGATTCACTAGCCGGCGCAAGGGCTCCAGACCATCCCGCTCTCATGGCCTTTCGTGGTCTAGGGACTGGACATTCTGGGCCCATTTCTTCGGGCGGCCGGCGGCTATCGCTACCTCTGCGTCACCATCGACAAGTTCACTAAGTGGGCGGAGGTGGAGCCTATGTGTACCATCCCCACATGATCAGCCGTCAAGTTCATCAAGGGCCTCGTGAGCCAATTCGGTGCCCCCAACCGCATCATCACCGACAACGGCTCCTAGTTCACAGGCAATCTCTTCAAGTCATATTGTGCTAACCTTGGAACGCAGATATGCTACGCTTCGGTGGTGCACCCGCAGAGCAATGGCCAGGCCAAGCACGCCAATGCGGAGGTCCTGAGGGGCCTCAAGACCATAAGCTTCAAGAAGATGCTCGAGGCCTGTGGCAGGGGTTGGCTGGACAAGCTGCAGTCCATGTTGTGGTCCGTTCGCACCACCACGACTAAGCCCACCAGTGAGACCCCGTTCATCCTTGTCTATGGGGCCGAGGCGGTCCTCCCGCTCGAGGTCAAGCATAGTTCCCCGCGAGTCTTGGCATTCGATGAGGTGCGTCAGGATGTCTCGCGGGGGACTGATCTCGTGGTCGAAGAGGAGGCCCGCCGCCAGGCCTCTCTCCGAGCCACAATGTACCAGCAAGCTCTGCGGCGCTACCACTGCCGTAGCATTCGCCCCCAGACTCTCGAAGTTGGAGACCTCATCCTGAGGCGGGTCCTCTCCAGGGAGGGCCTTCATAAGCTCTTGCCCATGTGGGAGCGCCCGTTCAGGGTAGCCCGCATCTCCAGGCCTGGCGCCGCGCGCCTGGAGACGGAGAATGGGGTCCCCATCCAAAATGCCTAGAACATCCAGCACCTCCGAAAGTTCTACCCGTAACACTCTCACGTAATAATGAGTGGGGATGTACACGCCCCGGAGTCTCCCGGTACGCCGTTTCACGGCCTCGCGGGAGCTCCTACCCATGCCCCAGTGAAAGCCCCATGCTCCGCGCTGGCGGAAGCGGTCGAAAGGCGACTATGCCCACACCCAAGTGTTGGCCCCATGTTCCGCGCTGGTGGGAAGACTAGTATAGGCGCCGGACGTGGCCGTTTTCATCCTCTGTGTAATCGAATTTGCAGTTTCTTGGAATGAACTTTGAAGTTTTCGCGTCTTTGTTCGAAAAGGGGTTGGGATTTTCTCCTTGCGGTGTTTCCTTTCTTGAATCTTGTCTTTTAGAGGAAATGGCGGCTGCCGATTGCTCCCTCCCGCGCACCCCGCGAGCGGGGGCTGGGCATGGTGTTTACGCCTGGTCTAGCCCCAGTGGCGTCGAGGACCTAGGCCCCAATGGCCACGGGTCTGCCCGTATGCACACCTCGCCAAGGCTTTGGCGCCTAAGTCCTCACGCGACACTCTCGAGCGAGCCAACAGGCACGTGCTGCCATAACCTAGCGTACCAGCGGCGATTGACCCTCGCACGGGGGCTCTAGGCACAGGGCTCGACGCCTGGCCGAGGCGCCTCGGGAGGCCCAATACCCTTGCGAGCCCCCGGGCCTAGCGAGCCTATCGAGCCTCCGGAGCCATCCGACCCGTGAGGAGGATGTCTCCCCGACAAGCTTCTTCGGCTACCCCTACGCTCCGGCAGCATCATCGCCAGAATAGGAAGCGTGCATAAGATTAGAAGCTCCAAGTGTGCCCTCGCGATGCAGGAACCCACCAAGGGCCGCGAGCGCACCGGGCTAAGTTATCCTAATCGCGCCAGATAGGAACCTTTCAATTAATGCCAAGATAATTAAAGAACATAAACAGGAAACATTAATATAAAGGCGTGAGCGCCGTAGTCCATTACACGCCCCCACGGGGCTCTCCATGATTTTTGGTGCAGGAAATAAAAAGCAAAAGAGACGGCCTCCCGAGGGCCGCAGCTCAGGAGGCGCCGACTCCGGCGTCACGGCGCCTAGTCGGTGTTCTCCTCCTCCTTGACCCGGGCACGGCGATGTGGCGGCTCGTCGTAGTCGTCGTCGCTCGAGCTCCCCTCGGAGGAGCTGCCGCCGCTGCTGGAGGCGTCACGGCCATCGCCAAGGGCAAGTTCACCGCCAAGGACGTCGCCGCCCTGCTCGCCGTCATCGTCGGAGGGGTGATCGCCACCGCCGTTGTCGCCCTCTGGGCAGCACCCTAGGCATCCACCGTCTTCCCCAAAGATCTTGATGAAAGCATCGCCGCCCCGTCGTACTTGAAGTGGAGGGTGTGCCTCCCCTCCGAGCCGCGGGCGCGGGCAAACGTCTGCCATCCATGGGTCAGGAACACATAGCTCGCGGGGGTAACCTCGACCTCCACCCACGAGGACCGATTGCAACAGCCGTCGGGCTGCAGCCATAGCCCGACGGGTCCTCCGGCCAGCAGCTCTTCCGCGAAGGAGCGCGGAAGCTGGATCCAGGTACGCGGCGGGCTCTCCATCCACACCACGAACTCACGGGCCATGTCGGCCGAGTGAGCCCGCGGGTGATGTGGTCTAGCGGCCACCGCGTGCGTCCCTCCACGGCCTTGGCCGTCGCGGCCTCCGCGGCCGTTTCCGTGGGAGGGGTTCTTCCCACGGCTGCCGAAACCAGCGCGAACCGCCAGCAGAGGGCGCCCACGCCCCCGTGATGACGCTGCGGGCATAGCCGTAGACTTGCGAGGGTGGCTACGCCCCCTCTTTGGCGGAGGCGCCTCTGGCTCCTCCCTGGGCGCCTTCCCTTTCTCCTCGGCGGTGAACCTCCTCACTGGTGCCATGGTTGCTTCGGCAAGATGGTTGCTGCGGCAAGGATTGGAGGAGAACGGGTAAAAGATAGATATGGGATGGAGCTCTGCGCCCTCGCCCTCTTATAGGCAGCCGGAGAAGGGCAACCGGCGCCCCTCCACCTTCGCGCAATGATGGCCTTGCAACATGCATGGCCAGACTTTTGTCAGTCTGGGCAGTTGCCGATGCGACGTGGGGAAGTGGAGGCGTCCGTGTCCCGTCATGCGCCATGCATCAAGCCTGGCCCGCAAGCTATTGGGGCCCGCGTCGCTTCACCCTTTCACTCCTTGACTTTTCTTCGAAGCCAGGACAAGCGCGCCTTGGGCCGGGGGCTACTGTCGGTGTTCTGGGATCAGGGGTACCCAGACTTGCCTTCCTGCGGCCCAACGCGTGGCCCGTCGACGGCCCGGTACGGCCCAGTTACAAGACTCCGTGAGCAAGACCCTCGTGAGGGCCTCCCGGCCTCGTGAGGCGAACGACACCAAGACCTCCCGAGGGGCAGCTTCCCGAGCCTGCCTCCCGAGGGGCGGAGATCCCTATGCGGGTACCCCACCTCACGAGGCTCGCGATGACGTGAGCCATGACGACCAAGGCCAGGCGGGCGCCAGCGGGCGCAGAGGAGGACAGTTTCGAGAGGCCTTGATGATCTCGAGGGCTATACCAGCGAAGGCCTGCCTTCCGCCAACCCGCGGGTTCTTCAGACTTGCCGATTACCACCCCGCCATCGTGACATGATGGCCAAGAGGCGGCCTGCCGTAGCGCCTCCCACTAGGGGCCGCTTACCCTGCCTGAAGCTCGGGGGGCGTCTCCTGAACCTGGGGGAGATCTCGCTCTCCTTCTCTTCGCCGCCCTGCCTTCCGGGTCCTCTCCCTGTGCAGACGCAGCAAGGGCATGTCCGAGCCTGCAGCAAGGGTCAAGACACAGGCGGGGGACAAAGGGGGTCCGTACCCCCGCAAGCGACGTCGAGCAGTTCGGCAATCCGGTCAAGCCAAGTAGCGTGATCGATCTCCGCAGGGTGGTAGCATAGTAATTCATGTGCCATAAGGAGCGCGGCTTGCGCGCCCGTCAACCCCCGGTGGCTGCGAAGGGGCGGAGCCGTGGCGGTGCCAATCGAGTGCGCTGCGGCTCGCCCGCTGCGTCATGAAAGGGGTGGCGGCGGTGAACCTTGTCGTTGGTGACGGTGCGTCGAGGAAGGCGGGGCGCGACGAGGAGCGCCGCGGCGGGAGGGCGCCGCCCGATCGGAGTGCACGGCCCATCGCTCGGCGCGAGCTCGGCCAGATCTCGTCATGGCCAAGTGAGGATGGAACGTAGTTGATGAGGAGGCAGGGCTTCGACACACCCCTACCTGGCATGCCAAATGTCGGATTCAGGGCTCCGCAGACCCAAGAAAGTTCGAACTCTGGGGCGTGTGCGAAGAACTCAACCTATCAAGCCTGCCAACTCGTTGCCCCACAGCCTAGCCTAGCCGAGCTCGCGTGAACAAGGAAAAAGATGAACACGGTGGTTTACCCAGGTTCGGGCCACCTTGTGGTGTAATACCATACTCCTGCTTTGTGGTGGATTGGCCTGACGAGGGACTGAGGATGAACTAGTACAGAGGATGAGCAACCTCGCGAGGGCTCGGGGGTGAGAATGAGTCGACCCCTTCTATGGTGGTGGCTAACCTATATTTATAGTGGCCTTGGTCCTCTTCCCTCGAAATTAGGCGGGAAGGGATCCCACAATGGCCAGTTTGAAAGGGGACAAGTAGTACATCCTATCCTAACAAAAGGTGGCCTTCTCCTGCAAAGCTTCTGGTCGTGACACAGCGGTGGGCTCGGCGATGACATCCGTCCAGCCGAAATGGAAACCTTTGGTAGATTCCTCGGGAACCCATGCCTGTCCTTGCCTCCTTAGCACCAAAGAGGAAACTGCCTCCTCTACGCCCGCTGGCACCCGCCTGGCCTTGATCATCATGGCTTGCATCATGGCAGCCTCACGAGGCTGGTACCTGCATAGAAATCTCCGCTCCTCGGGAGGCAGCATAGGGAGGCCACCCCCTCCAGAGGTCTTGGTGTCGTCCGCCTCGCGAGGCCAGGGGGCCTTCGTGAGGGTCTTGTCTTGGCGGTCTTGTAGATGGGCCGTACCAGGCCGTTGGTGGAGCCACGCCGTGGGCCGCAGGCAGGCAAGTCTGGGTACCCTGGTTCCCAGAACGCTGATACAATGCAATGGAAGGCAGACACCATATGAAAGATGCTACAAATATCTGATACGTCTCCGTCGTATCTATAATTTTTGATTGTTTCATGCCAATATTATACAACTTTCACATACTTTTGGCAACATTTTATATGATTTATTGGACTAACCTATTGATCCAGTGCCTAGTGCCAGTTCCTGTTTTTTTGCATGTTTTTTGTTTCGCAAAATATCCATATCAAACGAAGTCCAAACGCGATAAAAATTTACGGAGAATTATTTTGGAATATATGTGATTTTTGGGAGGTGGAATCAACGCAAACGGGGGCCCACAGCCACCACAAGACACCTGGGCGCGCCTCGCAACCCAGGTGTGTGGTGGTGGGTTGTGCCCTCCTCGAAAGTCGGTTGGAGCTCTACTTCGGGCGCAAGGAAGGTTATATCCAGAAAACTTGATGAAACACCGTTGTGGTTTTTGCGTAGGTAAGAACGGTTCTTGCTAGAAGCCTGTAGCAGCCACGTAAAACTTGCAACAACAAAGTAGAGGACGTCTAACTTGTTTTTGCAGGGCATGTTGTGATGTGATATGGTCAAGATATGATGTGATATATGTTGATGTATGAGATGATCATGTTTATAATATCGACAACCGGTAGGAGCCTTAGGGTTGTCTCTTAATTATTGTATGAAATGCAAGCGCCATGTAATTGCTTTACATTATCGCTACGCATTAGCAATAGTTGGCGAGATGACCCCGACGCATCGATGGAGATTAAGGTGTCGAGCCGATGACGATGGAGATCATGATGATGCTTTCGAGATGGAGATCAAAAGCACAAGATGATGATGGACATATCATGTCACATATTTTGATTGCATGTGATGTTTATCCTTTATGCATCTTATTTTGCTTAGAACGGCGGTAACATTATAAGAGGATCCCTTCACTAAATTTCAAGATAAAAGTGTTCTCCCCGAGTATGCACCGTTGCCAAAGTTCGTCGTTTCGAAGCACCACGTGATGATTGGGTGTGATACACTCTATGTTCATATACAACGGGTGTAAGACAGTTTTACACATGTAGAATACTTGGGTTAAACTTGACAAGCCTAGCATGTACAGACATGGTCTTGAAACACTTGAGACCGAAAGGTCGAACATGAGACATATAGTAGATATGATCAACATAGAGATGTTCACCATTGATGACTACCCCATCTCACATGATGATCGGACATGGGTTAGTTATTTGGATCACATATCACTTAGATGACTTGAGGGATGTTTATTTAAGTGGGAGTTCATTAGTAATTTGATTAATTGAACTTAATTTATCATGAACTTAGTCTTATAGTTTTGCATATCTATGTTGTAGATCAATGGCCCGAGCTACCGTTCCACTGAATTTTAATGCGTTCCTAGAGAAAACTAAGTTGAAAGATGATGGTAGCAACTACACGGACTAGTCCATAACTTGAGGATTATCCTAACTGCTGCACAGAAGAATTATGTCCTTGATGCACTGCTAGGTGAAAGGCCTGCTGCAGGAGCTGAAGCTAATGTTATGAATGTCTGGCAAGCTTGATCTGATGACTACTCGATAGTTCAGTGTGCCATGCTTTACGGCTTAGAACCGGGACTTCAAAGACGTTTTGAAAGTCATGGAGCATATGAGATGTTCCAAGAGTTGAAGTTAATATTTCAAGCAAATGCCCGGGTTGAGAGATATGAAGTCTCCAACAAGTTCTATAGCTGCAAGATAGAGGAGAACAGTTCTGTCAGTGAACACATACTCAAAATGTCTGGGTATCATAACCACTTGACTCAACTGGGAGTTGATCATCCGGTTGGTAGTGTTATTGATAGAGTTCTTCAATCACTGGCACCAAGCTACAAAGGCTTCGTGATGGACTATAATATGCAAGGGATGAATAAAACGATTCCTGAGCTCTTCGCAATGCTTAAGGCTGCGGAGGTAGAAATCAAGAAGGAGCATCAAGTGTTGATGGTTAACAAGACCACTAGTTTCAAGAAAAAGGGCAAGGGAAAGAAAGGGAACTTCAAGAAGAATGGAAAGCAAGTTGCCACTCCCGGGAAGAAGCCCAAAGCTGGAACCAAGCCTGAAACTGAGTGCTTCTACTGCAAAGGGAATGGTCACTGTAAGCAGAACTGCCCCAAATACTTGGCGGATAAGAAGGATGGCAAAGTGAACAAAGGTATATTTGATATACATGTTATTGATGTGTACCTTACTAATGCTTGTAGCAGCGCCTGGGTATTTGATACTGGTTTGGTTGCTCATATTTGTAACTTGAAACAGGAGCTATGGAATAAACGAAGATTGGCTAAGGACGAGGTGATGATGCGCGTCAGAAATGGTTCCAAGGTTGATGTGATCGCCGTCGGCACGCTACCTCTACATCTACCTTTGGGATTAGTTTTAGACCTGAATAATTGTTATTTGGTGCCCGCGTTGAGCATGAACATTATATCTGGATCTTGTTTATTGCGAGACAGTTATTCATTTAAATCGGAGAATAATGGTTGTTCTATTTATATGAGTAATATCTTTTATGGTCATGCACCCTTGATGAGTGGTCTATTCTTGTTGAATCTCGATCGTAGTGATACACATATTCATAATATTGATGCTAAAAGATGCAAAGTTGATAATGATAGTGCAACATACCTGTGGCACTGTCGTTTAGGTCATATTGGTGTAAAGCGCATGAAGAAACTCCATGCAGATGGACTTTTGGAATCACTTGATTATGAATCATTTGATACTTGCGAACCATGCCTCATGGGCAAGATGACTAAAACTCCGTTCTCCGGAACAATGGAGCGAGATAATGACTTATTGGAAATAATACATACCGATGTATGCGGTCTGATGAGTGTTGAGGCACACGGCGGGTATAGTTATTTTCTGACCTTCACAGATGACTTGAGTAGATACGGGTATATCTACTTAATGAAACACAAGTCTGAAACATTTGAAAAGTTCAAAGAATTTTAGAGTGAATTGGAGAATCATCGTAACAAGAAAATAAAGTTTCTATGATCTGATCATGGAGGCGAATATTTGAGTTACGAGTTTTGCCTTCATTTAAAACAATGTGGAATTGTTTCACAACTCACGCCACCTGGAACACCACAGCGTAATGGTGTGTCCGAACGTCGTAACCGTACTTTATTAGATATGGTGTGATCTATGTTGTCTCTTACCGATTTACCACTATCGTTTTGGGGTTTTGCATTAGAGACAGCCGCATTCACGTTAAATAGGGCACCGTCTAAATCCGTTGAGACGACACCATATGAACTGTGGTTTGGCAAGAAACCTAAGCTGTCGTTTCTTAAAGTTTGGGGTTGCGACACTTATGTCAAAAGGCTTCAGCCTGATAAGCTCGAACCCAAATCGGAGAAGTGCGTCTTCATAGGATACCCTAAGGAAACAATTGGGTACACCTTCTACCACAGATCCGAAGGCAAGATCTTTGTTGCCAAGAATGGAACCCTTCTAGAGAACTAGTTTCTCTCAAAAGGATTGAGTGGGAGGAAAGTAGAACTTGATGAGGTAATTGTACCTTCTCTCGAATTGGAAAGTAGCACATCACAGAAAACCGTTCCTGTGATGCCTACACCAACTAGAGAGGCAGCAAATGATAATGATCATGAAACTTTAGATCAAGTTACTACTGAACCTCGTAGGTCGACCAGAGCATGATCCACACCAGAGTGGTACAGTAATCCTGTCCTGGAAGTCATGTTACTAGACCAAGGCGAACCTACTAACTATGAAGCAGCTATGATGAGCCCAGATTCTGATAAATGGCTTGAGGCCATGAAATCTGAGATAGGATCCATGTATGAGAACAAAGTATGGACTTTGGTGGACTTGCCCGATGATTGGCAAGCCATTGAGAATAAATGGATCTTCAAGAAGAAGACTGACGCTGATGGTAATGTTACTGTCTACAAAGCTCGACTTGTCGCGAAAGGTTTTCAACAAGTTCAAGGAGTTGACTACGATGAGACTTTCTCACCTGTAGCGATGCTTAAGTCTGTCCAAATCATGTTAGCAATTGCCGCATTTTATAACTATGAAATCTGGCAAATGGACGTCAGACCTGCATTCCTTAATGGATATTTTAAAGAAGAGTTGTATATGATGCAACCAGAAGGTTTTGTCGATCCTAAAGGTGCTAACAAAGTGTGCAAGCTCCAGCGATCCATCTATGGACTGGTGCAAGCATCTCGGAGTTGGAATATAAGCTTTGATGAGGTGATCAAAGCATATGGTTTTATACAGACTTACGGTGAAGCCTGTATTTACAAGAAAGTGAGTGGGAGCTCTGTAGCATTTCTAATTTTATATGTGGATGACATATTGTTGATTGGAAATGATATAGAATTTCTAGATAGCATAAAAGGATACTTGAATAAGAATTTTTCAATGTAAGACCTCGGTGAAGCTGCTTATATATTGGGCATGAAGATCTATAGAGATAGATCGAGACGCTTAATAGGACTTTCACAAAGCACATACCTTGATAAATTTTTGAAGAAGTTCAAAATGGATTAGTCAGAGAAAGGGTTCTTGCCTGTGTTCCAAGGTGTGAAGTTGAGTCAGACTCAAAGCCTGACCACTGCAGAAGATAGAGAGAAAATGAAAGTCATTCCCTATGCCTCAGCCATAGGTTCTATCATGTATGCTATGCTGTGTACCAGACCTGATGTGTGCCTTGCCATAAGTCTGGCAGGTAGATACCAAAGTAATCCAGGAGTGGATCATTGGATAGCGGTCAAGAACATCCTAAAGTACCTGAAAAGGACCAACGATATGTTTCTCATTTATGGAGGTGACGAAGAGCTCGTCGTAAATGGTTACGTCGATGCTAGCTTCGACACTGATCCGGATGACTCTAAGTCACAAACCGGATACGTGTTTATATTGAATGGTGGAGCTGTCAGTTGGTGCAGTTCCAAGCAGAGCATCGTGGCGGGATCTACGTGTGAAGCGGAGTACATAGCTGCTTCGGAAGCAGCACATGAAGGAGTCTGCACTAGTACATCGAGGTGCTATACAAACGGTTTTAACCCCTTTCCGCAACGGCATTTGGAACCATCGCCTAGTGAGTGACTGTGATAGGGGGGTCTTTCCCACAAGACCCAGAAACCTTCAGGGATATGCCCTCCTGGCACACACGCTTGGCAAAATGAGGTCGTGTGCGACCGGCGAGCGATCAAATATGGTTATACGTACAGTAGTGGTAAAAAAAATTCAATTATACAGGCGAAATCGTTTCCGGTCGTAAGTTCATCCCACACAGTCAATCCCCGCTAAATGTTTCCGTTCATTTATACATCCCACACAGTCGCTCCAAGGAAAATGTTTCTGTTCGCAGGTACATCACACACAATTTTCCCCGTTAAATCGTTTGTGATAGCGTTTCCATTGCACACGGTATTAACAATTTTATCGTTTGCGTTTTCGAATGCATCACACACGGTGTGTAGAATAAACTGTGTGGCAAAGGCCGTCCATCACACACAGTTTTTTGTGGTAAACATTTGCGCCAGGTGGCCTAACGCAAACAGTTTTCAAGAGGATGTCATGTGTGATTGTTCATTAATCCAACACGGTTTATTCCTAGAAACTATTGGTGTTGCCTGAGGTCATTGCCCACGGTGTTTTCTCAATAACTTCTTGCAATTATCCTATTATTAATAATCCATTTATTAATCTAATTGACATTTCATATTAAGCACACAATATATTTCATTTTCATAATTGAAATACATCAGAGTACAACATCATATAGCTTCAGCACTCGGCTACCCCATTACACAACTGCACCAGCACCAATTTTCACATGCAACATCTATAACATTTTGAAATTAGCATCATAGACGGTACATAGACAGATGTATCTCATCTAGAAAACTGCTGAAGCAGAAGGCGAATATTGAGCCTCCATTGATGTTGAAGGTCTTTGCAACTTTAGGCCAGTGCCTGTGGATGATTGACTGTCTATCCTTTGTCCTCTTCAGGAACACTTCGATATTGAACCGTGGGTGTTGTATGAATACCTTCCTCGCCTCCTGACCATACAGGTGGTTTGAGAGGTAATCATCAGTGAACCGCTTTGGAAAGGCCTGAAAACAAGGATGTGCATAAATATCTTCTCTATATTGGAAATGGGGCAAAGGAATAAAAAAGGCAAGGCATAATAGTTAGTACCATCCTGTGGTGAACTGATGTCTTCTTCATTGTGCAGACAAAGATCTTGTTGTTTTTTGTCGCTAATTTCTTTATCCTAACAATCTTTCTGAGTTTCTTGACTTGACTGATATTCATGGACAACTCATTTCCCCATATGCAAAAAGGGTCGAACAGTGGGTCAAAACCTCTGACAACAGGACCTACATGTGGAAGACCAAATTGTTGAAAACCTAAATATTAGAATGGTTCCTGCAATTGCACAATAATGTGCTATTAGACAAAGGACCATGCATGTGCAAACCTCGATTGTAAACCTCAGTGCTTCCCATTGTTTCCCTGCAACACATATAAGGTAGTTAGTGATCAGGTTAAGTGAGGGTTTGCATTCTATTAGTAAAATATGTTAATGAAAAATAAGCACATTGCAGATTCATCAGATTAATTCAAGCCACATGGAAAACCCATTTATCCAAACCAAGCATGATTAAGAACTAGGAAATATAGCAATTGTATATGTTTCTCATGTATTAAGTGCAGCCAAATTGGATTATTCCTCACATGCACAACAATACAAAATTCTACCCACGACAATTGGACATCGCATTGCAGAATTGAACCAAGCAGTTAACTAAACACCATAACAAATGAACCAAACATTAACTGAGCACCACATTGCACAATATAACATTCTCCTAATAGAAGATCAGACAGTTAACCAAACCAAGCATGCTTAACAACTTGGAAATATAGCAATTGTATTTGTTTCTCATGTATTTAGTACAGCCAAATTCGATTTATTTCTCACATGGTATACAATAACAGAATGCACCCACAACAATTAAACATCGCATTGCAGAATTGAACCAAACATTTAACTAAACACCACAACAAATGAACCAAACGTTAACTGAGCACCACATTGCACAATGTATAACATACTAGAAGATCAGACATTTAACCAAACCAAGCATGCTTGACAACTTGGAAATATAGCAATTTTATTTGTTTCTCATGTATTTTGTAAAGAAAAATTCGATTTATTTCTCACATGGAAGACAATACAAAATTGCACCCTGAAGAATTGAACATCATATTTGCAGAATTGAACCAAACAGTTAACTGAACACGACAACTAATTAACTAAATAGTTAATAAGTGAGCACCACATTGCACGACATATAAAACATATACACTAGAGCAACAGATTGCATGGTAAAAGTAGATAGCACAATTCACTAGAATTTGTTAAGGAAAGGCAGTAGCTAGCAAACTGAACATGGGTCCTTATAGTGAGCTAATAAGACAAGCTACTCCTCATTGTCGAAGATATCGATGATGATTGGCTCCTTGGACATGGAAGAGGGCGAGGCCTCCGCATCGTGGGTGCCCTCATCGTAGTGGTGAGTTGCCTGAGCCACTCCGGGCACCAACTTGCTGGCTCTCGATTTGAGGTAAGCACGTGCACGCTGAGAAAACACCTCGTAGTCTTCGTCGAAGGCACCGAGGGTGGCCTCGAGAAAACGCCATGAACTATCGTTTAAAGCAGCCAACCGCGTCACGGTGTCAGCGCGCGAGGCGTCGACGGTGGCCTCGACAACGAGGTGCTCCTCGAAGATCTGGGGGTCGGCACGAATGGCAGCCATCGCAACCTCATCTGCGCGTGCCGCCGTGATTTGCTTCTCCGCTGCCAAATGCTCCTTCAGCTCCTGGCTATACTGCGTGCACCATGGCTTAGGGCAGCACTTATTTGGTGGAGGGGTCGTTGATTTGGGTGGAAGGTGTCGCGTCGGCGGTCGGGGCATGTGGGATGTGGAAGGAGGAGGAGGATAGGGGTCGGGTGTGGATTACCTGCCTGGATAGATGAGGCCGAGCAGCGTGAAGGAGGGGCACCGGCGAGGAGGCGGCGCTGCAAGCAAGGAGTGAAGGTTTCAACTTGAAGAGGAAGGCGAAAATAGGGGAAATGTGGCTTTTGGTAAGGGGGAGGGGGCGGGGAGGTAGATATTTCCACGGAAGCCGATAATTTTGAATCGGTTCAACGAAAAAACTGTCACGCAAAGTGTCATCAGACATGGTCCCTTATTCCGAACTGTGTACGATATGTCAATATCACAAATGATTCAGATAGCTTAACCCGTGTGTGATGAGTTTGAACGTCAAAAATTTTGGTTCGAATTTCCCTGGTTACAGTGGTCATCCGGCTGTGGACTATAGCCGACGCACCTTTCTGGATGAAACGATATTCATTGCCTCTTCTTGATTTCAATTTTTTCTCTAGTGTCAACATAGAACAACAGGAGTGTTGTGTGAAATTTAGGGATTTTTTGGGGTTCGTTTGGACATTTTTATACATTAATTGAGTTTTCAATGCATTTATGTGCATAATTCAAATTTGAACTACAGGCACATGCTCTAATGCATATAAATTGGTTGAAAATTCAAATATGTGTCCTTGGTTGCATTCTTAGGTCCCATGCAATAAATGGGAACGAATGTCAAACACCCTGCCACCGTCACTCGGCCGCAAACATTGAGATACTAGGTTTTTAAATTCTAGTAAATCCAAAACTCGTCTGAAATTCATGAAACTTGGCATGCTATCATGGAGCGGTATCAACATGCCGTGGTAAAAATTTTGTCCCATTTGGGGCAGGTTTGGGTATAAGCTTCTCACAAATCAGAGCTTCTCACAACAAGCCTGATGGTTTCGGTAGGGAACGTTTCACCTTTCAGGACGAAACGATATCCGTTGCCTCTTCTTGATTTCAATTTTTTCTCTAGTGTCAACATAGAACAACAAGAGTGTTGTGTGAAATTTTGGGATTTTTTGGGGTTCGTTTGGACATTTTTATACATTAATTGAGTTTTCAATGCATTTATGTGCATAATTATAATTTGAACTACAGGCACATGCTCTAATGCATATAAATTGGTTGAAAATTCAAATATGTGTCCTTGGTTGCATGCTTAGGTCCCATGCAAGAAATGGGAATGAATGTCAAACACCCTGCCACCGTCACTCGGCCGCAAACATTGAGATACCTGGTTTTTAAATTCTAGTAAATCCAAAACTCGTCTGAAATTCATGAAGCTTGGCATGCTATCATGGAGCAGCATCAACATGCCGTGGTAAATTTTTTGTCCCATTTGGGGCAGGTTTGGGTATAAGCTTCTCACAAACCAGAGCTTCTCACAACAAGCCTGATTGTCTCGGTAGGGAACGTTTCACCTTTTTGGACGAAACAATATCTGTTACCTCTTATTGCTTTCAAAAATTTTCTAGTGTCAACATATTACAACAGGAGTGTTTTGTTAAATTTTGGAATTTTTCGGGGTTCGTTTGGACATTTTTATACATTAACTGGGTATTCTAGGCATTTTAGGTGCATAATTCAAATTTGAACTACATGCACATGCTCCAGTGCATATAAATTGGTTGAAAAATCAAATCTGTGTCCTTGGGTGCATGCTTTGGTCCCATGCAAGAAATGGGAATGAATTTCAAACACCAGGGCACTATTGATTGCTGGCAAAACGTTGAGAAACTTTGTTTTTAAATTCTAGTAAATCCAAAACTCGTCTGAAATTCATGAAACTTGGCATGCTATCATGGAATGGCACCCGACATGCTGTTGTATCTTTCTTGTCCATTTTGAGAGAAGGCGCACTCGAATAAAAGCCAACAAAGGCATTTTGAAACAAATACCTGCCACTCTAACATCGCAAACATTTTAGATAGAACACCCGTATGTAATCCGACAGCTTCCCCAGTATGCCAAGGGAAAATGTGCCGAGTAGGATTTGTGCTGCTCTTCATCGCAAACGTTTTAGGTAGAACACCTGTATGCAAAGTGAGAGCTATGGTAACCCAAGGGAAAATTCGCCGCACAGGATTTGTGCATCTCTTCAACGCAAACGGTTCAGATTGAATAAGGTATGCAAAGCGAGACTTCGGCGCTAAGCCAAGAGAAAATTTGGCAAGCAAGATTTGTACCTCCCTTCAACGCAGCGGGGTGACAAGACGTTCGAGAGGAGGATGAAAGGACACGTACACATACGGTTAATAAAAAAATGTTTGCGATTTAATTACCTAGTATACCGCCGTCTTGGTTTATAAGTAGGATTTGACTAATAAAATACGAATGCATGTCGCCAAAGATTATATCGTTGGATTCGTATTTGAACATAGTTTCCAGTTATATAATTTTTGTAACATGCATTAAAATTTTGTTGGTTAAATTTAAGGTAAAAATATGGCACAGAATATATAAAGGGGACTAATAGACCAAGACGGCGGTAGTAGCACATGGCCGCTCTCTATGGTGTATCACACACATCTTGTTAAGTTGAACCTTTTCTATTGTGCTGCCTAATCACACATAGTTCATCCTAGTGAACTGTATGCCGTATATTGCACACACCCTCATCTGGCTGCCCGTTTCTTTTGTTCTGCATCGTCGCAAACAGTTCTTCTTGATTAACCGTTTGCCACTCATCCAATGGAGGGAAGCTTCTACATTCGCGGGGGACGTTGCATTGACCATTGGGCGGCAACAGTCGGTCATCCGGGTGCGCAATAAAGGATGCAAAGAGGGATCCTATAGTAGCAAGGACCAGCTTCCCTGCCGGTAGCTCATCTAACAGAACTCCCAAGTTAACTGTGCTGAGGCTGGAGTAGTCATCGGATGGGTGACCGGATGGGAAGTGGCCTCGATGTTAAATTAACTGATTTGATGGGTCACTATAAACATTTAATTGCGTTGAATGTATATAGTGCTCCGTCATATTAGTTGAATTAACCTCAAGGTCCTTGTTTTTTAATTTTTGACATTTTTTGTTTTTTGAACAAATGTTGATTGGGTTGAAGAAGGTCTATCTCATTACTTTTTGATAATTTCTGTTTTTTGAACACATGTTGATTGGCTTGAATGAAGGTCTATCCCATTACTTTACGACATGTTTCCAAAACATGGACCTCGAGGTTAATTCAACTAATAGGACGGAGCACTATATACATTCAACGCAATCAAATGTTTTCCAAAAAAAGTGATATGATTTCTGTGAAACTTATAAGTCATGTATGTCAAATTAACCTCTGTGTACTTGTTCTCAAATTAACCTCCGGGCCTGTTTGCCGCGTATCACACACATCTTGTTAAGTTGAACCGTTTATGTTCTCTTCCCTAATCGAAAGCAGTTCATTCGAGTGAACCGTATGCCGTATATCACACACACCTTGATCTGGCTGACCATTTCTGTTGCTTTCCCTAATAGCAAATAGTTCATCGGAGTGAACTGTATGCCGTATATCACACATATATTGATGTGCCTGACCGTTTCTGTTGTTCTGTATAATCACAAACAGTTCGTCTGGATCAACCGTATGCCCAGCATCACACACGCAAGTAAAATCTGAACCGTGTTTGATGTACCCTCCATCGCAAATGTTTTGCATCTTTTTTGACGGTTTTTTTACATCACCGTTTGCGATTAATGCATCGCACACAGTTTCGTCAAAGGGTCTGTGTTCGTAGTGTCACGTGATAACCCACAAGCATAGGGGATCGCAACAGTTTTCGAGGGTAGAGTATTCAACCCAAATTTATAGATTCGACACAAGGGGAGCCAAAGAATATTTGTAAGTATTAGCAGCTGAGTTGTCAATTCAACCACACCTGGAGATTAATTATCTGCAGCAAAGTGATCAGTAGCAAAGTAGTATGATAGTTTTGATAATAGTAGCAGCAGCAACAGTAACGGTATCAGTGATAGCAGTGATATTGTAGCAAGTGCAACAGTGACAGCAGTAGTAACTTAGCAGAAACAATATAAGATAAAATCGTAGGCATTGGATCGGTAATTTGCTAGATGATATTCATCATGAGACAGTTATAACCTAGGGCGATACGGTACTAGCTCCAGTTCATAAATATAATGTAGGCATGTATTCCATAAATAGTCATATGTGCTTATGGAAAGAACTTGCATGACATCTTTTGTCCTACCCTCCCGTGGCAGCGGGGTCCATATTGGAAACTAAGGGATATTAAGGCCTCCTTTTAATAGAGAACCGGAACAAAGCATTAACACACGGTGAATACATGAACTCCTCAAACTACAGTCATCACCGGGAGTGGTCCCGACTATTGTCACTCCGGGGTTGCCGGATCATAACACGTAGTAGGTGACTATAACTTGCAAGATCGGATCTAGAACATAGATATAATGGTGATAACATAAACAGTTCAGATCTGAAATCATGGCACCCGGGCCCAAAGTGACAAGCATTAAGCATGGCAAAGTCATAGCAACATCAATCTCAGAACATAATGGATACTAGGGATCAAGCCCTAACAAAACTAACTCAATTACATGATGAATCTCATCCAACTCCTCACCGACCATAGAGCCTACGAAGGAATTACTCACTCTTGGTGGGGAGCATCATGGAATTGGCGATGGAGAAGGGTTGGTGATGACGAAGATCAAAGATCCCCCTCTCCGGAGCCCCAAACGGACTCCAGATCTGGCCTCCCGATGAAGAACAGGAGACGGCGGCGGCTCCGTCTCGCGAAACGCGATAATTATTTCTCCCCAATTTTTTTCTGGAAAAATAGGATTTTATAGAGTCGGTTTCAGGGTCTGCGGGGCCACCAGGTGGGGACAACCCACCTGGGCGCGTCTGGGGGGGCAGGCGCGCCCTGGTGGGTTGTACCCACCCAGGTGCCCCCCTCAGGTGGCTCTTGGCTCTAGAAATTCTCTTATTTTATATAAAAATTCCTCGCAAAGTTTTGTTCCATTCTGAGAACTTTTATTTCTGCACAAAAACAACACCATGGTAGTTCTGCTGAAAACAGCGTCAGTCTGGGGTTAGTTTCATTCAAATCGGGTAAATTAGAGTCCAAAACAGGAGGAAAAGCATTAGGAAAAGTAGATATGTTGGAGACGTATCAACTCCCCCAAGCTTAAACCTTTGCTTGTCCTCAAGCAATTCAGTTGATAAACTGAAAGTGAAAAAGAAAAACTTTTATGAACTCTTTTGCTCTTGTTTGCATAAATAAGCTTAAACAACACCCAGATTTTCAGCCAAAATTATAACTAACCATGTCGACAATAACTCTTAAAAATTATATTAATTCATATCAATGACATAACCAGCTAGCGAGCAATAATAAGATATCTCAAATAGCAACAGGTTATTAAAACAACCACGATATAATATGACAATAGTGGTATCTCGCTAGCCCTTTCTGAGACCGCAAAATATAAAAGCAGAGCACCTCCAAAGTTCAAGCAGCGACTAAACATTGTAATTCATGGTAGAAAAGATCCAGTCATGATGCACCCAACATTAACTACACACAATGCATAAGCATGACAGCAGTGCTCTCAGGTTCTGGCGCTTATTTAAGAAGGTGATGACACAACATAAAAGTAAATAGATAGTCCCTTCGCAGAGGGAAGCAGTGATTTGCAGAGGTGCCAGAGCTCACAGCTTAAATTGAGAGATAAAAACATTTTGAGAGGCATACTTTTCCCACCAACAAAAATGACTTAGAGTTTCCAATACTTTCCATGCTAGATATATCATAGGCGGTTCCCAAACAGAAATTAAAGTTTATTCCTTTTCCACCATTTCATTCACTTTCCATGGCTAGCTGTATCCACGGGTGCCCTCCATACCAACACTTTCCAAGGAATTTATTATTTGACAACATAAAGTAAATTCATTTTTCATTTCGGGACTGGGCATCCCTAATACCTTTGCCATACTCTCGTGCAATGACAAGTGAATAAACACTCATCATGAGAATAACACATCTAGCATGGAAAAAGATCAGCCACCCCTCGCCGCCTCGTGAGCAATACGAGCACACAAAAGAGAAATTTATTTGAAAATTAGAGATGGCAGATGCAAATTTACTTAGGACGGTAGGGTAATACCGCATATAGGTAGGTATGGTGGACTCAACTGGAATAACTTGGGTTTCAGGTTTTTGATGCACAAGCAGAATTCCCACTTAGTACAGGTGAAGGGGCTAGCAAATAGGTTGAGAAGCGGCTAGCTAGAGAGCAACAACGGTCATGAACATGCATTATGCATAAGTAACATTGGACACTAGCATGAGTAGGATATGAACACCATGAACATAAATATCATAGAGGCTATGTTGGTTTTGATTCAACTACATGCATGAACATGTGCCAAGTCAAGCCACTCGAACATTCAGAGGAGGATACCATATCATCATACTTCATCACAATCATTTTAACGCAATGTTGATATCCAAGATAAATCATTATCCACTCCTAGCTACTTATGCATGGCATGAGAAACTATAATCTCTAATTGTCATTGCAAATATGTTTAATCATAATGGGTTGAATCATGGATACTAGGTTAAACATATTTACAAAAACAGAACAAGTCAAGTTCATACCCGTTTCTCTCTGCCACGGCTAGTTCATCGAATATCATCATTTTTGCCTTTCACTTGCACGACCGAACAATATGAAAATGATAATAGTGCAAGAGTGCCATGGACTAAGTTGGAATCTGCAAACATTTTATTCAAAAGGAGAAGACAAGGTAAATTGGGCTCTTTGTTAGATTAACAATAATGCATATGAGAGCCACTCAACATTTTCATCATGGTCTTCTCCTTGGTATGACTCAATAAAAGAAAAGAAGTTCATAAAAACATAGTGAAATATTTTTGGAGTTTTTGGTTTTCTGAAAGAAAGCAAAAATAAAAAAGGGAAAAACAAAAACGAGAAAACTATTTACACAGGAAAGCTCCCAACAAGCAAAAGAAGAACAAGGAAATATTTTTGAGTTTTCTTTTTAGTACTACAACAATTTAAACTAGGAAGAAAAATAAAAAAGAAGCAAGAAATATATTTTTGGATTTTCTCAAAGTTTTTCAAACACACAAGAAGAAAGCAAGAAAATAATTCTAACATGGATAATACAATGAAAAAGTGTGGACACCGACAACTGAAATGAAATGTGTAAACATGAATGTAATGTCGGTGGAAATACGTACTCCCCCAAGCTTAGGCTTTTGGCCTAACTTGGTAATCAGTCAATAGCCTGGATAGTAGTCGGAGTGGTAGCTCACGGAGGCTCTTGGCTCAGCCTGCCGTGCAGCCACAACCGCCGCGTTGTGGGCTCGGGCCTCACTCTCGAGAACAAAATATCTTCCCCTGCTGCGATAATCAAAGAGAGCAGGCGCAGCCAAATATGTGTATATGATGGACTCTTGGTTAAACAACAACTTGTAGGTGAAATTATCAGGTTTACCCTTAAGGATCTTATGACGCTTCATAGCATCAAAGTCTAAATATTACATGGGTAAAATAGGGTCATAAGGTAAAGGTGAAACACCCAGCTCTCTTGCTAAGCGTCTGGCATAAAATCCACCATAAAAATAACCACTATTAGCGTTCTGCTGCAATCTACGTTCAACAATCGCTCCAAGATTATAGCTTTTGTCACGGGTGAGAGCGGCGCGTAAGAGGCTCAAGCCTGGAGCACAAAGTGTACTACAATCTTGTTTGCCTACAATACATTTCCCATTGAATAATGCAAAGTATTGAATTGCGGGAAAATGAATGCTCTTTATTCTACCTTGCGTCACTCCCCTATTCTCACTGTAGCAAAGGCTAGACAAAAATGTTTTGAACTCAGCCCTTGGTGGTTCGTCAAGCGAATCCCAGAATGGAATTTTGCAGTGATGAGCAAACCTTTCTAGTGATAATCTAAAAGAATTTTCATACAGTTTAAATGACACCCTAGACTCACGGGGATGGAATTTAAATCCTTTGACAAATGATTCAGTGAGAGTGTGGTATTGAGTGCACTTATCTGATATGTAGGGACCGAGGTCGGCATTGTGAACATATTGCTCAAATTCCTCCTTAATGCCCACACTCACCATATAATCATCACATGGCCATAAGCATGTTTTGGTGGCGACATCTCGTATGGAACTTTCACTTGGTTCAGCATAAGACCGACGAGCGGAGCTGTCACTAGAAGATGCCCCCGAGGATCTCCTCCTCGAAGAACTCCTTCCAAAGAGGTTCATCATATTCGCGTACAATTTTCTTAAAATTTATTGGGTGACAAAATTTTTGTCAACAAAACTTCACAATATTGGTAACAACTACTCATAGGGAAGCATAGAGGCCATAGCAAGCATTCAAACTACTTAGAACTCTAAGAATTCAACATGCAAGCTCATCTACAGCAGCACCAAGAGTAGCTAATTATTCAAAATATAAACCACTAAAACAAAAACTAATTGGACAAACGGAGGAGTCACATACCAAGCAACAATTCCCCGAAACAGTTTTGGAAATGGAGCTTCGAGCAAAGAGATCGAAATCCACGGTTTCGGGAGCAAGAACACGAGAGAGAGAGCAATGGAGATTTTTTTCTGGAGGTAAGTGAAGATGTGGGATGAAGAGATAAGTGCGGGGGCCCACGTGGGGACCAAAACCCACCAGGGCGCGCCTGGGGGTCCTGGCGCGCCCAGGTGGGTTGTGCCCACCTGGTGCACCTCCCTTTGATATTATTTGCACCAGAAATTCTTAAATATTCAGAAAAAAAATCGTATTAAATTTTCAGGGCATTCTGAGAACTTTTATTTTTGGGTCATTTTTTATTGCACGAGAAAAATCAGAAAACAAACAAAACATGGCATTTTATTTTATTTAACTAATAGGAACAGAAAATAAAAGGTAGGGACAGAAGGTAGTGCTCACTAAATTCATCAACTTCATGACCATTAGTGAGTGTCGGACATTTTTCAATAACATTAATACCATTCACTTGGAATTGTTTCTTCAGAAAGTGCATCGTATGTTCATGACCATTGATATGAAAAGTGACCTTGCTTTTATTGCACTCAATAACAGCCCCTGTAGTATTCAAAAAGGATCTACCAAGGATAATCGACAGGTTGTCGTCCTCGGGCATCTCAAGTATAACAAAGTCAGTCAAAATAGTAACATTAGCAACAACAACGGGCACATCCTCACAAATACCGATAGGTATGGCAGTTGATTTGTCAGCCATTTGCAAAGATATTTCAGTAGGTGTGAGTTTATTCAAATCAACTCTTTTATATAAAGAGAAAGGCATAACACTAACACCAGCTCCCAAATCACATAAAGCAGTTTTCACATAATTCTTTTTGATGGAGCAAGGTATAGTTGGTATTCCCGAATCTCCAAGTTTTTTAGGTACTCCATCCTTAAAAGTGTAATTAGCAAGTATGGTGGAGATTTTAGCTTCCGGTATTTTTCTCTTATTCGTGATGATATCCTTCATGTACTTTGCATAAGGAGGCATTTTCAAGATATCAGTCAAGCGAGTACGCAAAAAGACTGGCCTCAGCATTTCAGCAAAGCGTTCAAATTCTTCATCATCTTTCTTTTTAGTTGACTTAGGTGGAAAGGGCATAGGTTTTTGAACCCACGGTTCTCTTTCCTTACCGTGTTTTCTAGCAACAAAGTGTCTTTTATCATATCTTGCATTTTTGGGTTGTGGGTTATCAAGATCAACAGCTGGTTCTATCTCAACATCATTGTCTGGTTCTTTATTATTTGTTTGAGTTTCTTCATGAACCTCGTCATTATCTTTTTCATTATCAGAAGGTGAGTGTTCACTACCAGATTGAGTTTCAGCATTAGAGATAGAAACATCATTATCATTATCAGGAGGTTTCTCTACTTCAGGTTCACTAGAGGCATGCAAAGTCCTATCATTTTTCTTTTTCTTTTTCTTTTTAGAAGGACCAGGTGCAGTGGTGTTGTTCCTTTGTGAATCATGTTCAGTTCTTTTTGGGTGTCCCTCAGGATAAAGTGGTTCCTGAGTCATTTTACCTCCTCTAGTTACAACTCTAACAGCAAAGTCATGTATGTTGTTATTCATTTCATCAAGCAATTCTCTTTGAGATTTAGCAACTTGTTCTAGTTGAGTTTGAACCATAGAAGCATGCTTCCCTACACCTCTAACATCATTTGAGATTCTAAATAACAAGTCACTTAAGCGAGTAATCATATCAGAATTGTATTTCAATTGTTTCATAACATTTGCATTGAAGTGATCTTGTTTTCTAATATAGTTTTCAAACTCATAAGGGCATTGGCTAGGGTGCATATTGTGAGGATTATCATTGAATTTCATTAGAGAATTTACCTCTACCACCGCAGGTGGTGGTGTATCAAGCCCATGTATTTCTTCAATAGGAGGTAAATTTTTGACATCCTCAGCTTTAATACCTTTTTCCTTCATAGATTTCTTTGCCTCTTGCATATCTTCGGGACTGAGATATAAAATACCGCTCTTCTTCGGAGTGGGTTTAGATGGTGGTTCAGGAAGAGTCCAATCATCATAGTTTTTCAATATGTTATTCAATAATTCTTCAGCTTGTCCAATAGTTCGTTCCCTGAAAACACAACTAGCACAACTATCTAGGAAGCCCCTAGAAGCATAGGTTAGTCCATTATAGAAGATATCAAGTATTTCATTTTTCTTAAGAGGATGATCAGGCAAAGCATTAAGTAACTGGCAAAGCCTCCCCCAAGCTTGTGGGAGGCTCTCTTCTTCAATTTGCACAAAGTTAAATATTTCCTGTAAGGCAGCTTGTTTCTTATGAGCAGGAAAATATTTTTCAGAGAAGTAATAAATCATCTCCTAGGGACTACGCACACAACCAGGAGCAAGAGTATTGTACCAAGCTTTAGCATCACCCTTTAATGAGAACGGAAATAATTTGAGAATATAGTAATAGCGAGTTTTCTCATCATGAGTAAAAAGGGTGGCTATGTCATTCAACTTAGTAAGATGTGCCACAACAGTCTCAGTTTCATAACCATGGAAAGGATCAGATTCAACCAAAGTAATTAACTCTGGGTCGACAGAGAATTCATAATCCTTATCAGCAATAAAGATAGGTGAGGTAGCAAACTTAGGATCATATTGCATTCTAGCATTCAGAGATTTTTCTTTATACTTGCATAATAATTTCTCTAGATCATCTCTATCCTTACAAGCAAGAATATCTCTAGTTGTCTCCTCATTCATAACATAACCTTCCGGTACCTTAGGCAATTCATATCTAGGAGGGCTAATTCTAGTGGGTGTTTCAAGATTTTCAGTTTCAAGCTCATCATCAGATTCAACAACATCATGTTGTCTTACTCTAGCAATTTGTTCATCAAGAAATTCACCTAATGGCACATCATCATCAAGCAAGGTACTAGCATCATCATAAGCATTCATAGCAGAAGTAGCATAATCAATAACTTGTGACATATCAGAATTAATAGCATGTGGTGGTGTTGCAAGTTTACTTATAACAGAAGGTGAATCTAAAGCGGAGCTGGATGGCAGTTCCTTACCTCCCCTTGTCTTAGAGGGAAAAATCTTAGTCTTAGCATCCTTCAGATTCTTCATAGTGAATAATTGATAATAATCCCAAGTGACTCAACAAATATAGCTATGCTCCCCGGCAACGGCGCCAGAAAAAGGTCTTGATAACCCACAATTATAGGGGATCGCAACAGTTTTCGAGGGTAGAGTATTCAACCCAAATTTATAGATTTGACACAAGGGGAGCCAAAGAATATTTGTAAGTATTAGCAGCTGAGTTGTCAATTCAACGACACCTGGAGATTAATTATCTTCAGCAAAGTGATCAGTAGCAAAGTAGTATGATAGTTTTGATAATAGTAGCAGCAGCAATAGTAACAGTATCAATGATAGCAGTGATATTGTAGCAAGTGCAACAGTGACAGCAGTAGTAACTTAGCAGAAACAATATAAGATAAAATCATAGGCATTGGATCGGTAATTTCGTGGATGATATTCATCATGAGACAGTTATAACCTAGGGCGATACGGCACTAGCTCCAGTTCATAAATATAATGTAGGCATGTATTCCGTAAATAGTCATACGTGCTTATGGAAAGAACTTGCATGACATCTTTTGTCCGACCCTCCCGTGGCAGCGGGGTCCATATTGGAAACTAAGGGATATTAAGGCCTCCTTTTAATAGAGAACCGGAACAAAGCATTAACACACGGTGAATACATGAACTCCTCAAACTACGGTCATCACCGGGAGTGGTCCCGACTATTGTCACTCCGGGGTTGCCGGATCATAACACGTAGTAGGTGACTATAATATGCAAGATCGGATCTAGAACATAGATATAATGGCGATAACATAAATGGTTCGGATCTGAAATCATGGCACCCGGGCCCAAAGTGACAAGCATTAAGCATGGCAAAGTCATAGCAACATCAATCTCAGAACATAATGGATACTAGGGATCAAGCCCTAACAAAACTAACTTGATTACATGATGAATCTCATCCAACTCCTCACCGACCAGCGAGCCTATGAAGGAATTACTCACTTCCGGTGGGGAGCATCATGGAATTGGCGATGGAGAAGGGTTGGTGATGACGAAGATCGAAGATCCCCCTCTCCGGAGCCCCTAACGAACTCCAGATCTGGCCTCCTGATGAAGAACTGGAGACGGCGGCGGCTCTGCCTCGCGAAACATGATAATTCTTTCTCCCCGATTTTTTCTGGAAAAATAGGATTTTATAGAGTCGGTTTCAGGGTCTGCGGGGCCACCAGGTGGGGACAACCCACCTGGGCGCGCCCTAGTGGGTTGTGCCCACCCAGGTGCCCCCCTCAAGTGGCTCTTGGCTCCAGAAATTCTCTTATTTTATATAAAAATTCCTCGTAAAGTTTCGTTCCATTCCGAGAACTTTTATTTCTGCACAAAAACAACACCATTGTAGTTCTGCTGAAAACAGCGTCGGTCCGGGGTTAGTTTCATTCAAATCATGCAAATTAGAGTCCAAAACAAGAGGAAAAGCGTTAGGAAAAGTAGATACGTTGGAGACGTATCATCGCGTTAGCAGCATCCTGCAATAGTGCTGGATGAAGGAATTCATATCCGATCTAGGTGTAATACCTAGTAAATCGAGTCCAATGAAAATCTTTTGTGACAACACTAGAGCAATTGCCTTGGCAAAGGAATCCAGGTTTCACAAGAGAACCAAACACATCAAGAGACGCTTCAACTCTATTCGTGAAAAGGCCAAGGATGGAGACATAGAGATTTGCAAAATACATACGGATCTGAATGTGGCAGACCCGTTGACTAAGCCTCTTCCGCGAGCAAAACATTATCAGCACCAAGACTCCATGGGTGTTAGATTCATTACTATGTAATCTAGATTATTGACTCTAGTGCAAGTGGGAGACTGAAGGAAATATGCCCTAGAGGCAATAATAAAGTTGTTATTTTATATTTCCTTATTCATGATAAAGGTTTATTATTCATCCTAGAATTGTATTGATCGGAAACTTAAATACATGTGTGAATACATAAACAGATACTGTGTCCCTAGTAAGCCTCTACTAGATTAGCTCATTGATCAAAGATGGTTAAGGTTTCCTAACCACAGACATGTCTTGTCATTTGATAATGGGATCACATCATTAGGAGAATGATGTGATGGACAAGACCCATCCGTTAGCTTAACATAATGATCGTTCAGTTTATTGCTATTGCTTTCTTCATGTCAAATACATATTCCTTCGACTATGAGATTATGCAACTCCCGAATACCGGAGGAATACCTTGTGTGCTATCAAACGTCACAACATAACTAGGTGATCATAGAGATGCTCTACAGGTATCTCCGAAGGTGTTTGTTGAGTTGGCATAGATAGAGATTAGGATTTGTCACTCCGAGTATCGGAGAGGTATCTCTGGGCCCTCTCGGTAATACACATCATAAGCTTGCAAGCAAATGACTAAGGAGTTAGTTACAAGGTGATGTATTACGGAACGAGTAAAGAGACTTGCCGGCAACAAGATTGAACTAGGTATAAAGATACCGACGATCGAATCTCGGGCAAGTAACATACCGATGGACAAAGGGAATTACGTATGTTGTCATAACGGTTCGACCGATAAAGATCTTCATAGAATATGTAGGAGCCAATATGGGCATCCAGGTTCCACTATTGGTTATTGACCGGAGAGGTGTCTCGGTCATGTCTACATAGTTCTCGAACCCGTAGGGTCCGCACGCTTAACGTTCGTTAACGATATAGTGTTATATGAGTTATATGATTTGGTGACCGAATGGTGTTCGGAGTCCCGGATGAGATCACAGATATGACGAGGAGTCTTGAAATGGTTGAGAGGTAAAGATTGATATATAGGACGATGGTATTCGGACATCGGAAGAGTTTCGGGATGCACCTTGTAGTCATCGGGTCACGGAAGGGGTTTCGGACACCCCCCCGGTAGGTATGTGGGCCTAATGGGCCAAGTAGGGGACAGACCACCCCATAGGGGGCTGGTGCGCCCCTCTCCCTGGCCGACCAGCCCTAGGGAAGGAAAGGGGGGAGGGCTAGCCCCTCCCGCCTTCCCCTTCTCATGGGAGAAAGGAAAAGGGGGGGGGGCGCCTCCCTCCCCTGCCTTGCCCCCGCACCTATATATGGAAGGGGCGCGCGGCTAGGGGAGGACCCCAATTAGGATTTGGCCTACTTGGGGCGCCTCCTTGGCTGCTCCTCCCTCCCTCCCACCTATATATATGTTGGGGGGGGGCGCCTAGCACATTACAACATTGTCTTAGCCGTGTGCGGCGCCCCCCTCCACCGTTTACACCCCCGGTCATATTTTCGTAGTGCTTAGGCTAAGCCCTATGGAGATCACTTCACCATCACCGTCACCACACCGTCGTGCTGCCGGAACTCATCCACTACCTCGACGTCTTGCTAGATCAAGAAGGCGGAGGACATCATCGAGCTGAACGTGTGCTGAACGCAGAGGTGCCGTACGTTCATTACTCGATCGGTTGGAACGCGAAGAATTTGACTACAATAATCGTGTTGTCAAATGCTTCCGCTTATGGTCTACGAGGGACGTAGACACACTCTCCCCTCTCGTTGCTATGCATCTCCATGGATAGATCTTGCGTGTGCATAGAATTTTTTTTGTTTTCCATGCAATGTTTACCAATAGCACCTTTATCCACTGCCTTGCTAATTTCCTTCAGCTTTATTGATTTTGCATTGTCAAGTAAAACCGACAAGAAAAAGCAATAAAATTCACTCTTCAGAACTCATTCATGCATGATACTGACAATCACTACCTTCATGTAAGGCAAACACATGATATGAGGATGGAATATGTACAAAAAACAGGATGGCATGGCATATTCACAACTATGTGTGTAAACTAAGAAGAAGTAATTTAATCAAATTACAAGCAATACAAGCTAGACACCGTATGCAACATGCAAGACAATATCACACTACCAAGCTAGAGAAAGCACCTGGGATGCCGATTTCGCCAGAAGAGCACCATCAGTCCCTGCCTTAATTTTTTCCTTCCTCTTACTTAATTTTATTGCCTTGTCAAGTCAAACCCACAAGAAAAATGAATAAAAATTTGCTTTTCAGAACTCACTGATGCAGGATGCTGACGAGCACTACTTTAATGTAAGGCAACCGCATGATAGGACGATTGAATGTGTAAGAAAAAAGGACATCATTGCATATTCACAGCTATGATGTGTAAACTAAGCAGAAGGCATTTCAACAAATTAGAAGCAATGAAAGTTAGACACCATATGAAAGATGCAATGAATGTCACTCTACCAAGTTAAAACTTTCTCGTCATAAGTGCCATTTTAATAGATTAGAAGTAGTACAGGCTAGAAAAGAATGCGAGATGTAACCTATATCGCACTCCCAAGTTAAACGTGTCTGATGATAAGTGATTGTTGCAGGTTACACAACAGTAGTACTTTGATGTAAGAACATGGTGTGATAGACATATATTGTATGTTCTAGAAACAGGAACACATGTCTTATTCACAAGTATAATTTGTAAAGTAAGTAGATGGAATTCAACAAAATTAGAAGCAATACTAGCTAGACATCATACATAACATGCAACCACATATAACAGTGCCAAGTTAGAGGGAGCACCTGTGATGGTGGACTAGGGGAGACATGCTCATCATCAACACATCTACGTTGAGTGTCTATGCATGTGTTGTCTTGCAAATCTTCTTGGGGGGATGGCGGAGTAGAATCTGTAGAGGCCCTCCATTTCAGTTGTTTGGAAGGAGCACCTTTATCCACTGCCTTGCTAATTTCCTTCTGCTTTATTGATTTTACATTGCTAAGTAAAATCGACAAGAAAAAGCAATAAAATTCACTCTTCAGAACTCATTCATGCATGATACTGACAATCACTAGTTTGATGTAAGGCAAACACATGATACATGGAATATGTACGAAAAACAGGACGACATGGCATATTCACAACTATTTGTGTAAACTAAGCAGAAGCCATTTCAACAAATTATAAGCAATGCAAGCTAGACACCACATGAAAGATGTAACCAATATGACTCTGCCAAGTTAAAAGCGTCCCATCATAAATGGCGTTTCAACAAATTAGAACCAGTGCATGCTATAAATCATATGAAAGATGCAACCAATATCACTCTGCATATACTAAAGGTGTCTCGTCATAATTGATTGATGCGGGATACAAAAAAATAGTAGTTTTATGTAAGGACATGCTTAATAGATAGATGTACTATGTACCAAAAACAGGAAGGCATGTCACATTAATAGTTATAATGCATAAACTAAGCAGAATAGCACATGCAATTTAACCAGATTGGAAGAATTACAATCTAGACACTATATGCAACATGCAACCACATATCACGCTACCAAGTTAGAGCAAGCACCTGCGATGGTGCTGTAGGGGGAATGCGGTCATCAACTACAGAGCTACATTGACTATCTTCATCTAGCATTGCTGTTTCTTGAGAATCATGTGGGGAGGCTGACACTGCATTCTTTAAAAGAGGATCTTTTCTTACAACAGTCCACGAGCCTGACTGTCTCATCATAAGTGATCGATGAGGGATACACAAGAACATTAGTTTGATGTAAGAACATGGTTAATAGACAGATGTAGTAGTATGTACCAAAAACAAGAAGGCATGTCATATTCAAAGGTATTATGTGTAAGCTAAGCAGATGCAATTTAACCAAATTGGAAGCAATAGAAGCTAGACACCCGGCTGGAGTGGTGAGCATGATCATCGAGGACCTCAGAGCCTGGTGGGAGGCGGGCTGCTTCGCCACCACCGTGGCTTTTTAGTTGGCTTGCATGTGATGCCTGTCTGTGGTGGGCTTGTCACTGGCTCGGCCAGTGCCCTAACTAGCTATTTCGCTTCTCGTGCTCCCGGGATGGTGGTTCATGTAAAAAATATCTTTCCTTATCTTAATAAAGACCGACTTCGGCCTTTCGAATACAAGCTAGACACCATAAGCAACATGCAACCACATATGACACCGCGAAGTTAAAGCAAGCACCTAGGATGGTGGTTCATGGCGAGCGAGATCATCAACTCTAGAGCTATGTTTACCATCTCCATCTGCTGACACTGCACCCTTTATAGCGCCGAAACGTGTCTTTCCTAAGCACAAAGAAATCTGGAGCGACTTCTCTCTTTTATTTCGTGCTTCTATCAACTAGTTGGCAGAGGCTGAAATAACCATGCATAAAAAAATAGTGAGAGTATGGGTGAAGTGTGTGCAGAACTAGTGCACTGTAAAAGTAGCAGATAGCAGGTGGCTGAAAAATAAATGACAGGAGACATATGATAGCTCTACAACATTGCATGGCAAACAAAATTAGATTCTACTCCGTATGGTTTTGTAATATATGAGCACAGGGATGGCTGGGAAATGCAGGTACTCCTCTAGCCCACCACCACATGTGGTCTTTTCAAAATAACAGTTGACTGAAAATAAATAGGTTCGTCAATTTTTTTATGAACCGTCCGATCTACAAGGAACGGGCAGATGGCCTTCGTCTACCTCCCGCCAGTCACTATTGACGATCTTTCTCGAACTGCCAGCGACCACCGGCCAAGACCCCTGCCTCTGCCGCCCCTCCCTCCCCTCGACCTGACACCACCACCATGCTTGGTAGTGCCCCTCGGCCATCCCTTTAAGCCCGGCCGACCTCCTGATCGGGCGCCAGCAGCTCCTAGGCCACACACACCCCTAAGATAAACACCCAGGCGCTGTTTCCCCGGCGTAACAGGCGGACTAGCACCTGTTACGCCGGGGAATGCTTCCTTTAATTGGGAATCAACTGACCAGGAATTGAAATTCAGGGGGGCGACGGACCTCTAGCTAAGGTGAAATAGTATATGAGGAGAAACCTTATGCATCACGAGTTACTAGGAACATCTAGTATCAGCAAAAGGTGTAGGAAGAAGCGGTCAACTAGTGTCTTCTGTGGGATGAATACCGTGCAAGCAGACACATAAGATTTGCACGAATAAGGGAAGAGGAGTACCAGTTCCGGTTGCCAGTGTTGTGCCCTCCTTATTTCGCGGTGATGTTCTTATTTTTACCGGGGGAACTGATGTTTTGGAGGAGGGTGGAGCCTTGGATGAATCCATGGCCAAATTGTTGATTGTGTCACGGTGGCCGTCTGTCGGCGGAGGGGAAGCAGATCCAAAGCGGCGAAGGACGGCGTAGCAGGAACAGCTCCGGTGCGGTGGACGGTGGCAATGTTGGAGCGATAGCGGTGAGGCGCAGGACGGCGTGGTTTAACTGGCTCGGGTACGACGCACGTCGGCGTCCTGGAGGCAGCTCGGCCTCGGCTTCAACTACTAGCCGTGGAGGGCATTGAGGTTGCGATTGCGATGGAGGACGACGTCGGGGTATCGGCTCCGGCGTGATGGAGGAGATCGGCGGTTGATGGGTTGGATGGGGTGGCGGACGGAGGACGCTAGGGTTTCGCGGCTAGTGGAGAGGTAGTTTTGGCGCCCACGGAGTACGAATGGGGAATCTGACGGGGGGCGGGGGGAGCTAAGGGGGAACCATGTTTCGGTCTGGGACGCGCTTGTTTGAAATTTGGGGAAAGTACAAACTTTGCCACCCTCTTAAATTTCGGACCTACTGCGGGTCGGGGGTAGGAAGGTAATCCCAGGTGTCCCAAATAGTAGGCAGGAGCAATTTTGGCCGAGCGCATGTGTGTTTAGGCGGCCATGGTGTATGAATGTTTTTTGGAGGTGGTTGCGTGGCATCTAGATGAAGTTACAAACCTACCCCGGTTTAGACCTTTGGACGTCGGGCCGGTAGGTTTCATGGGCCGGAGTTAGAAAAGTAATTTCCTTCTACAAAACATTGGTCTCACGCAGTTTCGGGCAAGTAGGGGCTCTTTTGGCGATTCGTTCAAAATTTTGAAACAGAAGCATTCACGTTTAGAGTACTCTTGAACTTTGAGGATTGACCTAAATAGACAACGTTAAATTTGACCTTGTATGTTTGAAAACCTCATTAAATTATGCGCTTGTTTTTGAAATTTTGACACTTGAAAATCCTCTAACTACGATTATTTTGGAATGGAGGAGGTAAATTTGAATCTATTTTGTACACGACTATATATGCTATTATGTACAAAAGCAGAGCAAAGATTGGTGCCCCCATAATTTAGGTATGATTTACAAATGCCATGATCTCGAATTCAAATAATTGAATGGACTTCATGTTGAATTCAAATTTTTTTAAACCACCTTAAGTTGAATTCGAATGTATGCTAGTTCCTAGCTAGCTATTTATAATGTTCATTGTGTAACTTTTGTATGTATAATGTGCTTTACACACACAACATGAACTATACTCACGTTTATATTCGAATTGCTAAAGCGATGCATTGTCTGGAATTCAAAATACCGACTCTATGGATCAATTATGTCGAATAATAACATAGACATGCTCAAATTCGATAGAATATAGATGTCTGATGGATCAATGACCGTTCCTTATGCGAATTGCAAATATCATGATCCCATCCTAATATTTGGATACAATTTATATTTTTAATCAATGTGTAAATCAGTCTTTTACGTGTAGTTTCACTCTCCATAGGCCCCTCCTCACACACGCGCTAACTTTCTCTCTCTCACATACGTGCACACGGTGTATATCCATTGGTGCTCTCTCACACATGCTCACACACCCTCTCCCGAGGTGTCTTTCTCGCACACATGCTCTCGATATCACCCTCCCTCCCTCTCACAACCATTTACGACTATTTTCACTAACCTTTATCACAAGCACTCTTCCTCTCACATGCATACGCACACACAGTCCCCATTGACCCTTTCTCTATACGTAGACCTGCCTACGTGTCTCCCGCACGCACATTATCTTTAGGCCTATCTCGCATGCATTGTCTCCCCCTCTCTTCCTAATTGACGAATATGATTCCAGCAGAGCATTCTATAGGATGCCCCTTAAAGTTAGGTTGTATGAATGGTAATATCAGAGATAAGGGGTTACCTTAGTCCGAGGACCTAGGGTTACAAAACCTAGCTGGCTTTGTCAGTGGACACAGAGTCCTTCACAACTCTGGTATCTTTGTCTTGTACGACTAGTCCTCCATGGGTCTCCATGAATGCGTCACGGGCCGACCAATGTTGCGCAGGATGGAACCGACCCAAGGGCCTCACCTCGGCCCACCGGACCTCACGCGGTGACACACCCTCTGCCCCTAGGTCTCGTTATCTTCTCACACCCACACATACCAACACAGACACCACACAAAATATTTTCTCCTCATGCCTCTATCCCATTCCCCCTTGCATGTACACACTCAAGGGCATCTCTCACGTGACATCCTATCCGTCTCTCTCCCTCTAGACCTCTCTCATTTCTCGTGCTATCTCTCCCACGTCGCCCCACCCCCCGGCCTGCCCCTCTATCCATGCCTCTCTCGAATACGTAATACATACACATACCCTCTCTAGGCCCTGCCAAATACGTCAACTACACATTCACACATGTTACATCTTATCACGTACCCCATTGATCTAAAAAGCCCTCTCTTCACATTTACTTTGCATACAACATTCCTTTTGAATAAAACCACACAAAGTGTGGCCAAAAAAATATTTTAGAATTTCTACATATATACAACATTACAAAGTTATATAGAGTATGAAAGTTAATTTGCATTGCATGGTGCACCCAATGATATTTATTCCGCACTGTGAATTTTTATATTTTTATACTATATATAAATTTAGTCATAATAAAGAGAAACGAAGAGCATCTCTCTCTCCATCGCACACACCCCCTCTACGCCCCTTTCACGTACGCACACAAACTATCTTCGGGTCCTCCAAAAGTACGCCCCCAACACATTCACGCATGTTTCATCTTTCTCTCGCGATATATACAATGACGATCATTGTATTTGAAGCGAAAGCACGATACGTACATTGGACTTCAGAATTCACTCATTACGGTCACCATTTACATTTTGTGGTTATTATACAGTCACGGGCTCACTGTACAGCTCTGTATTTGTTCAAGACATGACTAGTTGACTAGTTAAACGCTCCACATGGCACCTCTAGTGTTGCATCACATTATCTCACTACTATTGGGCCCACCTGTCGGCGTGTATAAGAATGAAAACAAACGATAAAAAAATATTGGACGGTGGTTCGAACTCATGACCGCGGGCACAACGGACAAAGTGGCCTTGTATTGGTATGCTGAGCCGTCTGTTTTAACACACAGGAGCCGGTGTGATGATTATACACACACGCACGCATGAACGCGAACTGCATGCACGTAACACTCACACGTACACAGGCAGCCACGCACGCACGCAACACTCACTCACACGCACACACGCACGCATGCATGCACACACCACACGACCAACACACACGATCACGCTCAAGTGCTCAACCTATACGTGCATGCGCACACATCAGGCCCTGACAGACACATACACAAACAGGTGGTTCCCATGCACGGGTTGGAGTCTTGTCGTGCCTTCGTAAATTTGTGTTTATCTTACTTTTTTCCTATGCGAACTAACAGGTGGGACCCACAAGGAACGTGGTCAATTTAACCGGTCAACATTGTGCCACGCAGACTATTTGGCCGGTCAACAGAGTGCAATCCGATGCTGAACAGTGAGCAAGTCCGTAATGAGCGTATTCTGAAGTCCGGTGACCGTATTATGCTTTTCGCTTGAAATACACTGACCGCCAGTGTATTTATCTCTTCTCTCGCTCTCTTTGTGGAGCCGAGTAGGCCAACGTGCTAGTGCCTAAATTGGCGCATGGCACCCCATTATTGCTGTACTGGTTTCATAAGAGCGAACAAGCATTCAAGTCTACCGTACAAACTACAAATATTTGAATCCACTTTATGCCCAATTTCTCTCTGTAGGCCCTCCAAAAGTACATCTCTACACGTTCTCGCATGTTACATCTAACAACTATGCAATACAGCACTACTACTACACTCTAACACAATAAATCATATGTGTTTTTAGTTTTACTAGATCTCATATTGTTACTTAATTATTCAGTTTGCATACATTAAAATTGCCTTTGAAATGTATGGCTAGTACCATCTACCGCACAGGAAAAATCCCGCCCTTGCCTGTTTAATCAGGTTTGTATCGATGGATCATGCGAAACAGCAAAACTATAGTAGTACTACAGTACAAGTAGCAGTTCTCTGGGCCGCCGTGTCACGTACTCCTCTGTCGTAAGAGTGGAGCGCTCGCTTTCATAAATGTTCTAGTCCCTTTCGCCAACATGTGGGACATCAAGCAACCGGGTCCACATGCCATACCGAAATAACAGTGTCGAGCAGCAGGGGTGAAGCACCCCAGTCATGGCGCCGATGTAGTAATGAGCAATGAGGCGTCAAATCACAAAGCTGCACCTTTCCCGCAGTTAAGTTGGAGGGACGAAGTGATGCTAAAAAAAGAAGTTGGAGGGACGAAGCAACCATCATTTCACTCGTTGCTGAATCCGCTTCTCCCTCATCTTCTTCAAGTTAACCACATGTTGCTTCTGCCATTGTTCTACCTCATGTGGGACGCGGATCAGCTTGGTAAATCACTGACACGTGGGACCGCATGTTAGCAAACCGCCAGGCCAACGTCCTCTAAAAATAAGAAACCTCCCCTGCGTTCCGCGCGGCAAAATCACCTCCTTTTTACTAATCTTGATATAATTTTTTAGATCAATATAATTGAGATTTGTATAGATAGCACACAGGAGCAAAACCAAGTGGTACGGTTAAGGGCATCCACAATGTGTAGCCAAATGTGAAAATAGCTTTTGGCATCGATGGGAACAATTGCGGAGGGTGCTGCCAAAGCCAAAAAGAGGGAACTGAAGCTCCCTAATTGATTGATTGAAGGAATAGAAAAATGCAACCTCTCTCCTCTTTCTCCCGTGCTTGGATGCATGTACAGTATAGAGCACAGAGTCTACTCCCCTGTCCCTTCTATCACAAATCACAAAGCAGTGAGGCGTCAAATCACAAAGCACAGACGAAGCAACCATCATTTCACTCTTCGCCGACTCCGCTTCTCCATCATCTTCTTCGAGAAACCACCATACCGCACTAAGCTGGACGGACGACGCTATTGTGTAGTAGTACATTTACGCCTCCTTTGGTTCAACGAACTTCCTGGATGCAAAGAAGGCAGTTGTCTCGGCTTGCAGGTGGCACTTGCAAACGACTTACCGTGGTCTCCTTCAATGGTGTGCTCCGTCGAACACACTTCGCCAAAGCCACAACGTTCGAGATATTGTCGACGTCACCGCAATGGGGAAGGAACTACCTCCATTTTTTTGTATACAAGGCCAGTATCAAAATTACAATTTGCAGAAGGATACTAACACTAATCTAGTCAAAATTGATGGGGTTTGCCTTCTACTAGCAACCAAGGACATTAATATACCCTTGCTTGCATGCGGAAGCGAGAAGGTTGGTTTGCATGGCGCCGCATTAATCAAGCAATGAGGAGTGAGATGGTTAGCTCTTTGGGCGTTGGAGAAAAAAATACGCATTAATTGACACGTCAAACGAGGATTTGTATCGATCAATCCCGCGAAGGAAAACCCCGCCTTTCTTTTTTTACACAAGTAGTAGGTACTTGTATCCTGTTTGGGTCTAGGCCTTGCATTGCCATACTTTGCCACACATTTTTGCCAAGCTTGCCTAAAGTTTTTCAAAATGAAAAGGAGGTGCACTTGTGCACGGCTGTCGCGGTCGCACCGAACCCTCACACAGTCGCTCCTGCACGCCGCAAACCCAGCCAAGGGAACGCACCCTCACTGACACATGCTACCGCATGTGATCAAACCAAACTCAGCCATCCTACCACTGACACATAATTTTCATTCATACAGTATGTTTATCCAACCGCATGTTGGGGAAGATCCGAGCGGCCCGTGTGGTGGTCTGTTGGGGAAGAGGAAGAGGTGAGGAAGAAGAAGGGTTAGGAGACGTAGGATTTTCATCCAACCGCCTGAAATGGTCGACTGACCCAAATGATGGAAGTCAGGCGACTTGCATAAATATATGTTTTTACACAGCAAAAGATGCCTAAAAACAACAACATAAAGAAAAACTATCACTACTCGCGGAATGAGCCGGCCTCGTCGTCTTTGGCTGCCGGCGAGCACCGCCCGGTTCACTCCCACGACGTTCGGTTCCGCCTACAGGAGGGCCTCGATGGCAGCGGCATCTGCGTGCTCCGCATCAAGTTGAACCTCCGCCGCCCGGTTCACGTCCACGACATCCGGTTCCGCCTGCAGGAGGGCCTCGATGGCAGCTGCATCTGTGCGCTCTGCGTCGAGTTGAGCCTCCGCCTCCCAGTGCTCCTTTAGGATCGCCAGGTTGAACCGCTGGTCCGCCTGCACCATGGGGGACCCGGACGCCGGCACGAAGTCGACGTCCATCGTCTCATATGCATCGGGGGCCTTCTGCACCGCGACCTCCGCCATGAACATTGGATCGGCTTCCTCATCCTCGGAGCTTGGCTCCAGAGAACTCGGGGATTGGCCCGCCGCAAAGCAAGCTTGGGAATGGAGGTCTGTGGCGCCGACCGCCGCCGCGATTTCTGCGCGGCGCTCCAGCATCAGCATCTTGTAGTACGTTATCTTGCGGTGCACCATGGCTTTCCGGCGAACTAGGGGACGGTTGATGCGGGCTAGGGGATTGAAAGGTGGGGGAATGGGCTGGAGAGGAGGTGTGGTTTTGGAGCAGTAGTGACCGACCGGCAAGTAGCTGGCATAGGCTGAGCAGCGAAGGTTCTGGTGTGAATAGTGCTTCCAGTGACGACCGGTCAATCAGTTTTGACTATGCAAAGTTTGCAAAGCCGGACGGCTGGAGCCTGGAGAGTTGTGGGGTAGGATGGGACCAAAGTTTCGGAGTTTCACGTGGCAGACGTCCGGACCTCCCCACCGTTCCTGTCGACGACGAGGCGGTGACTTCGTAAATCTCAAGATGACTAGCAAGATGTCCGTGCATTTCACGGAACATCAGGATGCATTTTTTACAAAACACCTGTTGTGATTGACCCATGCAGGAGTAATCCTATGTGTAAAAACTAATGATATCTCGAGAATTTCATCGAAAAATGGTATCTAGAGAGTTTCATCGAAAAATGATATCTCGAGAAAGATGAGAGATAACGTGAGGAGGAGTGGGGCACTGGTGACCCACAAGTTTAGGGGATCTATTGTAGTCCTTTCGATAAGTAAGAGTGTCGAACCCAATGAGGAGCAGAAGGAAATGACAAGCGGTTTTCCGCAAGGTATTCTCTGCAAGCACTGAAATTATCAGTAACAGATAGTTGTGTGATAAGATAATTCATAACTGGTAACAAGTAACAAAAGTAACTAAGGTGCAGCAAGGTGGCCCAATCCTTTTTGTAGCAAAGGACAAGCCTGGAAGAATTCTTATATAAAGCAAAGCGCTCCCGAGGACACATGGGAATTGTTGTCAAGTTAGTTTTCATCATGCTCATATGATTCACGTTAGTTACTTTGATAATTTGATATGTGGGTGGACCGGTGCTTGGGTGCTGCCCTTCCTTGGACAAGCCTCCCACTTATGATTAACCCCTCTCACAAGCATCCGCAACTATGAAAGAAGAATTAAGATAAATCTAACCATAGCATGAAACATATGGATCCAAATCAGCCCCTTACGAAACAACGCATAAACTAGGGTTTAAGCTTCTGTCACTCTAGCAACCCATCATCTACTTATTACTTCCCAATGCCTTCCCCTAGGCCCAAATCATGGGGAAGTGTCATGTAGTCGACGTTCACATAACACCACTAGAGTAAAGACATCATACATCTCATCAAAATACCGAACGAATACCAAATTCACATGATTACTTATAACAAGACTTCTCCCATGTCCTCAGGAACAATCGTAACTACTCACAAAGCATATTCATGTTCATAATCAGAGGAGTATTAATTATCATTAAGGATCTGAACATATGATCTTCCACCGAATAAACCAACTAGCATCAACTACAAGGAGTAATCAACACTACTAGCAACCCACAGGTACCAATCTGAGGTTTTGAGACAAAGATCGGATACAAGAGATGAACTAGGGTTTGAGAGGAGATGGTGCTGGTGAAGATGTTGATGGAGATTAACCCCCTCTCGATGCGAGGATCGTTGGAGATGACGATGGCTTCGATTTCCCCCTCTCGGAGGGAAGTTTCTCTGGCAGAACAGGTCCGCCGGAGCCCTAGATTGGTTCTGCCCAGGTTCCGCCTCGAGATGGCGGCGCTTCATCCTGAAAGCTTCTTTTTCATTTTTTCCAGGTCAAAACACACCATATAGACGAAGATGGGCATCGGGGGCCTGCCAGGTGGCCCACAAGGCTGGGGGCGCGCCCAAGGGGGTAGGGCGCGCCCTCCACCCTTGTGGATGGCTGGTGGCCCCCCTCTGGTGCTTTCTTCGCCCAATATTTTTTATTAATTCCAAAATGACTCTCCGTGAAGATTCAGGACTTTTGGAGTTGTGCAGAATAGGTCTCTAATATTTGCTCCTTTTCAAGCCCAAAATTCCAGCTGCCGGCATTCTCCCTCTTCATGTAAATCCTGTAAAATAAGAGAGAAAAGGCATAAGTATTGTGCCATAATGTGTAATAACAGCCCATAATGCAATAAATATCAACATAAAAGCAGGATGCAAAATGGACGTATCAGGCACGGTGGTGATTGGTAATCGGACTTAGCAGAGGCATGGGGATGGATGACGCCGGCAGCGGCCACCATGCCAGATTGTTCTAGAGGCTTCCTTTTTTAATTACTCAATAATGAAGTTGTGGGAGATAAGGATGAATGATAGAGGTGCGGGTATCCTTTTGCAAAATTGCCATAGTTTGCTTTCTATCCGTCAGATATAGATTGGACGGTCTATATTGCAAGATGGTAGGCACACCATCATCACCGAGAGTAGAGATAGAGGTATGACGGCTCAGTCTCTCAAAGGTGCTCATAGGGGTAGGGTGTCCATGTGTGCGTTCATAGGGGTGAGTGTATGCGCGCATGTATGAGCGCTTGTGTCTGTACTGTGTTAAAAAAAGGAGCACTCGAAGTATGCAAGTTCATAAGGAACAGACGGTGTACATCACTCTTGTCGTGTTCACGTTGCACCCCGGCATGCTAGACCCTGCACGTCGCTCACCAAATGGAACGCGCTTCGTCTTGCATTTTCGCTCGCTTGTGGGACCGCAGTTGAGAGCAAACCGACGTCCCTCCCCCTCCCCCGCCCGCGTCATTTACTAGAAGAGAGAGAGAGGTCGGCCGAGTGTTACTAGTACTCCCTCCGTTTTTATTTACTCCGCATATTAGTTTTGGTCAAAGTCAAGCTTTACAAACTTTGACAAAGTTTATAGACAAAAATATTAGTATACACTACTGCAGGATGCTGCTAACGTGACACTACGATCAGAGACCCTTTGACGAAACTGTGTGCGATGCATTAATCGCAAACGGTGATGTAAAAAAACCATAAAAAAAGATGCAAAACTTTTGCGATGGCGGGTACATCAAACACGGTTCAGATTTTACTTGCGTGTGCGATGCTGGGCAGACGGTTGATCTAGACGAACTGTTTGCGATTATACAGAACAATAGAAATGGGCAACCACATCAATGTGTGTGCGATATACAACATACAGTTCACTCCGATGAACTGTTTGCTATTACGGAAAGCAACAGAAACTGTCAGCCAGATCAAGGTGTGTGTGATATACGGTATACGGTTCACTCGAATGAACTGTTTTCGATTAGGGAAGAGAACATAAATGGTTCGACTTAACAAGATGTGTGTGATACGCGGCAAACAGGCCCGGAGGTTAATTTGAGAACAAGTACAGAGAGGTTAATTTGACATACATGACTTATAAGTTTCACAGAAATCATATCACTTTTTTTGGAAAACATTTGATTGCGTTGAATGTATATAGTGCTCCGTCCTATTAGTTGAATTAACCTCGAGGTCCATGTTTTGGAAACATGTCGTAAAGTAACGGGATAGACCTTCATTCAAGCCAATCAACATGTGTTCAAAAAACAAAAATTATCAAATAGTAACGAGATAGACCTTCTTCAACCCAATCAACATGTGTTCAAAAAACAAAAAATGTCAAAAATTTAAAAACAAGGACCTCGAGGTTAATTCAACTAATATGACGGAGCACTATATACATTCAACGCAATTAAATGTTTACAGTGACCCATCAAATCAGTTAATTTAACATCGAGGCCACTTCCCATCCGGTCACCCATCCGATGACTACTCCAGCCTCAGCACAGTTAACTTGGGAGTTCTGTTAGATGAGCTATCGGCAGGGAAGCTGGTCCTTGCTGGTGTAGGATCCCTCTTTGCATCCTTTATTGCGCACCCGGATGACCGACTGTTGCCGTCCAATGGTCAATGCCACGTCCCCCGCTAATGTAGAAGCTTCCCTCCATTGGATGAGTGGCAAACGGTTAATCAAAAAGAACTGTTTGCGATGATGCAGAACAACAGAAACGGGCAGCCAGATGAGGGTGTGTGCGATATACGGCATACAGTTCACTAGGATGAACTATGTGTGATTAGGCAACACAATTGAAAAGGTTCAACTTAACAAGATGTGTGTGATACGCCGTAGAGAGCGGCCGTGTGCTACTACCGCCGTGTTGGTCTATTAGTCCCCTTTATATATTCTGTGCCATATTTTGACCTTAAATTCAACCAACAAAATGTTAATGCATGTTACAAAAATTATATAACTGGAAACTATGTTCAAATACGAATCCAACAATATAATCTTTGGCGACATGCATTCGTATTTTATTAGTTAAATCCTACTTATAAACCAGGACGGGGGTATAGTAGGTAATTAAATCGCAAACATTTTTTTTATTAACCGTATGTGTACGTGTCCTTTCGTCCTCCTCTCGAACGTCTTGTCACCCCGCTGCCGCAGACGGCTTTGAGCGCAAGCTTGAGCAGCGCGCGGGGGCGTTCTTTTGGCCAAACGGTGGTGAGCCCGTTCCCGCGCAACCGTGCAGGTTCCCGCGCAAGCTTCCTGCCTGACTTGGTGAAATCCCCCAAAATCCCAATGCTTACCAGCCTACTATATAAACCCTCACGGCCGGCGAGTCCTGCGTCGCATTTTCCCCTCCCTCCCTATAGCTTATCTCGTCTGCTTCTCCCACAATCACTAATGGCACCGGCTCGTCGTCGTCGCTCAGCCACTCCGCCGTCATCAGAGGACAGCTCCAGCTGGGAGGCTACACCACGGCAGCGGCGCAGTCCCCGGCGTAGTGTAGTGCGCATGGCATCCATGTTGGGTGTGCGCGGAACACCCACCACACGCTCCGCCGCCGCTGCCCGTCGGTAGCTGTTGCCGGCTGCCATTGCCGGCTGCCGTTGCCGCCACACCACCGTCAAAAGCCAGGGCCATCGCCCGCTCCGCCACCGCGACCCGAAGGCGGGAGGTGGCCGTCGTGGCTGCTACCCCACTGCTGGCCACCGTGGCCAGCAGCCGCTCCACCACCGCGGCCCAAAGGCGGGCGGTGGTGGTCGTGGCCGCCACCCCATCGTCGGCCGCCGTGGCCGCCAGCCCACCATCGACTGCCGGGATCATCACCCGCTCCGCCACCGCCGCTCGAAGGAGGGAGGCGGAGGTGGAGGCCCGCACGTGCGTCAGTGACCTTGCGCGCTACATCGAGTTCCTGCGGGAGGAGGAGGAGCGCCTCGTCGAGCACGCAAAGAGCCTTACCAAAGCCGTGGCCGCAGCACACGCCAACGCAGAGGCGAGGAATTAGGAGATCTACGAGCAGTCCGGCCACTTCAAGAGGGGTCGTCTGGAGCGGCAGAGGGCGTTCGAGGTGAGCGTCGCTGAAGGTGCAGCAGCGGCAGGCACCGTATTGCAGTTGTCCAGCTTGTCGGTAGGCTCCTCCTCCTCTTCCTCTTACTGAGCGCGCTAGGCAGAGGAGAGGCTGCCGGAAGTAGTACAAAGCCCCTCCATAGTAGTAGTAGTATTTAGGGGCTATTTTGTTCAATTCATCTGACTATAGATGTGGTGGAACTGTACAACGTACTTAAAATTAGCTAGTATATATAGTTGAACTAGCTATTTCAGTACGTGGTTGGCAACAATTGGGGAAAAGTTTGGTCAGTTCAGCTATCGAGTTGAACTGTTTGTATAAAGAACGACTGCTTAATCTATGAATGAAATCTATGCTTAATTACTAAATTTTAGTTGCAAAAATTAGATAGTGCTAGTGATTTTTAGGAGCATATTTTGACAAATCGCAGTGTTACAAGGATTGACAAATGGCAATGTTACTAGATCAACAAATGTCAGTTTTCTAGTTTGACAAATGGCAATATACCCAATATGACAGATGCAAATATTACCAAATTATCTGTAAGTGGTTGCACACGGGTCATCCAAAAAAACCGTTTGCGTTGAAGGGAGGTACAAATCCTGCTTGCCAAATTTTCTCTTGGCTTAGCGCCGAAGTCTCGCTTTGCATACCTTATTCAATCTGAACCGTTTGCGTTGAAGACATGCACAAATCCTGCACGGCGAATTTTCCCTTGGCTTACCATAGCTCTCACTTTGCATATAGGTGTTCTATCTAAAATGTTTGCGATGAAGAGCTGCACAAATCCTGCTCGGCACATTTTCCCTTGGCTTACTGGGGAAGCTGTCGGTTTACATATGGGTGTTCTATCTAAAATGTTTGCGATGTTAGGGTGGCAGCTATTTGTTTCAAAATGCCTTTGTTGGCTGTTATTCGAGTGCGCCTTCTCTCAAAATGGACATGAAAAATACCACAGCATGTCGGGTGCCATTCCATGATAGCATGCCAAGTTTCATGAATTTCAGACGAGTTTTGAATTTACTAGAATTTAAAAACAAAGTATCTCAACGTTTTGCCGGCAATCAATAAGGCCCTGGTGTTTGAAATTCATTCCCATTTCTTGCATGGGACCTAAGCATGCACCCAAGGACACAGATTTGAATTTTCAACCAATTTATATGCACTGGAGGATGTGCATGTAGTTCAAATTTGAATTATGCACATAAAATGCCTAGAATACCCAGTTAATGTATAAAAATGTCCAAACAAACCCCGCAAAATTCCAAAATTTAACATAACACTCCTGTTGTTCTATGTTGACACTAGAAATTTTTTGAAAGCAATAAGAGGCAACGGATATCGTTTCGTCCAGAAAGGTGAAACGTTCCCTACCGAAACCATCAGGCTTGTTGTGAGAAACTCTGGTTTGTGAGAAGCTTATACCCAAACCTGCCCCAAATGGGATAAAAAAATTACCACGGCATGTTGATGCTCCTCCATGATAGCATGCCAAGTTTCATGAATTTCAGACGAGTTTTGGATTTACTAGAATTTAAAAACCAGGTATCTCAATGTTTGTGGCCAAGTGACGGTGGCAGGGTGTTTGACATTCATTCCCATTTCTTGCATGGGACCTTAGCATGCAACCAAGGACACATATTTGAATTTTCTACCAATTTATATGCGTTAGAGCATGTGCCTGTAGTTCAAATTTGAATTATGCACATAAATGCATTGAAAACTCAATTAATGTATAAAAATGTCCAAACGAACCCCGAAAAATCCCAAAATTTCACACAACACTCCTGTTGTTCTATGTTGACACTAGAGAAAAAATTGAAATCAAGAAGAGGCAATGGATATAGTTTCATCCAGAAAGGTGAAACGTTCCCTACCGAAACCATCAGGCTTGTTGTGAGAAGCTCTGGTTTGTGAGAAGCTTATACCCAAACCTGCCCCAAATGGGACAAAAATTTTACCACGGCATGTTGATGCCGCTCCATGATAGCATGCCAAGTTTCATGAATTTCAGACGAGTTTTGGATTTACTAGAATTTAAAAACCAGGTATCTCAATGTTTGCGGCCGAGTGACAGTGGCAGTGTGTTTGACATTCATTCCCATTTCTTGCATGGGACCTAAGCATGCAACCAAGGACACAGATTTGAATTTTCAACCAATTTATATGCATTAGAGCATGGGCCTGTAGTTCAAATTTGAATTATGCACATAACTACAATGAAAACTCAATTAATGTATAGAAATGTCCAAACGAACCCCGAAAAATCCAAAAATTTCACACAACACTCCTGTTGTTCTATGTTGACACTAGAGAAAAAATTAAAATCAAGAAGAGGCAACGGATATCGTTTCGTCCAGAAAGGTGAAACATTCCCTACCGAAACCATCAGGCTTGTTGTGAGAAGCTTATACCCAAACCAGCCCCAAATGGGACAAAAAATTTACCACGACATGTTGATGCCACTCCATGATAGCATGCCAAGTTTCATGAATTTAAGACGAGTTTTGGATTTACTAGAATTTAAAAACCAGGTATCTAAATGTTTGCGGCCGAGTGACGGTGGCAGGGTGTTTGACATTCATTCCAATTTCTTGCATGGGACCTAAGCATGAAACCAAGGACACATATTTGAATTTTCAACCAATTTATATGCATTAGAGCAAGTGCCTATAGTTCAAATTTGAATTATGCACATAAATGCATTGAAAACTCAATTAGTGTATAAAAATGTCCAAACGAACCCCGAAAAATCCCAAAATTTCGCACAACACTCCTGTTGTTCTATGTTGACACTAGAGAAAAACTGAAATCAAGAAGAGGCAACGAATATCATTTCGTCCAGAAAGGTGAAATGTTCCCTACCGAAACCATCAGGCTTGTTGTGAGAAGCTCTGGTTTGTGAGAAGCTTATACCCAAACCTGCCCCAAATGGGACAAAATTTTTACCACGGCATGCTGATGCCACTCCATGATAGCATGCCAAGTTTCATGAATTCCAGATGAGTTTTGGATTTACTAGAATTTAAAATTCAGGTATCTCAATGTTTGTGGCTGAGTGACGGTGGCAGGGTGTTTGACATTCATTCCCATTTCTTGCATGGGACCTAAGCATGCAACCAAGGACACATATTCGAATTTTCAACCAATTTATATCCATTAGAGCATGTGCCTATAGTTCAAACTTGAATTATGCTGATAAATGCATTGAAAACTCAATTAATGTATAAAAATGTCCAAACGAACCCCAAAAAATCCCAAAATTTCACACAACACACCTATTGTTCTATGTTGACACTAGAGAAAAAATTGAAATCAAGAAGAGGCAACGGATATTGTTTCATCTAGAAAGGTGAAACGTTCCGTACTGAAACCATCAGGCTTGTTGTGAGAAGCTCTGGTTTGTGAGAATCTTATACCCAAACCTGCCCCAAATGGGACAAAATTTTTACCACGGCATGTTGATGCCGCTCCATGATAGCATGCCAAGTTTCATGAATTTCAGATGAGTTTTGGATTTACTAGAATTTAAAAACCAGGTATCTCAATGTTTGTGGCCGAGTGACAGTAGCAAGGTGTTTGACATTCATTCCCATTTCTTGCATGGGACCTAAGCATGCAACCAAGGACACATATTTGAATTTTCAACCAATTTATATGCATTAGAGCATGTGCCTGTAGTTCGAATTTAAATTATGCACATAAATGCATTGAAAACTCAATTAATGTATAAAAATGTCCAAATGAACCCCGAAAAATCCCTAAATTTCACAGAACACTCCTGTTGTTCTATGTTGACACTAGAGAAAAAATTGAAATCTAGAAGAGGCAATGGATATCGTTTCGTCCAGAAAGGTGCGTCGGCTACAGTCCACAGCCGGATGACCACTGTAACCAGGGAAATTCGAAACAAAATTTTTGACGTTCAAACTCATCACACACGGGTTAAGCTATCTGAATCGTTTGTGATGTTCACATATCGTACACAGTTCTGAATAAGGGACCGTGTCTGATGACACTTTGCGCCAATTTTTCGCTGAACAGATTCACAATTTTCGGCTTCCGCGGAAATATCAACCTCCCCGCCCCCTCCCCATTACCAAAAGCCACATTTCCCCTGTTTCTGCCTTCCTTTCCAAGTTGAAACCTTCACTCCTTGCTTGCAGCACCACCACCTCGTCGGTGACCCTCCTTCACGCTGCTCGGCCTCGTCTATCCAGGTAGGTAATCCACACCCGACCCCCATCCTCCTCCTCCTTCCACATCCCACATGCCCCGACCGCCGGCGCGACACCTTCCACCCAAATCACCGACCCCTCCACCAAATAAGCACCGCCCTAAGCCATGGTGCACGCAGTATAGCCAGGAGCTCAAGGAGCATTTGGCAGCGGAGAAGCAAATCGCGGCCGCACGCGCGGATGAGGTCGGGATGGCTGCCATTCGTGCTGACCCCCAGATCTTGGAGGAGCACCTCACCGTCGAGGCCACCGTCGACGCCTCGCGCGCCGACGTCGCGATACGGTTGGCTGCTTTAAACGACAGTTCATGGCATTTTCTCGAGGCCACCCTCGGTGCCTTCGACGAAGACTACGAGGTGTTTTCTCAGCATGCACGTGCTTACCTCAACTCGAGAGCCAGCAGGTTGGTGCCCGGAGCGGCTCAGGCAACTCACCACTACGACGAGGGCACCCACGATGCGGAGGCCTCGCCTTCTTTCATGTCCAAGGAGCCAATCGTCATCGATATCTCCTACAATGAGGAGTAGCCTGTCTTATTAGCTCACTATAAGGACCCATGTTCAGTTTGCTAGCTATTGCCTTTCCTTAACAAATTCTAGTGAATTGTGCTATTTACTTTTATCATGCAATCTGGTGCTCTAGTGTATATGTTCTATATGTCGTGCAATGTGGTGCTCACTTATTAACTGTTTGGTTAATTAGTTATCGTGTTCAGTTAACTGTTTGGTTCAATTCTACAAATGTGATGTTCAATTCTTCAGGGTGCAATTTTGTATTGTCTTCCATGTGAAAATAAATCAAATTTTTCTTTACAAAATACATGAGAAACAAATACAATTGCTATATTTCCAAGTTGTCAAGCATGCTTGGTTTGGTTAAATGTCTGATCTTCTAGTATGTTATACATTATGCAATGTGGTGCTCAGTTAACGTTTGGTTCATTTGTTGTGGTGTTTAGTTAACTGTTTGGTTCAATTCTGCAATGCGATGTTCAATTGTTGTGGGTGCATTCTGTTATTGTATACCATGTGAGAAATAAATTGAATTTGGCTGTACTAAATACATGAGAAACAAATACAATTGCTATATTTCCAAGTTGTTAAGCATGCTTGGTTTGGTTAACTGTCTGATCTTCTATTAGGAGCATGTTATATTGTGCAATGTGGTGCTCAGTTAATGTTTGGTTCATTTGTTGTGGTGTTTAGTTAACTTCTTGGTTCAATTCTGCAATGCGATGTCCAATTGTCGTGGGTAGAATTTTGTATTGTTGTGCATGTGAGGAATAATCGAATTTGGCTGCACTTAATACATGAGAAACATATACAATTGCTATATTTCCTAGTTCTTAATCATGCTTGGTTTGGATAAATGGGTTGTCCATGTGGCTTGAATTAATCTGATGAATCTGCAATGTGCTTATTTTTCATCAACATATTTTACTAATAGCATGCAAACCCTCACTTAACCTAATCACTAACTACCTTATATGTGTTGTAGGGAAACAATGGGAAGCACTGAGGTTTACAATCGAGGTTTGCACATGCATGGTCCTTTGTCTAATAGCACATTATTGTGCAATTGTAGGAACCATTCTAATATTTAGGTTTTTAACAATTTGGTCTTGCACATGTAGGTCTTGCTGTCAGAGGTTTTGACCCATTGTTCGACCCTTTTTGCATATGGGGAAATGAGTTGTCCATGAATATCAGTCAAGTCAAGAAACTCAGAAAGATTGTTAGGATAAAGAAATTAGCGACAAAAAACAACAAAATCTTTGTCTGCACAATGAAGAAGACATCAGTTCACTACAGGATGATACTAACTATTATGCCTTGCCTTTTTTATTTCTTTGCCCCATTTCCAATATAGAGAAGATATTTATGCACATCCTTGTTTTCAGGCCTTTCCAAAGCAGTTCACTGATGATTACCGCTCAAACCACCTGTATGGTCAGGAGGCGAGGAAGGTATTCATACAACACCCACGGTTCAATATTGAAGTGTTCCTGAAGAGGACGAAGGATGGACGGTCAATCATCCACAGGCACTGGCCTAAAGTTGCAAAGACCTTCAACATCAATGAAGGCTCAATATTCGCCTTCTGCTTCAGCAGTTTTCCAGATGAGATACATCTGTCTATGTACCGTCTATGATGCTAATTTCGAAAGGTTATAGATGTTGCATGTGAAACTTGGTGCTGGTGTAGTTGTGTAATGGGGTAGCTGAGTGCTGAAGCTATATGATGTTGTACTCTGATGTATTTCAATTATGAAAATGAAATATATTGTGTGCTCAATATGAAATGTCAATTAGATTAATAAATGGATTATTAATAATAGGATAATTAGCCTGCTAATTGGGTTTTTCTATTGCAAACGGTTATTGAGATAACACCGTGGGCGATGACCTCAGGCAACGCACACAGTTTCTAGGAATAAACCGTGTTGGATTAATGAACAATCACACACGACATCCTCTTGAAAACGGTTTGCGTTAGGCCACCTGGCGCAAATGTTTACCACATAAAAACTGTGTGTGATGGACAGCCTTTGCCACACAGTTTCTTCTACGCACCGTGTGTGATGCATTCAAAAACGCAAACGATAAAATTGTTAATACCATGTGCAATGAAAACGCTATCACAAACGATTTAACGGGGAAAATTGTGTGTGATGTACCTGCGAACAGAAACATTTTCCTTGGAGCGACTGTGTGGGATGTATAAATGAACGGAAACGTTTAGCGGGGACTGACTGTGTGGGATGAACTTACGACCGGAAACGATTTCGCCTGTATAATTGAATTTTTTTAGCACTACTTTACGTATAACCGTATTTGATCGCTCGCCGGTTGCACATGACCTCATTTTGCCGAGCGTGTGTGCCAGGAGGGCATATCCCTGATGGTTTCTGGGTCGTGTGGGAAGGACCCCCCTATCGCAGTCACTCACTAGGCGATGGTTCCAAATGCCATCGCGAAAAGGGGTTAAAAACCATTTGTATAGCACCTCGTTGTACTAGTGATATACAATAACAAATCAATACCATTAGATTCGTTGTTGAATGTACTTCCACATCATATAGATTTGTTATGCTAAATATTTATATTCTTTGCTATAAATTTGGTCAAACTTTACAAAGTTTGACTTCAGTCAACTCTAATATGCGGAGTAAATAAAAACGGAGGGAGTGGTATACTACTAGTACTATGAGCACTGCATACTCTACTGCAGATGTTGTCAGTACTCCACTAGTACTACTACTTCTACTACTATTGGGCAGGGAGCTTAAAAAAGTTACTATTGGACTGGCTATATGTGGCGAAATCCTAGTAGGAAGAGCATGCGCGAGAACAAGCATTCACGTGTTTGAATACAAATTGGAAACCATTTCTGTTTGAATACAAATCTAGGAGTACATACGAATCTAACAATATTGATTGGGCGTTGTTGAATGTTGATACTTTTTTCTGTAAGTTTGATCAAAGTAGAGATACTTTGACAGCATACAAAACTTATATGTAAACTAAAAAGGATCGGAGGGAGTATATTGTACGTTCAAAAGCGAAAGGAACATTGAATACCCTTTATATATGATTTGCTGATGCTATGATCACCGGTTCAAAATTTTGAATCCGCCTTAGGTATCACACATGCACCCACTCATTCTCTCTCGGTTTCATCTCGGGGTCTCTCTCTCTCTCCCTCTCTCTCTCTCTCTCGCACACACACACACATACCACATCTCTTCCTCTTTGTGCTTGTCAAACCTAATTGATCTCCCGAGGTATCGAGATTGTATCTCGCTCGTCGTCAGGTCGCTCTTCGACACACACCTAGGTCACTCTACCATGCATTAATTGTAACCAAGCCTTTCATCTATCTTTTTTTAAGCATACATTCATCCTCTCCGCCCCTCTCTAGATCGGTCGATCTCCGGACCCACCCTAGTCCTGTTTCAATCGATCTAGCTAGATGGTACATGACCGACGCGCACACACAGACCCCCCCGCCCTTCTCTCCACCCTACACGGTCATTTCTATAATAGAAACACACCAAACCTTTATCTCCTTGCACGACACGCACTCGGTCTCTCAACATCTATCGATCTCGTCAAGATGTGTCGGGGCATGAACCGAATGGGATGTCAAAACTAAGATGGGAAGCAGCACGTAGTGGAGGCAAAGCAAAACTTTGAACGAACCGTTTGTCTGTATGGATGTCGGACAAATTACAACATTGGAAATACAAGCATGATCTAGGCCCACATGCGAATGACACTCGGCGGAATGTTCAAATGAGGCATGCGGGAGGATGGACTCGACTGGAGGGTGGCATGATCGATGGAGAAGAGGGTTGGAGAGGAATGAGAAATAAGCAACACCACATGATTATACTTGGACGGCTCAAATAAACATTAAGTTGTCTCGTTTTCCCTTCCGCTTTGGTCACAGAGTAAGATACTCCCTCCGTTTTTATTTACTCTGCATATTAGGTTTGACTGAAGTCAAACTTCATAAAATTTGAACAAATTTATAGACAAAAATATGAACATTTACAATAGCAAATCTATATGATGTGAAAGTGTATTCAATAATGAATCTAATGGTATTGATTTGTTATTGTATATGTTATTATTTCTGTCTATAAACTTTGTCAAAGTTTACAAAGTTTGACTTTGAGCAAAGCTAAAATGTGGAGTAAATAAAAACAGAGGGAGTACGCAGGGACTAGTATAGTTACTACTGTCGGAACATGGTAAGTTGTACCCCTAAATGCGGGCACGGACTGGGCACACCTCAATTATTCCTTCAAACAGTCGGACACCTAAATTAGCACACCATCCGGCTACTTAATCAAGTGTTATGCTTCACAAGTTTAAAAGGAAAAGGGTGGTACTATACCCAAAACCACCACACTTGGGGCTAGGGTAACAACCTGGTACTGTACCACATTTGAACCAGGGCACAAAAACCACATGTTCTGCGCCTAATGCCTAACGCGGAGCACTGACGCTCGAATTTGGCCGAGAAAACAGGGAAACCGACATGTGGGGCACACCTATCGGGATGACATGGTGCAGACTAGTCCAATGGAGGAGCTGGCCCACGACCTCCTCGCCACCAGCAACCGTTCATGTGGGTCGTGGGGGCTAGCAACGTGGCGCAGCTCCCGCACCGCCTCTGGACACGGCGACCACGGTGAGCGACACGCTCATCATCGCTGGACACGGTCGGCTTCAGGGTGCCGAGGGTCACTACAAAAAAAATACACTTCTGTGATGGTACGTGTTTGTCATAGTAGGTCACGTTTTCTGTCATGCATGTACATCCATGGTGATTTTATGACAGAATCAAGATAGTCATACCTATGCTGTCGTCGAAGAGTTCCATGACATTACCAAAATTATCATCACTGAAGTGTCCACTTCCATGATGATAAATCGCGCGTCATAGAAGTGCTTTCGTCAAGGGTAACCGACACGTGGCATCCACCGTAATGGATCATTGTTAAGCTATCGGGTTCCGGTTTGGATCCGATAACCCGTTAACAGCCAGGACCAATGGCAATTTTCCACGTGTAAATTTCTCATTCGCTGACGATCCACGTGTCAGCTCAGCGTTGAGACAGATGTCAACCGTCCATTGGACAAGAGTCACCAATTAAATGTTGACACGTGGGACGGCCCAATAGAGGCCCATATAGGTTTCAAAGCCGGTTCACGAACAGGCCCACAAGATTTCATCAGATCTAACGGGCCGGCCCGTTAACAACCTAACATTTTCTGGACCAAATTATGGCCCACATCAGATACGGCCCATTAAAGGACTGCAATATTCTGAGCCAGTTTACGGCCCATATCAGATCCGGCCCATTAATAGCCTGCAATAGTTTGGGCCAAATTACGGTCCATATCTGATCCGGCCCGTTAACTGACTTTCATATCTTGGGCCAAATTACGGCCCTTTAATAGCTACTATGCCATCGGGCCCATTGGGGGCCTAATTTGCTCTTCAGCCTCTTAATGGCTCGTTTAACAGTTCGGCCCGATATTAGTTTCGGCCTGTTAGCGGCCCTATCTACATATGGGCCTCTTCGGCCCGGTTTCACTTTTGGCCATTTAAAGGCCCGAGTTGCACCTGGGCCTAATTCTGGTTCGTAGTTACTTTCGGCCTCTTAACGACCCGTAGTCTTCGTGGATACATTCTAGCCCAAGCTACCTATCGGCCCGTTAAAGGCCCTTGATAGTGTTGGGCCTAATTTTGGCCCGTTATACATCCGGCCTGCTTCCAGCCTGTCATGTAATTGGGTCAGCCAAGGCCCAAAAACATTTCAGCCTGTTAATGGCCTATCATACGTATGGGCCAATAATGGGCTGATGTATGTTAGAGCCTCCTGTCGGGCGGTGATTTGTTCGCCATAATTAAGGCTCAATCTAGATCTCAACCTGTTAAAAGCCTATTTAATTTTCTAGCCCAATTAAGGCAAGTGGTTTACTCGGCCTTTTAAAGGCCCGAAACTAATAGTGGGCCAAATTAAGTCTAGACCTAACTAATGGCCCAAGATGATTGTAGGCCCATGGTTCGGCCCGTACTAGTGATTGGCGACCGGCCAGTTTTAGTACCAAAATTATTTTTTATAAACCTAACCTATTGGCTCATTGCGCTCCGCTCGAAGATTACGACCTTTTCTCAGAGCGACGACAGCATAAACAGGAGATAAATTACAGCATCGCGACGAAGAATAAACCTAGACTATACAACAAAGAAATTACAGCATATTACATCCCCTGGGCATCAAAGTTCACCGCCAGTGATAATAAAGGGCAACCAGATAGCAAATTTCATAAACTAGGCAGGTCGCACCAGTGGAAGTAAACAGGACGACAAAATAATAGACATAACCGACAGCACTTCAACACAGTTCAAGAAAGGTTAGCCCAGCCCAGGAGCTACAGCGCAAGCAGCTTAGCAACCTGATGAGACTGCGCTTGTTTGACGCTTATATCCACCAACTCAAGCTGCATAGCATCAATAGACATCCTGTACTCATGGTTAATCTTGCATAGAGATTGGAGTTCCAATCGGATTTGAGCGAAAGCATGTCTTTCTGCTTGAATTTCAGACTGAAGAAGTCGAACAGATTCAGGTGGCGGCTTCATCGAGCTTGTGTCACTGAGTAAGTTCGACACTACATAGGGACATGACTTTGGGGTTGTATCACTACCCTCAAGATGTGTTGTCTTCTTCTCTGGAATATATGTTAGAGGGACAAACAATGGGTTCGTCTCACTATCATTGTGGCAGTTCTTCCTAGCATCAGTGCTGTCACCCTGAAAGAGAAACAACTAGGTAGATAATAGGTTTTGCACGTATAAGCATCAGCGCTGTCAATTCATCTCATTTCTTTGTCAGAAATAAAGAGACACGGTTTAAAATAGCATTAACATAATAGGCATTGTTCATAGTTAAGACGGCAGGAAATGGCATTGTGGAGGAGCGGCCAGCTTTCACCATACCACTGGATTACAGATCAAGAACACAAGCATACATGTAGTGCTAAACAACGTATAAGCATGAATGGTGAGTGTACTGTCAATTTATACCATTTCAGATTGGTAAATAAAGAGACATGATTTAAATAACATTAATATAATATGGCATTGTTCATAGTTGAGACATAGCAGGATATGACATTGTGCTGGAGTTGGTAGTTTCACCACACCACTTGATTACAGATCAAGAACAAAAGTATACACGCAGTGCTAAAGAAGATAACTTGCTATGTTTAGTTTAATTTACATGGTATGAATAAGGAACTAGGTTGTACAACTAAAGACTGAAATTGAGAAGGACAAACTTATGTTTATGTACTTCTTCGTTATAAACTTTGAACAAGCAATTTGATGCAGACGACAAAAATAAACAGCATTTGCACTCATAGCTATCCAAATATACACAACAAAGTTTGAAGGCTCGAGGAGGACGAACTTACATTAGTAGTGAAGACCGGCTCTATAAAGCCCTTGTCCATATTGATGGGGGGGGGGGCAATTCAAGAAGTTTACCGTAGACTCTTCGTCAAGAGCATTGCCTTTATTCTACATTTTGTTAAGAGCAAATATAGATGTGAAAATATAGGAACAAATGGTGATTATTTAACCTAAGATGCATAGTACAAATATAAATACAACATACAGGCAAAAGGCACTGACAAGAGCAATGCAGAGCTAAACTTCTTCAGTAGCATTGGTTTTATTCAATATTTTGGCAAGAGTAAATGTAGATCTGATGTGTAGAAAATGGAGGGCAAGGGAAAATAAGCTGCAAAGTGTACATGAAGAACTAGCTGACAATATAAGTACAGTGATGAAGGATAGCAGATACTTACAAGAACAATGCAGAACTAAATTTCTTCATAAGCATTGGGTTTAATCTACATTAATGTAAGCATTAATATAGATCTGATAATTTGGAGCGAACAGTGGATAAGCAAGCTATAATGCACAATGATGTCACATAATCCACCAGGTATGAATGTAAGTACAACGATAGGACAATAGGTACTAACAAGAGCAAAGCAGCGACCAGCATAGTTGCAATATCCAAGGTTTTGTGGCGCTAGTTCTATCGCCAATATAAGTGGGGGCTTTCGGATTTCTCCGGTAGCACCACCTTTTTCAAGGACTTTGCTTGTACTCCTTCAGGTTCTGCAACCACCCTCTTCCTTTTGGATGTCTGAAACACAAGAACAACATTTGAATGGAAAAACATGGTATGACGACAAATGGAATAGGTATTGATAATGGATGGGCATGGCATCTTCACATATATCATGAGTAAACTAAGCAGATGGCGGTGCAATGAAGCAAAAGAAATGCAAGATACGTGCAACCAATAAAACCTTGCCAAATTAGAACAGACACCTTATTGGGTGAATAGGATAGGCCATCTGCCTTTGACTCCTTGAGCTCAGAATAGTCATTAGGATCATATTCTGAATACGAATCTATAGGTCAGGAGCATGTGGGTTTCATTGCATCCACAATCGACCTCAATCCCTTGATGCCAAGTTTGTTACCCACTGAACTGTTCTGCAATATTCTTCTGATGTGCGCATTCTTATATTCATTGTGATTACGTACAATATCTAAGAAGCATGAAAGCATAAATAGTAGTGAGATTATCTTTGTAATGCAGAGGATATTCTAATATAATAGGGGCTCCCTGTAAACCCTTGTGTGCTATCACTGGATTCTGATGAGAGAGCCCATGTGTGCTGTAATATGGTGAGTAGATTAATATAATCTGGCACAACTACACAAAAAAATAGGCTCCCTGTCGGGAGCTCCGGATGTACGGATACTTGGCAGATGATAGGTTCATAATATACCGTATAGAAAGTTTATTGCCAAACCATGATAACGAGAGAGCACAGTCACTAGGCAGATTGTAGTGTAGGTAAAAGGGGTACACCATAACCACCATAAATAAATCGGGAAAGCATAACTGGCTGGAAAATACAGGGTTTTGCCGCCACTAATATGCAGCCTATCAATCACCTACAGGCCAGCTCTATTCATCTGAAGGTGCACTGCTGTTACTATCAATCTAGTCTATCAAAGACCGCACGGCTCCCACCATTTTTGGGATATTATGGCAGACCAACTCAAAGTGCGAAATCATGTAGCAGAAGCGGCCCAATAGAGCTGTCGACTGCAGATGTCCCTACTCCCCTTCCTGACAAGGAACATACAGTACTTACTAAAGAAGAACAGAAGAGGAGCATCTTAAAGAATAGAAGGGGAAGCATATTATTGAGATTCCCATTCTTTCTATACAATGTTGGTTGCCCACCCAGAAATGCCATTCCATGATGTCTTTCTATATGTGGCCACATGCATTTGGAAGCTCAAGTGGGAGCATTAGCTGACCAATTAAATGTGTGTCTGTTAACTAATGTCAGTATCATATCACATTCGTATTTAAAGAAGTAAGCTTGGGACGTATGATTCGTGTGTTGTTTAGCTTCAAGAGTGGACTGCTGCTAGTACGACACAAAGCACCTACACATATCATAGTGTAGATATAATGGGAAAACCCTAAGCATCACGAGTAAAATCAGGAAAGTGGAACTTGCTGGAAAATATGTGCTAGTATTGCCAGAATGGCTAGAAAGGCTTCGGATACCAGCTCTCTACAACTGAAGGACCAGTATTGTTACTATTAGTCTAACTCTCAAAGGCGACACAGCTCCCAGTATTTCCTGGATATTAGGGCAGACCAACACGAAGAGTTGAAAGCGTCCATGACAGGCGACCGAATAGACCTGTACACTACAAATGTCCCTGCTCCTCTTCACTACAAGGAACATACTGTGCAACTATTATACTCCCTCTGTTCCTAAACATAAGTCTTTGTAGAGATTCCACTATGGATCACATACAGGTGTATATAGATACATTTTAGAGTGTAGATTCACTCATTTTGCTCCGTATGTAGTCCATGGAGGAGTCCCTACAAAGACTTATATTTAGGAACGGAGAGAGTACTTATTAAAGAAGAACAGAAGAGGAACATGCTAAAGAAGAGCAAGCAGATTTTGGATAATAAAATGTTCATTGCCCACACATGATGAACCAGAGAGCATAAAGAATGCAGCTCCCTGCTGTCTCTCTATATGTGGCGCACGTGCTTTTCGAAAGTAAAGTAGGAACATTAGCTGACCAATTAAACATTCTCTGTTTTAGTAATATGTCACGCCCAATATGGAGAGGGGGTGTCCATATATAGCAAAAGGGGCTAGGGTTGGAGGGATTGGGGGTGTTTTCGGACCCTCCGATCGAGATCGGACAGTCCGAAATGGAGGGGTAGTGTAGGTGCGCTAGATGGGCGTATTGTAGCTGTGTAGAAGGCCGTGGGCTGCGAAAGAGAAGAGAGAGAGGGCCGGCGACTGTTTCCGGATACCGAAAACGTCCGTCGAATAGACCGACTATATTGCCGCTATAGTTATCCGTTGGGGCGTCAAACGGGCTCCGAATGCGATGAAATTTGGCAGGCGTTCTACCTACAATATAATAAGACCGCACACCAACTTTCACCCCATTCCGAGAACATTTTTATCCCACTTATAAAATCATAATTCGGAGGTGCCGCAGGCGCGTGCGAGTGTGTCTGGGCTTAGAACGGACAACGGAGAGAGCTGGGAGACCCGAACGGATGCAAGTTTTGAAAAACATGCAGATGAGATGCACATGATGAGATGGCAAAGTGCAACACACAAGCGAATGACATGGCAACGACGGCAAATAACTGGAAGACATCTGGCGCATCGGTCTCTGGGCATTACAACTCTCCTCCACTAACAGAAGATCTCATCCTCAGATCTTAGGAATGAGACGGAAGAAAAAGAGGATGAGGTGAAACAAGAATGCAAGAGAGAAGATGGACAAAGTCGAGAGCACTCGGGTAGAAAAGAGGAACGACAATTACGACGAGAATTAAAAGCTCAAGGAACAAGATAGACTCTAAAACCACTCCGGTTAGAAGAAGATAGAAAAGAAATAAGAACGAAAGAATTGGGATAGCATCCCGGTATAAAAGAAAAAGAGAGGTAGACAAGATAAGAGATTTGAAAAGATGACAGCACACTCCGGTAAATGAATAAACAAGGAAATAAAATGGTCTTGGAGAAACGAGATAATGGGTCGAAGAGAGCAACATCACCGTGCCTCCAGAACGAAAGAGTAGAAAGTAAATCGTTGGAAGGAAAAGAAAGGGGAAAACAAAAGATAACTTCCACCATAGTTGGATTGGGAAGCATCCTTGCAAGGAAGGATTGAACAGAGTTGTTGGAAATTCAACAACGAAAAGAATAAGCTTGTTGTGGGCTTATGGAAAACATCTCAAAATTATGAGGTGATAACCGGCCACAAACGGAAAGGATTGTTTACTTGAGACGAGAGAAAAGATGCGAAACAACATGTCTGAAAGACAAGGAAGAATTAGTTGCACTTCGGTATGCAAGAGGATGGATACTTGAGCTCCAACAAGAATCTTGATGAACACTTGAAGAATGAATTAAATCCTTAACGAACCACCATGAAGAACTCCGGTAACAAAAGGATGATGAGATAGAATTGAAGGATGAAAAGCATAAAATTAAGCCTTGCGATGATTTAGATGGAGCTTCGCGATGAGACAAAAGAGAAAACTTGGAACTCTGAAAAAGAAAAGATGAACAACTTAGAACCGAGAGATTATTCATCATGAACATACTCCGAAGGAAGGAATTACTTGACCATGATGAAATAAGAATAAGGATTACGTTATGCTTGTCCTCATCAAATTTAATTGATGACAAATGGATTTGGCATGCAACTTATTCCTCTTGAAAAGGATTGAAGAGAGATATAGCGCAAACTTGGAGAAGGTCTTCAAGGAACCACCGGTAGGATTTGGAAGAACAAATGAATTGATACGATGACAAAGGAAGAGAAATCTTGAATGAACCATCGTAAGAATTAGAAAACGAATGAAGAAAAGTGAACAAATCACCGGGAAGAATTAGAAGAACAAATATGCTTGAGGGGATTTAGATGCAAAAGAACGAAGAGATCACGATCTGACTAAAGACTACTTGATCGAAGCACCGGAAGAATATGGAGACGAACGAAGAGGCATCAATTCCGAATAATTGGAGAACGAAGAAATCTTCTAGAATGATGGCCTCCGGATGATCTAGAAACAAGGGCAACTCCTGAAATGCTTTGGATAGGTATTAAAAGAATTTCTCACAATTGAAAACAATTATGAGGATGGCATGAAGCTAGAACCTCGAATCTTCAAGAGAACAGACCATGATTTAGGAGAAATACTTCTTCGATCTTCAAAGCTGAGAATGACGGCGAGAGCCGCCATGAAGAATTTGAGAGATACTCCTGAACAATGAAGAAATAGAGAGGTTGAGCCAAATGTGAAAAGAATTTCAAAGCGATCTTGGAGAAGGCATCTGACTGATGAGAATTCATTCTTACATCACACTTTGAAAAGAATTGGGAATAACTCCGGAAAATTAGAAGAGTCAGGTATGATCCTGGGGATAAACCTGTGGGTTAGGGCCCACTAAAAAGAAACACCATTGATAATGATTGGTTGAGAGAGAGATGATGCACCGGAACGATTTGAAAAAAAACTTGAATGAGGTGACAAACTCGAATTAATTTGAAACACAAACACGAATCTTGTGAGATGTCTTCAGCACTCCGGAATGGTTAAATAGTGAGAGGCGAACAAGCAAGGAAAAGAATATCATCAACACTAGAAAAAAATTTGAATTGGATCCACCAGAGAAGAAAAAGAGATAAAGAATGTCGAACGAGACAAGAATTCACTGGTTGAAATAATCTGGTGAAGAATGGATAGAGTTTGCATTAATAGAATGGATAATCGATTAAAGACTTCGGAATCTGTGAAGAAAAGGGTGGGTGGGTGGGAAAAAGAATGACAACTTCAGACGGGGAAACAACGTCGTTGAGAAAGAACTGAGGATTGATCTCGCAAAAGACGACGAGGGTCGAATGACTTAAAGAGAAGTGCGCCAGATGAAAAGAGCTGACATCACAACGATCGGAAAAACTAACTGCATGATCCTAAAGAAAATTTGAAGGGGAAGAGGAGTAGATCAAAACACCTACGTCAAGATTCCTCACCAGAACGACGAAGGGGATAAGGAGTAAAAAAGAATTCCTACTCTCCGATATAACTAGACTCCGAAAATAGTTTTCTTCTAGACTCGACAATGGCCAAACTACAATCAATCAAGGGGGCTCCTATGGTCGGTCGAGGCTCTGATACCAACTTGTCATGCCCAATATGGAGAGGGGGTGTCCATATATAGCAAAAGGGGCTAGGGTTGGAGGGATTGGGGGTGTTTTCGGACCCTCCGATCGAGATCGGACAGTCCGAAATGGAGGGGTAGTGTAGGTGGGCTAGATGGGCGGATTGTAGCTGTGTAGAAGGCCGTGGGCTGTGGGAGAGAAGAGAGAGAGGCCCGACGACTGTTTCTGGATACCAAAAACGTCTGATGAATAAACCGGCTATATTGCCGCTATAGTTATCCGTTGGGGCGTCAAACGGGCTCTGAATGCGATGAAATTTGGCAGGCGGTCTACCTACAATATAACAAGACGGCACGCCAACTTTCACCCCATTCCGAGAACATTTTTATCCCACTTATAAAATCATAATTCAGAGGTGCCGCGGGCGCGTGCGAGTGTGTCTGGGCTCAGAACAGACAACGGAGAGAGCTGGGAGACCCGGACGGATGCAAGTTTTGAAAAACATGCAGATGAGATGCACATGATGACATGGCAAAGTGCAACACGCAAGCGAATGACATGGCAACGACGTCGAATAACTGGAAGACATCTGGCGCATCGGTCTCTGGGCGTTACATAATATCAGCATCATATCAGATTCGTATTTGAGCATCAAAGTTTGGAATTATCAGTGGCATGTTGTTTAGCTTGATGGGTTGAGGAGCGGTGCTAGCACGTCTCGAAGCACCTAGGATGATGGTACACTGAATATAAAGGGGATGTCTACATGCAAGTCGCCTGACTATCATCATTTGGGTCAGTCCACCATTTCAGGCGGTTGGATGAAGATCCTACGTCTCCTAACCCTTCTTCTTCCTCGCATGTTATTCTTCCCCTACAGACCACGGCACGGGCCGCCGGCCGAACCATCGGCCCCCGCCCTCCCCTGAACTGGCCACCACCTCCGGCCTTCCGCCGCCCCCGGCAATCCCTCTAGCTAATCCCAGCCCCCCACCAACGTCGAGTTTTGCCTCCGGCGAGGCCCCACCATAGCCCGATGACAGCCCCCCACAACCACTGTCCCCACCCGAAACCCTAAGATAGATAATGGGGCAGCCCTCCGGCGAGCCCCTTCCTTCCCTCCGGCGAACTCCCAAAAATGGACTGACCCCAATTTGAAATTCAGTCAACTGTCATTTAAGCTAATGTGGAATATAAAAGGGGAAAACCATAAGCATTGCGAGTATAGTGGTGAGCGTGCGATGGCGGATCTGAAGGTGCAAACCGGACAAAGGCAACTTCGCAACCAATGTTTGGTTTCAACTAACAAGTAAGATTCTAAGTGATGGACAAGAAATCACAGTAAAGCAGTGGTGATCTATTTTCTTCCTGAGATAAATAACTTGAGCAGATACGAAAGAGTATCGCCTCTCGTGTGGCGCAATGTAAGCATCTGCTAAGGCGTTGAGGGTGCTACGATAGCGATGGCTGTCGGCAGTGTGGAAGCAGATCTAGGAGGGCAGACGATGGCGGCGAGGGAAATATCATGATGTGGTGGACAAGACGGTCGTACGAGCGGCCTCGGCAAGGTGGACGACGGCACGGATGAAGCGAGAGGATGCGATGCAAGGATCCTGGTCCGAAGTCGTGGATGAGAGAGGTCGATCTCTTGTAATGGACGGCGGCGTCGGGGTATCAGCTCCGGCATGGTGGAGGAGGACGGCGGTGGACAGAGGAGACTGGGATGGAGAGGGTGTTTTGGCGCCCACGGAGTACAAATGAGGAAATTGAGGGAGAGAGGCCGGGGGAACCATGTCTTCAGGGCGCGCTTGTCTCAAATGCAAGGAAATTTACAAACTTACCCCCTTTAAAATTTCCTAAATCACAGCAATATTAGTCAGTTGGGGATAGGACGGTAATCTCGCATACACCGAATATTTGCCGACGGAGATTTCGACCGAGGAGAGTTTGTTTTGGCGCCCACCGTGTATGAATCGGGGAGGTGAGAGGCAATTTCGGCCGAGGAGAAACTGTGTTTTGGCGCCCACCGTGTATGAATCCGGGGAGGTGAGAGGCGGAGGCAGTTATGTCAGGTTTGAGTGAAATTACAAGCCTACCCCTATCGAAACCTATAGAAATCGAGCCGATAGGCTTTGCGTGTTGGCAGCAGTAATTTCCATCTCGCAGATTTGGTTTCGGGCGGTTACTGCGACTTTCCCCGCTTCGTTCAAATTTTTGCAGAAAAATATTGCACGTTTACCGTGCCAACTCAATTCGAATCCATTTTGTATTCTTTTTTTCTTCGGGCAGGATCCATTTTGTATTCGAATACAAATCTATATACATCATTTTTTATATATACTTTCAAAAGCACAACACCCTTTATACATAAATATGGTTTACAAATGGCATGATCTCAGATTCATAAGGCTGGATCCATCTTAATTTGGATTTTCAAATATTTGAAACCACTTTATGTTGAAATCCAATGTATGCATTCCTCGCTAACTGTCTCCAATTAATGTGTGTTTCATGCGGGTTTTTTTTTACTTCTCAAACACGTATAATGTGTTTGACACACGCAACATATAGTGTAATCCCGTTTAGACATTAATTGCATATAAACCATGCATTGTCTCTGATTAAAGAATCTATGGATCACTAATATTGATAAACTATATAACATTACACGTGTCCCCAAATTCAAATGAATATGCATGTTTGATAGACCAATTTTCATTATGATATTATCAATGTTGTGATCTCTAGTTTAAATATTTGAATCCCCTTTAATCTAGATATTCGTCTCATATAGCTATCACTCATGCTTATATATCTCTCTAGACTTATACGCCTTCATCGTCTCTCGGGTATCTCTCGTGCCACTTGTATGTCGACAATGATCTTTTATCTTCGTAACACACTGACGGTACTCTCTCCCTCGACCTTCACTCTATCTCTCTCTAAGTATATCTCACTCCCTGCTATGTGTCTCTAACTATGATTCTCCCTGTGAAATCTCTTTCTCTCACACAAACACAAACTTCGTCTCCCGGGGTCTCATTTCTCTCTACTATTCCCCTGTGTGCCGCTAGCACACCCCCTCTCACACAAAGATGTCTTGCACTCCTTAGGTATGAGAAGCTATGACTCTCCCTCTTAAATATCTCTTTCTCACACACAAACACAAACTCTGTCTCCCAGGGTCTCATATCTCTCTACCATTCCCTTGTATGTCGCTCACACACACTCTCTCTCCCTAGGGATAACTCGCGTTCCCTGATATGTCTCTCTAGCTATCACTCTCCTTGTGAAATATCTTTCTCTCTCGCAAACACAAAACTCTGTCTCTCGGGATCTCATTTCTCTCTGATATTTGTTTATATGTGACTCACATGCACCCTCTCTCTATCTCTCTCACACCCACACACATAACTCAGCCTTCTGATGCACTCGACTCTTATCTCTAACACACACAGTAGCTAGCTGATCTCTCTCTAGCTAGCATCTTTATCTTTCTATTTATCTGTTTCTCCATCAACCTTCTTTCTCGCCCTCACCCTTGCTTCCTATCACACACACTATATATGTTTCTCTCTACATGCAGTCATGCGCCCTCTTTTTATCTTTCTCTCACACACACATAACTCACCCTCTGAACCACTCGGCGGTCATCTCTAACACACAAACTAGCCAATGTCCCTCTAGCTAGCATCTCTATCTCTCTATCTATCTGTAGTTTCTCCATCAACCTTTCTTTCTCGCACGCACTCTTGCTTGCTATCACGCACACTATATCTATCTCTCTATACATGCATCTATAGGTCGATCTCTTTTGCACAATCGTTGTGTCTCGCTCTCTCTGCTCGCCATAGATGCATGCTCTAGCCCACACCACTATCTCTTAAACACAAAAACACATGCTCAATTATCGGGACTTCTTCCCTCCACTCTCACATGCATGCATATTGTCATACTGATCCGTCTCTCCCATGTCGTTGATCTTATGACTTATGTCTTCTTTCTTTTATCTCGATCATGCGCGCGCGCGCACACACACACACATCCCACGTATACATGTATACCTCTCGCACATGCACGTTCAAGGTCTCCTATGTCTCCATACGTAGTTAATTACCCTCAGCCCTCACCCCACATCGAGTCGTTCTCTTCTTGTGTGCACATGTCTCTTCTCTAAAACACACACTCACACTTAACAATCTCCTTCTAGCTACCCCCCTCTCTCACTCCTGCCCTATATCCCCGAAACCAATAAGACTATCCCTTCGTTTAATTCCCGCCTACATGCACCATCGATATATAGCAGTCTTCCTCGGTGTCTCTCGAACAAACACATTATCTCGATGTCGACTCCTCTCACGCGCACACGCCTTCTCTTCCCTCTTTACGGGCCTCTTCTCTCTCGCACCCCTGATACGTCCATTTTGCATCATGTTTTCCTACTGTTATTTATAATGTTTTTATGCATAATAATGCTTTTTGGAGTAATTCTAATGCCTTTTCTCTCATAATATGCAAGGTTCACACAAAGAGGGAGAATACCGGCAACTGGAATTCTGGACCTGAAAAAGCTACGTCAGGCCACCTATTCTGCACAACTCCAAATGAGCTGAAACTTCACGGAGATTTTTTATGGAATATATAAGAATTATTGGAGCAAATAACTACCATAGGGGGCCAACCAGGTGGGCACAACCCACCTGGGTGCGCTAGGGCCCCCAGGCCTGCCCTGGTGGGTTGTGCCCTCCTCGGCCCACCTCCGGTGCCCCTCTTCTGGTATATAAGTCATTTTTACCTTGAAAAAATAGAGGGGGGACTTTCGGGATGAACCGCCGTTGTCTTGAGGCGGAACTTGGGCAGGAGCACTTTTGCCCTCCGGCGGAGCTATTCCACCGGGGGAACTTCCCTCCCGGAGGGGGAAATCATCATCATGATCATCACCAACAACTCTCCCATCTTGGGGAGGGCAATATCCATCAACATCTTCAACAACACCATCTCCTCTCAAACCGTAGTTCATCTCTTGTGTTCAATCTTTGTACCGGAACCTTAGATTGGTGCTTGTGGGTGACTAGTTGTGTTGATTACATCTTGTAGTTGATTACTATATGGTTTATTTGGTGGAAGATTATATGTTCAGATCCATTATGCTATTTAATACCCCTCTGATCTTGAGCATGATTATCATTTGTGAGTAGTTACTTTTGTTCTTGAGGTCACGGGAGGAATCTAGTTGCAAGTAATCATGTGAACTTGATATGTGTTCGATATTTTGATGATATGTATGTTGTGATTCCCTTAGTGGTGTCATGTGAACGTCGACTACATGGCACTTCACCTTATTAGGGCCTAAGGGAATGCATTGTGGAATAGTTATTAGATGATGGGTTGCGAGAGTGACAGAAGCTTAAACCCTAGTTTATGCGCTACTTCGTAAGGGATTGATTTGGATCCAAAAGTTTAATGCTATGGTTAGATTTTATCTTAATACTTTTCTCGTAGTTGCGGATGCTTGCGAGGGGGTTAATCATAAGTAGGAGGTCTGTTCAAGTAAGAACAGCACCTAAGCTCCCGTCCACCCACATATCAAATTATCAAAGTAGTGAACATGAATCAAACCAACATGATGAAAGTGACTAGATGAAATTCCCGTGTACCCTCAAGAATGTTTTGCTTATCATAAGAAACCGTTTTGGCCTGTCCTTTGCCTCAAAAGGATTGGGCTACCTTGCTGCACTATTGTTACCGTTACCGTTATTTGCTCGATACAAATTATCTTGCTATCAAACTACTCGTGACTTATAATTTCAGTGCTTCCAGAAAATACCTTGCTGAAAACCACTTGTCATTTCCTTCTGCTCCTCGTTGGGTTTGACACTCTTACTTATCGAACGGACTACGATTGATCCCCTATACTTGTGGGTCGTCAACCCCCCTCGTTGGTGGCCTGTACCATACACATCACCTCTCTATGATGAAGCCACACACACTTAAATTACTTTCCGCACCGAAGACTCCGCTTCACACACACACACACACACACACACACACACACTAAGACTCCATTTTCACACACACATGCTCTAGGTGGAGCATTTGTTCCTACCACCCTTCGTCCAACCTCACCCGTATGATAAACAATCACCTTAATTTACATATATAACATGGACAATTTCCACTTTATTTTAGTAGTTAGCAAACTTCTCATAATTATATAATGCAAATCACGAGCAGGAAGAGACATTTTTTTACACAACCACGTTAAAATGGCTAGGTAAATCACAAGCTAAAGTGTGATACCATTATACTTATATCCCGATGCAAAAGGTGGAGTACATGTCCGAAGAGTAGAGTCGCACACACGCACTCTGTCTCTCAGAATCTCACACACATACCATTTACGTGACGCCCCCCTAAGCAGACCCGTATGTTACAATTTGTGCATTCGCGGGTACACGTGATGGTGCGCATTTATTTAAGCCGGACAGTGAACCCACATAGTAGCTGCATTCATTCCCCTCCCGCCGCCTCTTCTCCGGTCGCCGTCGCCCGATAGCCATGGTCCGGCCAAAAGTAACGACATACGCCATGCTCCAGCTGGAGCGGCGCTTTGAGCTGCTTCCGGAGATCTGGAGGCGGCGCAAAGCCTGGATCGCAGCCGCCCTACCTCTGGAGTCTGGACTAGCCGGAGCCAGACGAGGAGGCATTTGAGGCGGAGCAGCACGCAGAGCCGGAGGAGGAGAACAATGACGCGGAGCCGGCATAGGAGGACGACGATGCGGGCGAAGCGGAGCCGGAGGAGGACGATGATCTCCATTATACTCAGACTTAAAGGGCTTTGAGTTTCACGCCACATTTATTTCATAGAGATAAGAGAAAGGAAATTTTAGTGGTCATGCATGCATCTTTTTGTGCTAGCACTCCTATATAAGGGTTGACCGGTCGCTTCCCGTGGACGTGCGCGGGCGGTCGAAGAGGAAGGAGAAGGGAAGCGAGTTGTGGAGTACGCCAGTTGCAGCATGAGCTCCAAGGAACGTTCATGCCAAATAATGCATAGTAGTACACTATAGTCCAGCGGAGTATGAATTGGCCTTTAGGTTGCGTGTGGATGACATGGCTGCAACATGCAGGCTGTAGTTCGACAGCCTACTGCTCTGTTACCTCAAAATGATTGGGCTACCTTGCTGCACTTTTGTTACCGTTACAGTTATTTGCTCGTTACAAATTATCTTGCTATCAAACTACTCGTTACTTATAATTTCAGTGCTTGCAGAAAATACCTTGCTGAAAACCACTTGTCATTTCCTTCTGCTCCTCGTTGGGTTCGACACTCTTACTTATCGAAAGGACTACGATTGATCCCCAATACTTGTGGGTCATCAAGGCTCTTTTCTGGCGCCTTTGCCGGGGAATGAAGCGCTCTTGGTAAGTGGAAATCGGTAAGGAAAAATTATTACTACGTGCTGAAATTTATTGTCACTTGTTACTATGGAGAACAATCCTTTGATGGGTTTGTTCGGGGTATCTTCACCTCGACCGGAACCACAATTAGTTGCCCCTCAACCTACTGCACCTACTAAAAATATTGGTTATGAAATTCCTTCGGGTATGATAGAACAACTGCTAGCTAATCCTTATGCAGGAGACGGAACTGAACATCCTGATATGCACTTGATATATGTGGATGAAATTTGTGGATTATTTAAGCTTGCAGGTTTACCCAGAGATGAAGCTAAGAAGAAGGTTTTCCCTTTATCTTTGACGGGAAAAGCATTGGCATGGTATAGGCTATGCGATGATATTGGATCTTGGAATTGGAATCGTTTGAAATTGGAATTTCACCAAAAAAATTATCCTATGCATCTAGTTCATCATGATCGGAATTATATATATAATTTTTGGCCTCGTGAAGGAGAAAGTATCACTCTAGCTTGGGGGAGGCTTAAGTCAATCTTATATTCATGCCCCAATCATGATCTCTCAAGAGAAATTATTATTCAGAATTTTTATGCTTGGCTTTCTCGTGATGATCAATCCGTGCTCGATACTTCTTGTACTGGTTCTTTTATGAAGAAGACTATTGAATTCAGGTGGTATCTTTTAGAAAGAATCAAACGCAACTCTGAAGATTGGGAACTCGACGAAGGTAAAGAGTCAGGTATTAAGCTTAAGTTTGATTGTGTTAAATCTTTTATGAATACCGATGCTTTTCAAAAGTTTAGCACTAAATATGGACTTGACTCTGAGATAGTAGCCTCTTTTTGTGAATCATTTGCTACTCATGTTGATCTCCCTAAAGAAAAGTGGTTTAAATATCAGCCACCTATTAAAGAAGAAATTAAAGAACCGGTTGTGGTTAAAGATGAAACTATCATTTATAATGTTGACCCGGTTGTTCCTACTGCTTACATCGAAAACCACCTTTCCCCGTTAGGATAAAGGAACATGCTAAGGTCTCAACCGTGGTCAATAAAGGCTATATTAGAGCACCCAAACCTGCTGAACAAATCAAGGTAGAACCTAGTGTTGCTATGGTTAAAGATCTCTTGGAAGAAAATATTGATGGGCATGTTATTTACTTTTATGATGAAGCTGCTAGAATTGCTAAACCTGATGAAAAAGATAAACATAGACTTGTTGTTGGCATGCCTGTTGTCTCAGTCAAAATAGGAGATCACTATTATCATGGTTTATGTGACTTAGGTGCTAGCATGACTGCTATTCCCTTTACCTTATATCAAGAAATTATGAATGACATAGCACCCGCTGAAATAGAAGACATAGGTGTTACTATTAAACTTGCTAATAGAGACACCATCACACCCCTTGGGATTGTTAGAGATGTTGAGTCTTGTGTGGGAAAATAAAATATCCTACTGATTTTCTTGTTCTTGGCTCCCCACAAGATGACTTTTGTCCCATTATCTTTGGTAGACCTTTCTTGAACACCGTTAATGCAAAAATAGATTGTGAGAAACAAACCGTCGGTGTTAGTTTTGGTGATGAGTCTCATGAGTTTAATTTTTCCAAGTTTAGTAGAAAACATCATAAGAAAGAATTGCCTAGTAAGGATGAAATAATTGGTCTTGCTTCTATTGCTGTGCCTCCTACTGATCCACTAGAACAATATTTGCTAGACCATGAAAATGATATGCATATGCATGAAAGAAATGAGATAGATAAAATTTTCTTTGAACAACGACCTCTGCTTAAACACAATTTGCCTATTGAAACTCTAGGAGGTCCTCCTCCACCTAAAGGTGATCCTGTGTTTGAATTAAAACAATTACCAGACTCTTTGAAATATGCTTATCTTGATGAGAAAAAGATATATCCTGTTATTATTAGTGCTAACCTTTCAGAACATGAAGAAGAAAGATTATTGAAAATTCTGAAGAAGCACCGTGCTGCTATTGGGTATACTCTTGATGATCTTAAGGGCATTAGTCCCACTCTCTGTCAGCACAAGATTAATATAGAACCTGATGCTAAACCCATTGTTGATCACCAACGACGTTTAAAACCTAAAATGAAAGAAGTGGTAAGAACTGAAATACTGAAGCTTCTGGAAGCAGGTATAATTTATCCCATAGCTGATAGTAGATGGGTAAGTTATGTTCATTGTGTCCCTAAGAAAGGAGGTATTACTGTTGTTCCTAATGATAAAAATGAACTTATTCCACAAAGAATTGTCACTGGTTATAGAATGGTAATTGATTTTAGAAAATTAAATAAAGCAACTAGAAAAGATCATTACCCTCTGCCTTTTATTGATCAAATGCTAGAAAGACTATCTAAGCACACACACTTTTGTTTTCTGGATGGATATTCTGGTTTTTCTCAAATACCTGTTTCACAACCTGATCAAAAGAAAACCACCTTTACTTGTCCTTTTGGAACTTATGCTTATAGACGTATGCCTTTTGGTTTATGCAATGCACCTGCTACCTTTCAAAGATGTATGACTGCTATATTCTCTGATTTTTGTGAAAAGATTGTTGAGGTTTTCATGGATGATTTTTCCATTTACGGAACTTCTTTTGATGATTGCTTAAGCAACCTTGATCGAGTTTTGCAGAGATGCGAGCAAACTAATCTTGTCTTGAATTGGGAGAAGTGCCACTTTATGGTTAATGAAGGTATTGTCTTGGGACATAAAATTTCTGAACGAGGTATTGAGGTGGATAAAGCTAAAGTCGATGCAATTGAGAAAATGCCAATCTGTTGCATGGCAATCCCTACTCACTCACATTGATATCTATTGATGGGAATCTCCATAGCCCGTTGATACGCCTAGTTTATGTGAGACTATCTCCTTCTTTTTGTCTTCTCCACAACCACCATATTCTATTCCACCTATAGTGCTATGTCCATGGCTCACGCTCATGTATTGCGTGAAAGTTGAAAAGGTTTGAGAACATCAAAAGTATGAAACAATTGCTTGGCTTGTCATCGGGGTTGTGCATGATTTGAATATTTTGTGTGATGAAGACGGAGCATAGCCAGACTATATGATTTTGTAGGGATAACTTTCTTTGGCCATGTTATTTTGAGAAGACATGATTGCTTTATTAGTATGCTTGAAGTATTATTTTTTATGTCAATATTAAACTTTTGTTTTGAATCTTATGGATCTGAACATTCATGCCACAATAAAGAAAATTACATGGATAAGTATGTTAGGTAGCATTCCACATCAAAAATTCTGTTTTTATCATTTACCTACTCGAGGACGAGCAGGAATTAAGCTTGGGGATGCTTGATACGTCTCCAACGTATCTATAATTTTTGATTGTTCCATGCTACTATATTATCTGTTTTGGATGTTTTATATGCATTAATATGCTATTTTATATTATTTTTGGGACTAACCTATTAACCTAGAGCCCAGTGCCAGTTTCTGTTTTTTCCTTGGTTTTAAGCTTCGCAGAAAAGGAATACCAAATGGAGTCCAAACGGAATAAAACTTCACGATGATTTTTCTTGGACCAGAAGACACCCAGGGGACTTGGAGTCCAAGTCAGAAGAGCCGCGAGGCGGCGACAAGGGTGGAGGGCGCGCCCTAGGGGGGGCGTGCCCCCCTACCTTGTGGGCCCCTTAGGACTCCTCTGACCTAGCCCTTCCTCCTATATATTCACATATATTCCAGAACCACCAGAGCAATCCACGGAAACACTTTTCCACCACCGCAACCTTTTGTACCCATGAGATCCCATCTAGGGACCTTTTTCGGCACCCTGCTGGAGGAGGATTCGATCACGGAGGGCTTCTACATCAACTCTATTGCCCTTCCGATGAAGCGTGAGTAGTTTACCTCAGACCTACGGGTCCATATCTAGTAGCTAGATGGCTTCTTCTCTCTCTTTGATTCTCAATACCACGTTCTCCTCGTTGTTCTTCGAGATCTATCCGATGTAATCTTCTTTTGCGGTGTGTTCGTCGAGATCCGATGAATTGTGGATTTATGATCAGCTTATCTATGAATATTATTTGAATCTTCTCTGAATTCTTATATGCATGATTTGATATCTTTGCAATTCTCTTCGAATTATCAGTTTGGTTTGGCCAACTAGATTGGTTTTTCTTGCAATGGGAGAAGTGCTTAGCTTTGGGTTCAATCTTGCAGTGTCCTTTCCCAGTGACAGTAGGGGCAGCAAGGCATGTATTGTATTGTTGCCATCGAGGATAAAAAGATGGGGTTTACATCATATTGCTTGAGTTTATTCCTCTACATCATGTCATCTTACTTAATGCGTTACTCTGTTCTTCATGAACTTAATACTCTAGATGCAGGCAGGAGTCGGTCGATGTGTGGAGTAATAGTAGTAGATGCAGAATCGTTTCGGTCTACTTGACACGGACATGATGCCTATATTTCATAATCATTGCCTTAGATATCGTCATAACTTTGCGCTTTTCTATCAATTGCTCGACAGTAATTTGTTCACCCACCGTATTATTTGCTATCTTGAGAGAAGCCTCTAGTGAAACCTATGGCCCCCGGGTCTATTTTCCATCATATAAGTTTTTGATCTACTATTTTCCATCATATTAGTTTTCGATCTACTATTTCACAATCTTTTACTTTCCGATCTATAAACCAAAAAAAATAAAAATATTTACTTTATCTTTTGTTTAGTTTTATCTATCTCTATCAGATCTCACTTTTGCAAGTGACCGTGAAGGGATTGACAACCCCTTTATCCCATTGGGTGCAAGTGTTTGATTGTTTGTGCAGGTATTAGGTGATTTGTGCATTGTCTCCTACTAGATTGATACCTTGGTTCTCTAACTGAGGGAAATACTTATCTGTACTTTGCTGCATCACCCTTTCCTCTTCAAGGGAAAAACCAACGCAAGCTCAAGAACTAGCAGGAAGAATTTCTGGCGCCGTTGCCGGGGAGATCTACGGCAAGTCAAGACATACCAAGTACCCATCATAAACTCTCATATCTTGCATTACATTATTCGCCATTTGCCTCTCGTTTTCCTCTCCCCCACTTCTAAAACGATTTTCAAAAAATTTGCCTTTTTATTCGCCCTTCTTCCGTTCGTCTTTTCATTTGCCTTTTTGTTTGCCTTCTTTCCGTTCGATCTTTTGTTTGCTTGTGTTACCATGTGCCTTCTTTTTCCTTGCATTTTCGCTTGCTAAAAGTTTATGGATCCTCATCCACTTGCTAATCTTTTTAAGAGATCCAGTTATGATGAACCAATTTCTAGTGATTTGAGTGCACTAGATTATCTTTATGAGGTTTTGCTTGAAATTCGTGAATCTGAAAATTGTGATGAAGTTTTGAAAGAAGAAAATTATGAAGTGATTCACGATAGTGCCTTGAATGAAAAGCATGACTGCAATGATGTTATTATAAATTCTATTAATGTCAATTGTGTTAATGATATGCAAAACCTTAAGCTTGGGGATACTAATTTTGCTATGTCTACTACTTGTTGCAATGATCATGATTGGGGTGATTCTTCTTATGATCTTTTATTTAAGCCCCATGATGAATATGAGATTGATAATAATGTTTGCAATAATATTGAAAGTGGGTTTGGAAGAGTGTCAACTTTAGATCCCACATATTTGGAGAATGTTCAATCTTATGAATTTTTTGATAAAAGTGGAGTTGGAGAGGTCATGACTTTAGTTAATGTTAATCCCACTATTTTGGAAGAGTGTCAACTTTGCATGCATGTGGATGGTGTTGAGAATATTTTATATGATAGTTATATTGTTGAATTTTATTATGATCCTACATGTAATTATTATGAGAGAGGGAAATATGGTTGTAGAAATTTTCATGTTACTAATTTACCTCTTGATTTGTTGAGATTGCTATTGTTTCTTTCTTCTTCCTTGCATATGCTAGATCTTGCTTGTCTTGATAATTTGTTTGCCTATAAGATGCCTATGCATAGGAAGTATATTAGACTTAGATGTGTTTTTCACGTACTTTATGATGCTCTCTTTGTGCTTCTATTCTTGTCTTTCATGTGAGCATCATTAAAATTATCAATGCCTAGCTAAAAGGCTTTAAAGAAAAGCGCTTGTTGGGAGACAACCCAATATTTTTCTTTTCTGTTTTTCAATAAATAATTCATCTAGCCTCTGGTTAGATGTGGTTTTGTGTTTTAATTAGTGTTTGTGCCAAGTAAGACCTTTAGGATGGCTTACGGTGATAGTTGATTTGATCTTGCTAAAAAACAGAAACTTTTGCGTCCAGTCACAGAATTTTAATATTTCACTGGAGTGTTGAAAACCCTGAATTTTTTACACGAGATTGATATACAAATTTACTCTGTTGTACTAATTTTTCAGAATATTTGGAGTTACATAAGTATTAGAACAATTCGGATCTTCGCAGACTGTTCTGTTTTTGACAGGTTCTGTTTTCTTTGTGTTGTTTGCTTATTTTGATGAATCTATGGGTAGTATCGGGGGGTATGAACCATGGAAAAGTTGGAATACAGTAGATATTACACCAATATAAATAGGGGCAGCAAGGCACGTATTGTATTGTTGCCATCGAGGATAAAAACATGGGGTTTACATCATATTGCTTGAGTTTATTCCTCTACATCATGTCATCTTACTTAATGCGTTACTCTGTTCTTCATGAACTTAATACTCTAGATGTAGGCAGGAGTCGGTCGATGTGTGGAGTAATAGTAGTAGATGCAGAATTGTTTTGGTCTACTTGACACGGACGTGATGCCTATATTTCATAATCATTGCCTTAGATATCGTCATAACTTTGCGCTTTTCTATCAATTGCTCGACAGTAATTTGTTCACCAACCGTATTATTTGCTATCTTGAGAGAAGCCTCTAGTGAAACCTATGGCCCCCGGGTCTATTTTCCATCATATAAGTTTCTGATCTACTATTTTCCATCATATTAGTTTCCGATCTACTATTTTGAAATCTTTTACTGTCCGATCTATAAACCAAAAAAAACCAAAAATATTTACTTTATCTTTTGTTTAGTTTTATCTATGTCTATCAGATCTCACTTTTGCAAGTGACTGTGAAGGGATTGACAACCCCTTTATCACGTTGGGTGCAAGTGTTTGATTGTTTGTGCAGGTATTAGGTGATTTGTGCGTTGTCTCCTACTGGATTGATACCTTGGTTCTCTAACTGAGGGAAATACTTATCTCTACTTTGCTGCATCACCCTTTCCTCTTCAAGGGAAAAACCAATGCAAGCTCAAGAAGTAGCATCATGCTGCTATTAAATATCTTACAGAAAAGAAAGATGTTAAACCTAGACTCATTAGGTGGGTTCTCTTGATACAAGAATTTGACTTGCATATCACCGATAGAAAAGGAGCTGAGAACCCCGTAGCTGATAACTTGTCTAGGTTAGAAAATATTCTTGATGACCCACAACCTATTAATGATAGTTTTCCTAATGAGCAATTAGCTACAATAAATGTCTCTCATAACACTCCTTGGTATGCTGACTATGCTAATTATATTGTTGCTAAATATATACCACATAGCTTCACTTACCAACAAAAGAAAAAATTCTTCTATGATTTAAGACATTACTTTTGGTATGATCCACATCTTTATAAAGAAGGAGTAGATGGTATTGTTAGATGTTGTGTACCTGAGCATGAACAGGGACAAATCCTACGAAAATGTCACTCCGAAGCTTACGGGGGGCATCATGCGGGAGACAGAACTGCTCACAAGGTATTGCAATTTGGTTTTTATTGGCCTACTCTCTTCAAGGATGCACGCAAGTTTGTTTTATCTTGTGATGAATGTCAAAGAATTGGTAATATTGGTAAGCGTCAGGAAATGCCTATGAATTATTCTCTTGCTGTTGAACCATTTGATGTCTGGGGTTTCGATTACATGGGACCTTTTCCTTCCTCTAATGGGTATACACATATTTTGGTTGCTGTTGATTATGTCACTAAGTGGGTAGAAGCTATTCCAACTAGTAGTGTTGATCACAACACCTCTATTAAAATGCTTAAGGAAGTTATTTTCCAAAGGTTTGGAGTCCCTAGATATTTAATGAGTGATGGTGGTTCACATTTTATTCATTGTGCTTTCCGTAAAATGCTTGCTAAGTATGATGTTAACCATAGAATTGCATCCCCCTATCATCCTCAGTCTAGTGGTTAAGTTGAACTTAGCAATAGAGAAATAAAATTAATTTTACAAAAAACTGTCAATAGGTCCCGAAAGAATTGGTCTAAGAAATTAGATGATGCACTTTGGGCTTACCAAACAACATATAAAAATCCCATGGGTATGTCTCCCTAGAAAATGGTTTATGGAAAAGCTTGTCATTTGCCTCTTGAGTTATAACATAAAGCATATTGGGCAATTAAAGAACTCAACTATGATTTCAAACTTGCCGGTGAAAAGAGGTTATTTGATATTAGCTCACTAGATGAATGGAGAACCCAAGCTTATGAAAATGCCAAGTTATTTAAAGAAAAAGTCAAAAGATGGCATGATAAAAGAATCCAAAAGCGTGAGTTCAAAGTTGGAGAATATATTCTTTTGTACAACTCTCATTTCAGATTTTTTGCAGGAAAGCTTCTCTCTAAATGGGAAGGGCCCTATGTTATCGAGGAGGTTTATTGATCTAGAGCTATCAAACTAAATAATGCCGAAGGTACTAACCCGAAGGTTGTCAATGGGCAAAGAATAAAACATTATATCTCAGGTACGCCCATTAATGTTGAAAGCAATATTATCCAAACTATGACACCGGAAGAACACATAAAAGAAACCTTCCGGAACACTCCAAAATCGTGAAAAAAGAGGAGGTATGTGATACGGTAAGTAAACAGACTCCGAAAAATCCGCAAAAATATTTTCTGTCGGTTTTGGAATATATTAAAAATTAGGAAAATAAGAAACAGCCAGGAAGGTAACCCTGGTGGGCACAAGACACCAGGGCGCGCTAGGCGCGCCCTGGTGGGTTGTGCCCACCTCGGGTACCTTCCGGACTCCGTTTTTCTCTCGTTTGCTTGTTTCCCAAGATAAAAAATATATTTATATACCCCACGAACCTATTGACCACCGTATCGCAGAGAAATCTTCTGTTTTCTTTTCTTGCTGTTTTCTGTCAGATCCATCAAGGCTAGCATCATGTCTTCTTCCCCCTCCAACAAAGTAGAAGAGAATGCTTGGTTGATTAAGATTGAATTGAAGAGAGAAGAGCCCAGAGAATCTTTCAAGAAGGACAAGAGCAAGGAAGTTGTTGGAGATCAAGCTCCAGCAGTAGAACATGCCTTGCCCGTGGAGGAAGAAGAAGATATCCTTCAACCATACTATGAATACCTCACTCCCATTGAGGTTGAAGCCTTTAGGATCATTGAAATGGTTTGTGTTCAAAACAAATATCTCACTCGTGAAAATATTTTATTGCAAGAGCACATCATCAACCTTCGAAGTGTCATCCGAAGACTGGAGTATCTTTTGAGCCTGAAAGAGAAGTATAAACCTACCACCTCATCACCACCTCCTTCTTCATCACCTAAGGAGACTTGAGTATCGAGTATGGGCACTCCCCTTGGCTTGTGCCAAGCTTGGGGGAGGTGCCCCGGTATCGTATCACCTCCATTATCTTTTGCCTTTACTTATCTTAGTTCGATCCTTAGTTATCTTTCGATTTAGTTGAATAAAAGTTTAGTTCGATCCTTTCTTTTCAAGTGCTTGCTTAGTGATCTATCCTTGTAATCGTGTGCAAGATATATAATAAAGTTTAGTTTGAGTTTTGTTTTCTTTACTTTCATGTTCACTAAAAAGAAAGGAAATAAATGAAAAATATCATATGCTAATCTTATGGTAAGTAATGACATCACATAAGGAAGAGTATAAGTAGAAAATTTTATTGGAGATTTACAAACATAGCATTGGTCAATGATGCAATTCATGAAAGAATTAATAAGGGAAGAGAAGATTCACATGCAAATACACTATCTTGGACATCTTTTGTGATTGTGAGCCCCCATCAAAATATTATATGCCAAAATTGTTGACATTGGACAAGGAAGACAACGTAATGATTTATGTTTGTTCATATTCACATAGAAGTTATATTGTCATAGATCCTTTAACATGTGGAGCTTGCCCCCATCTTTGCTAGCCAAAAATTTCGCACTAACTAGAGATACTACTTGTGCATCCAAAACCCTTAAACCCAAATCTTGTTTTGAGAGTCCACTATACCTACCTATGGATTGAGTAAGATCCTTAAAGTAAGTTGTCATCGATGCAATAAGGCAATAAAAATTGCTTCTAAATGTGTTAGATCATTTAGTGTAAGAGAAAATTGAGCGTTGTACGAACTTGTGATGGCAAAGAATAAAAGCGACAGACTACATAATAAAGGTTGCTACCATAAGGGGCAATATAACGTGACATTCTTTTGCACTAAGAGATTGAGCATACAACCAAAAAGCACATGGCAACCTCTGCTTCCCTCTGCGAAGGGCCTATCTTTTACTTTTATGTATTTACTTTTATGCAAGAGTCAAAGTATCTCTCTATTCCTTTTTATTTCCTCTTTTGGCAAGCACCATGTGGTGAAGAAAGATCTAGGCACATATATCCAGTTGGATATGGGTGGGCATGAGTTATTATTGTTGACATCACCCTTGAGGTGAATACGTTGGGAGGCGAAATTATAGGCCCCTATCTTTCTATGTGTCTGGTTGAAACTTTTTGCTCATGTGTATGCGGTGAGTGTTAGCAATCATAGAAGACTATATGATGGTTGAGTATGTGGACTTGCCAAAAAGGCTCCGATACATGACCCTTCCTGAAAAGATGATGAATTGTAGTTGCAAAGTTGACTGAGAACATAGTTTGTTAATTTTCAATAGAGTTTATGCTTTATACTTCGATGTTGTGATGAATTGTTACTTGTTCATGAGAAGTTTATGATAAAAGTTTTGTGATAAAAGTTCTATAATAAAGTTTTTTGCTGTTATAATAATATACATGATGCTTCTATGTCCGTATTTTGTTTCTATCGACACCTCTCTCTCTCTAAGCATGTGGACATGTTTTTCGATTTCGGTTTTCGCTTGAGGACAAGCGAGGTCTAAGCTTGGGGGAGTTGATTTGTCCATTTTGCATCATGTTTTCCTACTGTTATTTATAATGTTTTTATGCATAATAATGCTTTTTGGAGTAATTCTAATGCCTTTTCTCTCATAATATGCAAGGTTCACACAAAGAGGGAGAATACCGGCAGCTGGAATTCTGGACCTGAAAAAGCTACGTCAGGCCACCTATTCTGCACAACTCCAAATGAGCTGAAACTTCACGGAGATTTTTTATGGAATATATAAGAATTATTGGAGCAAATAACTACCAGAGGGGGCCCACCAGGTGGGCACAACCCACCTGGGCGCGCCAGGGCCCCCAAGCACGCCCTGGTGGGTTGTGCCCTCCTCGGCCCACCTCCGGTGCCCCTCTTCTGGTATATAAGTCATTTTGACCTAGAAAAAATAGAGGGGGGACTTTCGGGATGAAGCACCGCCTTCTTGAGGCGGAACTTGGGCAGGAGCACTTTCGCCCTCCGGCAGAGCGATTCCGCCGGGGGAACTTCCCTCCCGGAGGGGGAAATCATCGTCATCATCATCACCAAAAACTCTCCCATCTTGGGGAGGGTAATCTCCATCGACATCTTCAATAACACCGTCTCCTCTCAAACCCTAGTTCATCTCTTGTGTTCAATCTTTGTACCGAAACCTTAGATTGGTGCTTGTGGGTGACTAGTTGTGTTGATTACATCTTGTAGTTGATTACTATATGGTTTATTTGGTGGAAGATTATATGTTCAGATCCATTATGCTATTTAATACCCCTCTGATCTTGAGCATGATTATCATTTGTGAGTAGTTACTTTTGTTCTTGAGGTCACGGGAGGAATCTAGTTGCAAGTAATCATGTGAACTTGATATGTGTTCGATATTTTGATGATATGTATGTTGTGATTCCCTTAGTGCTGTCATGTGAACGTCGACTACATGGCACTTCACCTTATTAGGGCCTAAGGGAATGCATTGTGGAGTAGTTATTAGATGATGGGTTGCGAGAGTGACAGAAGCTAAAACCCTAGTTTATGCGCTACTTCGTAAGGGATTGATTTGGATCCAAAAGTTTAATGCTATGGTTAGATTTTATCTTAATACTTTTCTCGTAGTTGCGGATGCTTGCTAGGGGGTTAATCATAAGTAGGAGGTTTGTTCAAATAATAACAGCACCTAAGCACCCGTCCACCCACATATCAAATTATCAAAGTAGCGAACACGAATGAAACCAACATGATGAAAGTGACTAGATGAAATTCTCGTGTACCCTCAAGAACGTTTTGCTTATCATAAGAGACCGTTTTGGCCTGTCCTTTGCCTCAAAGGGAATGGGCTACCTTGTTGCACTTTTGTTACCGTTGCCGTTATTTGCTCGTTACAAATTATCTTGCTATCAAACTACTCGTGACTTATAATTTCAGTGCTTGCAGAAAATACCTTGCTGAAAACCACTTGTCATTTCCTTCTGCTCCTCGTTGGGTTCGACACTCTTACTTATCAAAAGGACTATGATTGATCCCCTATACTTGTGGGTCGTCAACCCCCCTCGTTGGTGGCCTGTGCCATACACATCACCTCTCTACGATGAAGCCACACACACTTAAATTACTTTCCCCACCTAAGACTCCGCTTCACAGACACACACACACACACACGCACGCGCACACACACACACACACACACACACTAAGACTCCATTTTCACACACACGTGCTCTAGGTGGAGCATTTGTTCCTACCACCCTTCGTCCAACCTTACCCGTATGATAAACAATCACCTTAATTTACTTATATAACATGGATAAATTCCACTTTATTTTAATAGTTAGCTAACTTCTCATAGGTATATAACGCAAATCACGAGCAGGAAGAGACATTTTTTTTACACAACCATGTTAACATGGCCACGTAAATCACAAGCTAAAGCGTGATACCATTATACTTATATCCCGATGCAAAAGGTGGAGTACATGTCCGAAGAGTAGAGTCGCACACACGCACTCTGTCTCTCAGAATCTCACACACATACCAGTTACGTGACGCCCCCTAAGCAGACCCGTATGTTACAATTTGTGCATCCGCAGGTATACCTGATGGTGCGCATTTATTTAAGACGGACGGCGAACCCAAACAGTAGCTGCATTCATTCCCCTCCCGCCGCCTCTTCTCCGGTCGCCGTCGCCCGATAGCCATGGCCCGGCCGAAGGTAACGGCATACGCCATGCTCCAGCCGGAGCGACGCTTTGAGCTGCTTCCGGAGATCTGGAGGCGGCGCGAAGCCCGGATCACAGCCACCCTACCTCTGGAATCCGGACTAGCCGGAGCCGGACGAGGAGGCATTGGAGGCGGAGCAGCACGCAGAGCCAGAGGAGGAGAACGACGACGCAGAGCCGGAACAGGAGGACGACGACGCGGGCGAAGCGAAGCCAGAGGAGGACGATGATCTCCATTATACTCAGACTTAAAGGGCTTTGAGTTTCACGCCACATTTATTTCATAGAGATAAGAGAAAGGAAATTTTAGTGGTCATGCATGCATCTTTTTGTGCTAGCACTCCTATATAAGGGTTGACCGGTCACTTCCCGCGGACGTGCGCGGGCTGTGGAAGAGGAAGGAGAAGGGAAGCGAGTTGTGGAGTACGCCAGTTGCAGCATGAGCTCCAAGGAACGTTCGTGCCAAACAATGCATAGTAGTACAGTATAGTCCAGCGGAGTATGAATTGGCCTTTAGGTTGCGTGTGGATGAATGGCTGCAACATGCAGGCTGCAGTTCGACAGCCTACCGCTCCACTTCGCATGGTTTGGTCACGCAAGATTTGCATGCACGCATGTCATGCACGTACTTGTCGAAGGCATGCTCTAAAAAGGGTGACCAGGTCCGCTAGTCCATGTTGGTCCATGCACCCGGAAAACAACTAATCCCAGTCGCTGTAAATGTCGTGCGTGCTTTAATTCCGGGCTAGTGGATGGACGCGAACGCGCCGTACAATGAACCACCTGCCAGCTCCCTAATCTTTATCTCTACTCTTATAAAAAACCGAGTTGGTGATGATGGTGTGCCTGCCATCCTGCAATATTCTCTACTCTTATAAAAAAACCGAGTTGGTGATGATGGTGTGCCTGCCATCCTGCAATATAGACCGTCCGATCTATATCTGACGGATAGAAAGCAAACTATGGCAATTTTGCAAAAAGATACCTGCACCCCTCTCCACATTTGCAGATAAGGCCTTCCCTCATTCATCTTTGTCTCCCATGAGATAAACAAATCGTATAAATGCATCTTGATGTTCCGTGCAATGCATGGGCCTCTTGCTAGTCTCAAATATAAACTGCATTAGTGCGCACCCGCAGAACATCCTTTCCGAAGGGATGAAGCCCTGCAGTTACCATCTCCTCTCGTGTAAACCACCTCCACAAGGGACAAGGCAGTTGGTCGCCATTGCCATGGATTCGCAAGGCGGTGGTGCTTCTCGTCCTCGTCGAGGTTGGGAGACCATGGAAGGCCATCCTTTGGGACAAATCGTAAGTTGCTCCAACTTCCTCACATCCGCAAGACTTAGCGGTACTTGCACCAAATTTTTTAAGAGCGTGCGTAAATATGCGTGGGAGAAGGCCATGCTAGTTGGTCTGCCATGCATCCTCGAGGACGAGGATGTTTCCTTGGGGGTCTCTCCAGCACGGCGTGGCCATAGTTGCAAGTTGACGCCCCTTGAGATGCCGATGTTGAGGGGCACTCGGATTTTGTCCGATGAGCAGGTAAGTGATGAGTTTGATCACGTAGTAAATGCATTCTAAAGACCACTTCCGTGTCCATTTCCTAATTCCCCCGCTGCCCACTATTTCACAGATTAGGCTTGGTGCCAGTGGAGATTGGCTTGCATATGTACGGGAGGGTACCAACATCAATTTGCACAACATCTACAACGGTGACACCGTTCCCGTAGAACCTTTGTCCAACATTGGGATCAGCCATGCAATGGGCCACCGCCAGAATTGGTACGATGGAACCATGGTGAGATTGAAGAAGATAGCAATCTCAAAAGCCCTGATAAGGCCGTCCGCCAACCAAAATTACACTCTCATCGCTGTGTTCGACATCGCGATTGCTTTCACAAACCCTGCACATGGCGGTCAAAGGTGGACCATGCTGTCTGCGGCCGATTTGTCGCCGTACGAGTACGAAGACGTTGTGTTCCTTTCTAACCGCATCTTCGCGGTGACAAACCAGGGGACTTGTTTCATATGGGACACATCCTACGGTATACTCCCTCTCTTCTAGTTTATTTGTTTTGAATTTTTTCGTTTCATAAGTTTGAAATGCAAATTTAGAGCTCCCCATCACATGTTGAGATTACAATGTGCATTAAATCGTTGCGTGCATGTAGTAGTTTTATATTGGTCATGCATGCATGCATTGTGAGTAACATTTTTTACCACATTTTTTTAGGAAACTGAGTGCAATAATTGAGTAGTTTTGCAAACTCCCAGTACTACACCTGAAACGGTACAAAATCAATACCACCACCATGCCCGCGTCTGACCGCCCTGGCCGACCCAAACCCCCTCCCTTGCCGGCGCGCGCTTCCCGCCTGAAACGGTCAGCACCGCCCTAGAGCGTCAGTGCCGCATTAATGCCCGGCCATAGCGGAGGTGACCTCTCACTGGCGCCGGCTTTGAAGTAGCGCGACGGCCGAGAGAGTGCCGCTTCCCGGTGCATGCGACTGCTCCGCGTCGAGGCTGGTCATAGTGGTGGTAACTTAGTTGGTACATACACTCGAGAATAGATACATGGTGATGTGGCAGAGAATTAAAGAAGAGACAGGGGGTCATGCATGGCAATAAATATGATCATCTATGCTAGTACTCTATGATACTATGCACTATAAAAGTAGTATATCATACACTAGTATCATGCACTAGAATATTGTATATGATACTCCCCACTATGAGTAGCCTCAAACGACACCATGGTCGGCCGGCGTCCGTGCGCCGCCCACATTACAGTTGCAACTTGTTTAGAGTAGGTTTTACTCCGGTTTGTGTGAAAACTGTAATGTATCTCGTTCGGTTTATATGAAAAGTTTTCGAAATGTAATGATTTTCGTCCGGTTTCTATGAATTCCGCCTTGTTTGCATGATTATGCAGGGCAAAGGCATACCCCGATCAAAATCAGATCGCCAATCGTGGGTATGCATGGGGCATTTGGTCTAACTTGGAACCTTGTAGCTGACGACACCCAGTTGGGACGTACTATCTTAGCAGTCATTACCCATGGTACCATTGAAGGGCAACAAGGTGCCACGATCTATCACGATCGGACCCTGATCATGTACCCAGGTAATCCCTTCTCTCTGATCCAAGAGTAGTAGAGCAAGGAACTATCGTATATCTTATTGCCATGTCATCTTATAACATTTCAGTACATGTCTCTTTATACTCCAGGAGTAGGAGTAGTTCATTCCTTTTTTTTTATTGATTGGGATAGTCATCTACGCAACTTTCTAATGCTAGTTGTATAAACTATAAAGGACTTAAAATTTTCAATTCCATGTAGTACTAGCTAGGTAGCCATAATCCCATCAAACAAAACTACTCCTACTTTAATTAATATACATGGCCCAGGTAACACTCTCAAATTGTTTGTCGTCGCCCGTGCCGCAGCTGGTCTATACATTGCTTCCCTTCCCCCTCATAGAAATAAGCAATATAAAGTATTTTATTTTAATCCGTATCCTCTGCTTATGTCACCTTATTATACTGCATGGACCATAACCATGCACGTCAGCATGTATCCAGGTTTGAGATGGCAGGTGTACCAAATGGACGGCAGCGTGTTCGACCCCCATGATGCTACCTGGGTGCGGATGAACACACTTGAAGAATACTCGATTTTCATCGGGGACAACTACCCCATAGTGCAAACGATGCCACCTTCCGTGCACGACGCTGATGGCCTACCGTTCATGAAGAACGGGTGCGTTTTCATTGCGCACCGACGGATTCATATCTTGAAAGCCCCTATCCCTGATCTATGCCGCTTTAGTTTGGATGAATCTCCATCGTGGGGAGCCACACTAAGAAGCTGCGATGATATGGACTCCCTTTGCCCACCATTATGGATCGTTCCATCTATGAAGAACACGTGGGACTGGAACTATGAGACGGACATGTACCCAGGGATGTACGAACCTGAGTAATGTAGCGCAGTAAGTGAAGTAGAAAGGCACAAATAGTATAAACATGTGTGGCATATGGGCATTTGTCTTACTACCACTAAATGTTGTACTTGCAATGCATGGTGATATTATGATGTATGTGCCTAAGTACTCTACTGCTATATTAATTGGAGGCACATATTAGGTTTTATATTTGTTTACGTGTATGGCCCTAGACCTTCCAACTAGATGTGTCTTTCTCTCCGAGTCGCACTTTGTATCATTACATACTACTAGTACTACGTGTGGTCTCCGATCTAGAAGTGGAAGAAGTGGAGACGCTCTACCACGCTGTTCATGTCCCACTCCTTTCGCTGACGTGTGGGACATCCAGCACGTGCCGTGTTTCGCACTCCTTCGTCGTAAGAGTTGAAATGCTAGCTTTCATCAAAAATAAAAAATAAATATAAATCAGTAGTGATACTATACCACGTGGTTTCCTTGCTCCTCGATATCGGAAAGAATACTTTCGTTCGCCGACATGTGGGACGTCGACCATCCTGGTCCACTTGCCATGCACGCACAACTCCAAGGGAGAGTCACCCCGGTCGTCGCGCCGCAGTAATAATGACTAATGAGCCGTCAAATCACAGGCCCAACCTTTCCCAATGTAAAGTTGCTCGGACAAAGGAACCATCATGACTTCGTTGAATTCCGCTTCTTGAAGAAAACTACTGTACCAGCAATACTGCTAGCTACAGTAGTACTGTACTCCAGCGGAGGCCTCCTTTGGTTCATAGGATAGGAATTTTGTAGGAATATGAAAATCATAGGAAGTGAGATGACATGCATCTCAATTCCTATAGAGAAAGAGATGCCATTTGATGCACAGGATAGGATTTTTTCCATTGAGTCTAGGCTAATGTACTGGTAATTTGCTCTAAAAACTACAGTAGTAACTAGTACTGGTACATGCTCGTAATTAATTAAACAAATGTACGGGCGACACAGACACACACTAACTACTAGTACTACTACTCCCTCCGTAAACAAATATAAGAGCGTTTAGATCACTAAAGTAGTGATCTAAACGCTCTTATATTTCTTTACAGAGGGAGTACTTCTCAAATGCTAGCCAGACGTCGTCATTCTCCTTCCCGGCTTTGTCAGCGACACCCCACCGTGCTTGGATCTCCGCCGAGCTCTCCGCAGCAGTGTGTGCATCCTCTTCTTTCTTGCGGCGGTGGGACTCTCTTTTCTTGAGTGCTTTCTGCCTTTTCTGCTCCCTCTGTGCGGCTTTGGCCGCCTCTTGCTCTACCATCCATTCAGCCTTGGCAGCTTCAAAGCCCGCCCACGTAGGTGTGAGGTCGCGAGCGGCGATGAACTCGGCACGGCGGGATGCCATCGCTTCCCTACCATTTTGTGTGCGGTCATGGGCCGCGAGGAACTCGGCACGGCGGGATGCCATCGCTTCCTTACTGGTTAGTGTGCGGCACGGTGGCATGAATGACGCTTGGTGAGAGCTCTGGGGCGGAGTGGCCGGACAACCATATAGTGCATTGGTTTGTCAAGAGCTCAAGGACAGACGACGAAGGAAATTTAGATTCCCCTTCAATCCTGGTCATTTATTACCGCACACGGTTACTTTCCGTAGACTGTGGAAACTGTGTGCACTGACCCTATTGTGGGTTGCTTTCAGATTGGCCGCCACCCCAGCCACGCAGATCACGCGCGTGCACCATGATTGAATGGCATTCCACGTCTCTATCATCACACCGATGTAGCTGTAGCTGGGATTTGATGTTTCTGCACCTCCGTCCAGGTTGATGCATGTAACTACAAATAATATCACTAGAAACTATGTTTACTAGTAAGGTACACGTGCATTGCACGCATGATATTTGGCAACCAAATTATGAATAAATACCACACTATAGCATGTAAGCTTTCAGTCATATATGCATGATGTAGATGTTCGTTTAATTCTTATAGTTCATCTCATTCAAAATCAATAGTTTTTATTAAAAAAAAGTTAATCTATTTTAAGATTCATGGAATTGTGTGTTGTAAAGCATAAAGTAAAAAAAATAATGGCAATTCATCTAGAAAAAAAAGTTTGGGCAATTATGATACGGAAGCTTCTAGAACAAAGGAGAAGTGCTTGTGTTTTGAGGTTTGAGCATTATGCTTAAGTTCAACCATGAAATCTTCTAGATTGTACATGTGGCAGAATCTGGTGGAATGTAGATTATATCCAACGGCCAGTAGTGCTCGGATTTGCCATCTATGCACCGTCGGATTGGCTTCATCCAATGACCATCTTTCAAAGTTATTCGCACACTATTATAGCGGATAGAAGATACAAATCCAACGATATAATTTTTGGTGACATTCATGATTATTTTCTTAGTTCAATCTGTGGTCAAAGTTTGGCACAAAATACTAAGGGGACCAATAAATTAGGATGGTGGTAATAAATTTCTACAAAATGCACATAATGGCCTAAATATGGTAAATGAACCCGGAGAAGTGCCAAATTTGAACATGGTGCTTTGTAGGGTGTATGTTGATCGTAGAAAAAAAAAGTGAACTGCCACATTAATTGAGTACTTTTGCAAACTACAAAAACAATATACCACCACGCCAACGTCTGACCGCCCTGGCCCACCGAAACCCCTTCCATCGCTAGCGCGCGCTTCCCACCTGAAACGGTCACCATCGCTCCAGAATGTCAATGCCGCATTCACGCCCGATGCGACCTCTCACTAGCGCCGGCATTGCAGCAGCGCGACGGCCGAGAGAGCGCCACCCACGCGGCATCCCAGTGCAAGAGACTCTTCCGTGTTAATGACACCACGGTCATCCGTCCGTCCGCCGCCCACATTAATGACACGCGGCTGCCGACAAACCTACTCCGGCCCCAGCCGTCCATCTGTCTGCCGCGTCTCATTGCCATTTGCTTGCTATATTAACTTCAGCCCCAGCCATAGCCAAAGACCCACAGTCATTCTCCTCCGGTCCCTTCCTTCTATCGGCACCACTCCAACCATGGCCTTCTCGCGCTCCAAAGCTCTCTTGGACATACTGTCATAGCAGCAGACGAAGGACATCGCCGGCTCCGCTTCGGGTGCGCTCCAAAGCTCTCTTGGATGTACTATCGCAGGAGCAGACGAAGGACATCGCCGGCTCCCCCCCGACCACCCTCCGCCACCACGGCCACGAAGCCGGCGCGCGTGCGCGGGCGCAGCCGGCAGCGAGGAAGAGTAGTACATGGTAGGTCACCGCCGCTCTGGTCCCAGGAAGGCCACCGCTCCTCCACTCAGTCAATGCCAAGCTTGGTGGGGTAAACATCGGCGACCGATTAGCCGCTTGATGGCGATGTCGAGGCAGAAATCTTTAGAACCTTGTGCTCTGGAGGAGGAGGTTATGGAGGCGGAGCTGGAGAAAGGTGAGGGGGATGAGGAGGCAAAGGCAATAGCCGGAGCGTCAGTTCTCGGGGCTCATGGCCGGACATGGTGGTCGGGCACCGGCGATCATTTAGATTAGATTTATAATAGGTTTTAGTATGGTTTGTGCGAAATATGTAATGAATTTCATCCGGTTTATAGGAAAAGTTTTCGAAATGTAATGAATTTCATCCGGTTAATATGAAATTTGCTTTGTTTGCACGAATTTCGTCTGATTAGTTCATATAGTTGTTGAAAGGTATGCGGGCAACATTGGATGGCATCCTCTGGCATCAGTGTCCTCGGACAGATGCCGGTGTAAATTTGTGGGTCAGCGCTGGAGATGCCCTAACTATCATGCTATAATCGCTAACAGTGCTCCATTATTTCGCAGGGAATAGTTATCCCAAGATCAAAATCAGATCTGCCGTGTTTCGCACTCCTCCCTTGTAAGAGTGGAGACGCTTGCTTACATAAAAATAACAAGTGGACGGCACTGTAGCACGTCATATCACTCAAACCCACTAGGCCAAACTAGCCCGCCTAACGCGCAGGAAAGCCCCGGCCTCGTCATTTTGTTCTGGATTTCTATCCATCGATCGCATGAAAATGTTACACTTTGCAAATCCAAAAGGAAAAGGCGGCACACTTAAAGCACGCCTGTCGCGTTCGCGTCGCACCCCCGACATTTGGTATCATACGCCGCTCACCAAAGGGGACACGCGTTGTCTTGCATTTCACTGACATGTGGGACTGCAATTGAATAAACCATCGATAGCCGAAATGTAATCGCTCAGCGGGCGTCGGCTGAGAAGAGAGAGACGGGGGAGGGAGAAGAGATCGCCCGCCTGCCACGCACAGACTCCAAGAAATATGGTGATAATGTGAGGTGGGGCATGCGGGAGTCCGGACCACTCCCAAGCCCGCTTCTGACCACCCTGGCCCACAAGCAAAAACCCCTCCCCCCTCCCACGCTATAAGCCCACTTATGTGGAGGAGAAAGGCATTGAAAAAGTGAAGGAGTGGGCTCTAATGCAAGAACCCGTCTTTACGCATGCTCCTAGGTATAAAAAAAACATTTGTGTCTAAAAAAAAGAAGGTAAAAAACATTTGAGAGGAAATGGATAGAGAGAAAGTGAGAAAAAGATGTAACCTTATAGCCAACCTTATAGTCAACACTATGGTACATGAGGAAGGAGAGAGTTGTGCACATGCCAAGTTCACTAGGCTGCCGTGTTTCACACTCCTCCATCGTAACAGTGGAGACAATAGCTTTCATAAAAAATAAACAATGAATACTCCTTGCTCGTCCTCGATATCAGAAAGAATACTTTCATTCGCCGACATGTGGGACGTCGACCATCCTGGTCCACTTGCCATGCACAAAATTATAGTGCACCACACAGTACTGCAGGGGAGAGTCATAGCGCCACAGTAATAAATGACTAATGAGCCGTTAAATCGCAGGCCCAACCCTGGTCGTAGTTGCTCAGACGAAGGAACCATCATGACTTTGTTGAATCCGCTTCTTCAAGAAAACTTACTGCACCCGCAATACTGCTGCCACACGCGAAGACTGGACGCCACTGTAGCACATCATATCACTGAAACCCACTAGGCCAAACTAGCCCGCCTAGTATTTGTACGTCTCTGTAGTGCTATGATTTTGTAGCACACGTATCCTTTGTCAATCTAACGACTAGAAAGAAATGGAGGGTCTTTCTCTCTCTCTAGATCTCTCTCCATCCCACAACCCCTCTAGCATAGGTACACACTCTCTGTAGCCACTCCGAAAGTGCGACGTCACTACACATTCATGCTTCCAGCAAAAAAATTACACATTCACGCATGTTACAAGTAAGTGCCAATTTTGCTGGCTATTAATGTGAATGTATCCGTGAACCAACTATTTGAGTTTGATGTGAATTAATGTATAATTGTGGACTATTGTCTGATCGATCACTAAGCCTACAATTTTAGGAGCTTGGGCTATTGGCCGATCGACGACGGATCAGACCTATAAGCGTACCACGAGCTCATCACCCCAACGTTTCTCTTCGGTGAGTGTTTGCAAGTACTATAGCTCGCACAGTAGCTAGCCTACTAACACCAAGAATCATCAAACAAGCCCTGCTGATATGATAAACAGTTCAAACTTACATCTAAGCATGCCATATATTACATCAAAAGCTGGTGAGGATACATCTATTTCCATAACTCGGAGAGGGTTCGCATGATTCACTATCAAACAAAAGTAGCAAGTACCGCCCACACAAGACAGTGCACTAGCCCTAAGATGGTTTGATAACACGCATCGTTCTAGTAATTAAACACAATGCAAACTACGTTGAAGGATTAGCGCGACCTACTATTTCTTGTCATCGATCTCTCGGGCAATGTCCACAGCACGGACAGGGGCATGGGAATCGATCTCTGGGGCAATGTCCACAGGAAGGACCGCGACATCGAAATCGATCTCTGGGCGACGTCCACAGGACGGACAGCGGCTTGGGGATCGATCTCTGGGGCGATGTCCACAGGATGGACCGCAACATCGGAATTGATCTCTGGGGTGATGTCCACAGGACGGACCGTGACATCGGAATCATCAAGGACGTCCACCGGCACCTGCACAACCCTAACATATTAGCAAGCACATTGCAAATAATCAAAAACAACAATTATGGTAAGCCATTCTTTTTACCTTGTGCAGCTCATCGGGGGATCCCATCCCTCCGGGGGCCATCTCCTTGATGGGGGCCATCTCCTCGATGGGGGCCATCTCCTTGCCAGGGAAATACTGCTTCTCAACGGCGACTATCTCCTCAAACTCGGCCTTGAGCCTCTCATAGGTGGCCATTAGAGTTTCTGGGGTAGGCACGGCAGGGCCCTTGCTGTTCTTCCCGCTTTCTTGGTTGAGGAGTTCGTCCGCCAACGTCGTCAACTCTTTGGCCAGTGCTTGTTTCTTGGAGTTCTTCGTCTCCATCGGTTGGCTCGCCAACATGGCCAACTCGTTGGTCGGTGCTCGCTTCCTGGAGATCTCTGTCTCGAGTGGGTTGTCCGCCGGCAACTCTTTGCCTAGTGCTGCGTCTCCACCACGGTCCTTTCATCAATCCACCAAAACAGGAGTAGGGTTTTACGCCTCGCGGCGGCCCAAACTTGGGTAAAAACTGCTCATGTCATCGCTGCCGTGCTGCTCTACACTGTCCGCTCTTTGTGCAATGTGCTCTTCCCCCTTGCCGAACCACAAGGGGCCGATGGTCCCATAGGTGGCCGTGTTATACCACAGCATCTTTGGCATGCCAGGTAGGGGGAAGCGCTTGCGCGAACCCGAGGGTGTAAGCAGTGCGTCATCTTCATCATCGTTTTCTTCATCAACGGCTTCATCATCCATGACGCCAAGAAAGAACACGGCGCAGTGGGTCGGGAAGGGAGCAACTTCATTCCTTCGCCCGCACTATCCAGTCCCCATCATCAATCTCTGCCACGGCTGCAGTGACGGCGGAGGCAAGAAATGACAGCGGCACGACATCCCCGAACGGCTCAGCCGGCATGGTCACCATGCGAGCCCCGTGCAGAAAAGGGGGCAAGGTGATAAGGTACATGGTTCCTCTCTCCACCACTTTCACTTGTCGACAGTCGAGCTACACTAGGTTTAGCGTCGTCAACGTAGATGAGCCCGCGCAAAACTCGGTCTAGTATTTGCCCTGCTAAGAGAAATCCTGAGTAGAGCGCCAGTGCGAATTCGTTGATTGACGCCCCGGCAAGCATGCTCCGGCAAGGCCGTCCATGCCAGCGTGACTTTTGTGCCAGCGGCCGTAAGATCGTTAAAAGTGTAAAGAGGAGGAGAGAGAAACCGGTCCAGCCTTGCATCGTGTTCTATCGCTCACAAGATATCTATGATTCCTTCCAGCCCTTGCCGGGAACCTGGAAGCAACGTGCGATGCACCATCCTCCGAAGATACGCAGACGCGATGAGCGGCTGCGGCTAGAGTGGGGAGGAAGCACAGATGAAAGCTAAGTCTACATGATCATTGCTCCTTTATAGATCCAAAGTCTGCATTTGCTTATCCCTTAGATACCAATGGGTTTCGTATGAAGACATCTTTTTCGTGTAATGGCACCTTGACGGATCGTCTGCGCCCCCGCTCTGTTCCGAGCCTGCTCACGGAGCGGGTGACTGCATCAAAGACTCCTAAGGGAAAACCTTGTCGAGACATGTCCTCGCCAGCCGATGCTAAGGACCTACTCCTCACAGCAATTGTGGCGGCATGTTGCTGGCAGGCAACCAAAACATGTAAAAAGAAACTAACCATATGAACATCCATGGATAAAACGCAAAGGGGATAGCATGCATTCGGAATTAATTAAACATTAGTTCAGCACAAATAAAAGAAGTACGGTGTCTAAACACAGGGCATGCATAATGTTTTGTTACAGCGTACCACAGCGACATGAATGGTTCAAGGCCATGCTTGGCGGCCTTATGGAGCGCTGGGAACGGAGAGCACCTTGTCGGCGTAGGGGGCAGCCTTCTCCTAGGCAGCGGAAACATCAACACGTACCGGGAGCTTCCTCAAGCCATCAGCAAGGTTGAGCTGGGGGTGGCGGTAGGCGAGGTTGCTCAAGACCATGAAGAGGGCGTTGCGGGCAAGCTTTTGAGGCTTGCTTTCGAAAAGGGCGTCTCTTCCTTCCTCATGAGTCTTCAACCCTTCAATCAACTCGTTGAAGAAGAGCCCTAACTTGACGCTCGGGACCTTATGTCTGTCCACCAAGAAGACTGGCCCCTCCATGCCCATCGCTGTAGTTTGAGCAGTGAGGCGCTCGGCGATGTCGATCAGGCTCTTGATCCAAAGGTCGACCTGCTCGGATTGATTCGCCAGCTTGTCTTTCGCATCTTTCCGAAGGAGTCTCGCGTTGTCCAGATCCTTCATCAGCTGCTTCTCACGGACTCCGCCAGTCTCGATTTTGCTCTCCAGGGTGCCAAGCCTTGCCTTCATGTCTTCAATGGTGCCATTGGCAGTCTCAAGGCCCTGGCTCTTGGAGGAGAGCTGCGATTGCACCTCTTTTAGAAGGATCTCTGCTTTCTGTGCCTCCTCCTTGAGGGTCATTACTTCCTTGGCACTCCCGGCGAGCTCTTCTGTCAGTTTGGCCACCTGTTGATCAAGATCCGCCTTGGCAATGGATGCCGCGGCCAAGTCATCAGCGACCTTCTTCAGCTGAGTTGCAGAGTCAGTGGAGAGCGCGTCAAGGGTCGCCTTGTGCTTGTCCTCCAGCTCCTTGGTGCGTTGCCGGACAAGGGCCTCCAGTTCCTCATCTTTGCCATGAAGGGTGGCCTCGAGTTTTTCTTCCCGGGAAGAGATATCCCTCTCCCTGGCATTCAAGAGCGCTGCACGCTCTACCACATGGGTCTCCCAGGCAATGACATCCTCCCTTGCCATGGAGATCGTCTCCTGCTGCCACATAAGGACCTGGAACTGCTTGCCATGCCACTCGTGCAGCTCACTGCCCTTGTCCCTTAGCTTCTGGTCTATGCTATTGGCGGATTTACACTGCTCCTTGAGTGCCTGCCACTTCTGGTCGTACCGGTTCTGCATTTCCTTGATGCCCGCCGCCACGGACTCCAGGAAGGACATGTCCAAGACTTCATCGACAGAGCCATCGGTCTCTCTGATTTGCTGAGGGGCGCCATGATACGCTGGATCTCTTCGTCTAGTTCTGCGCTCGCTGCTGCCGAAGAGTCGGGGGCTCTGAGACCAGGTTGGGCCAGCACTAATGCCAGTTGGCTTGAGATTGGCTACGGGATCCCAGCCGAGGTGCCAAATGATGGAGGAGGGCTCATGGTTTGAAGGGGGATTTTCTCTTCAACCAACATCCCCGATCCTGACGCACTGCCAGGGGCCTGCCCTGCCTCCTATGGGGGCTCCTGGGTGTCCCCGACAGCGTGTTCTTGCCCCTCCGTGGCAGCAATTTTGGCGGCTTCCTCGGCAGCGTCTTTCCCGATGCTAGCCACCTCCTCCAACAACTTGGGCTCCTCGGCCAATGGTACTGCAAGCAAGAGCAAACAAGCAATCATGAGGGGGAAGAAACATTGGAAGACCAAGAACTTGGAACAAGATTATAAAGCAAAAACAAATAAGTTACCGGGGGTTGTCTGTCGTGGAGGATCTTCATTTTCCCCGGTAATGTTAATTGTCGGGACATGGACACCACCCCCTTTCCTGGTAACTATGGTGTCGACTTCGGCAGAGCCTTCCGTGGGAGTCTCTGTCAGGGTCCCTTCGCCTCGGCTAACAGGCGGAGTGGGCCCCTCTTCTCTGATTGGAGATGGGGGGTGCTCTTCTGCATCATCTTTGGCGGGGCAATCAGTCTCGTGCCTTCGCAATGAGGGCTGGGCTGGGGGCTTGCCACTGGATCATTCGTGCTGCTCCCCGCCTGACCCGTGCCTCCCGAGGACCCCGGTGGCTCCGCATGCCTGAGCCGCTTGGCTCGGTGGATGAGGGTCTCCTCCTCCTCCTCTTCCCTGTCAAAGGAAGCAAGCAAGATTGAATTAGCAAACCAACGAGTATGCTAGAGTCGGATGAGAACGGAGAATATTGTTCTTACTCCGAGTCCATGAGCATGGAGCATAGCTCGAACTCCATGGGTGGCGGAGGCGCTCTGCCTCTCTTCAGGACCGGGGGAACAGTACTTCCCGGTAATTTGAAGTCCTGCTTCGGCGGAGGGATCTCCGGTGAAGACGAGCTACTCGAAGAGCTCAAATCTGACTGGGAGCTGGAGTCGCCCCCTGTGACTGCCGGTCGCTTGGCGGGAGGGGTCTTGGCCTCGGAAAGGCGAGAGGAATGCCGGCGCTCCACCTCTGCCCCGCCGCTTTTGGAGGCGACCTTTTTTACCTTCTTGGCGGGCCCGGGGGCTGGGGTGGCTGCTCCTCGGCCAGGCCGCCTCCGTAGACGGGGTTCCAGATCTGGTACAGGGGCCTGGGGACCCGCGGAAAGCCACTCCTCCCCTGTCTGCGCCACCTCCATGGCGTCGTCCTCTTGCTGAGCTCCCGCTGCCGCAGTGTACAGAGCCTCAATCCCGGCAGGTTCATCCCGGCAGGATCATCCTCGGCAGCCCCTTCCTTGGCTCGCCCTTCGCTCCTACCGTGAGTAACCCTTTCACTTTATGCTTCCTCCTTCTCTTCCTCCTCCCCTCTTCTGGGCCTTGCTTTCCCGACGGCCCGAAGTGCTTTATCCTCCTCAATCCGCTTCTTGATGAACGCTGCCTCCACCTTGGAGGTGCGCTTGAACATGTTGGTCTCCACCCTGGTAGCTCTTTCCTCTAGGCCAGAGAACCACTTGATCTCATCATCAAGCTCGGGTAATTGCCAGTCGCCCGCAACCCCATGGGAATTGCAATCTGGCATCCATTTCAGAATCTGATCTCAGGCGGAGTTGACATTCAGCGGGATGACACTTGCTGGCAACTTGAACGGCCCAAGGCCACCGAATAGTTGTTCGCACAGCCAGCCGTGACCGTAAACCGACAAGTTGTTGGCCAGGCCCAGGTACAATCGCATCCTGTCAGCGGCATCCCCGTACAGCCAGGTGAACCTGTCCCTTTTCTTCAGAGGCGCGATGCAGCGTCGGAGGAAATCGGCCCCCACATGCTCGATGGTTAACCCGGCGGCTTTGAGGCGGATGATCCTGTTCAGTGCCGGGCGAAGCCTGTTGTCGGTAAGGCCGAATTCCCTCCAGTCGTTGCCGCACTCAATACACTTCGTCCGCGCCTGGCAAAATTCTGGGGCCTCCTCATCCTTGATCCAGCACCAGTCGGCCCGCCACTCGTCCCATCTGCCGTGCTGCTGACCAGGGAGATAATCCCAACTTTCCCTTGCTACCCGAGGGATCCAGCTTATATTCCCGGAATGGTGGGCTTTGTTCTCCACCCGCGGGACGAAGAAGTGTCGAAACAGATCCACATTGGGGGCGACCCCGACAAAGTTCTCGCACAAGTGGGCAAAAATCGCCATGCATGCCATTGCATTAGGCATAAAGTCCAAGAGGTGAAACCCATATACCATCATCATCGCCTCAAAGAAATCTGAAAACGGGGGGCAGAGACCGCAGAAGAAGTACGCACAGAAAAACCGATATGAATTCGGCGGATCTTCTTCTCCTTCTGGCAAGACCAAGGGCTCCCCATGCCCCTTCGGAACTTCCGCCCCCCACATATATCCATACCTCGCAACCAGGGCATCACTGTCTAGGTTCGACGCGAAGAAAACCACATCTCCCTGTCGCTTCCTGTCCAAGTCTGCCGCTCTCTTCTTGTTCCCTTCCGTGGCCGTCTCCTTTACGGCGGCCGCCTGCTTCCCTTTCGCGGCAGCGGCTTTCTTCCTCATCTTCTGGAGCTTTGGAGGAAATGGAAGGCCGAGCAAGGTGTCAGAAGCGGATATGGGCACAAGAACAGGTGCTCTGGCTCGAGGAGGAAGGTGATGGAGAAATGTGTGCGAATGAGCCACGCCTTTCCGTGTATTTCCCCTTTATGAGGAACGAACGTGGGGGAGAGGAGCGGTTCTTCGCCACTTTCCTCAGAAAGTTACCGTTTTACATTAACTACTACAGTCCCACGACCCCACGTCCTGTGGTAATTACGCGGAGTGGACGTTGGATTGACTGGTCGTCACAACAAACCGCTGCACGCGCAGCATATCTTCAACACGTGTCCGTGCACCACTTTGGGGCCTAACCCAACGTGCCCGGTGACACGTATGGCTCAGGCCCGGGGGCTTCTGTCGGGGTACACAAACAGGGGTGTATGTTTCCCCCTGACTTGTGCCCGGACAGGCAGATCTCCGGCGTGACAACAAAAAAGCAAACTGCATCAAGCATCCAAGACGGGGCCAAGCTAAAGAGATAGCTCTTCGAGAAATCAAAGGGCAGATCAAGAAGACCAAGACCAACCAAATGAGCAAGATACCACTAAGGGAAAACCTCCCTTGTCGGGCAGGCGAGCCTGGCGGGGTCGAGGTTACCCCAAAGACAAGTCTCAAGACTCCCTTGGCAGGCTTGCCGGGGACGCCGAGGGCGGACTACCCTGCCAAGGCGCCACTGCTCCACCTCACAGCAACGCAAGTCACCTATCAGTGCGGTGTCGAGCCGCCAAGTGATTAAGTGGCTGTTATTTGGCACATTGCAGCCATTTCCGAGGAAGATCACCCCTAAATGACACCCGTCCAGGAGACGTGTCATGCAGGCAGGCGAGAAGGTTGCTGAATGGCGCGGCAAGGCTGCCGGGCTACACCTACGATGTGACACTAAGCGGTGCATTTAATGCGCCTTGTCATGTCCGCAGAGTTAGGTATGATAGTACTGTGGCTATCTAATCGCTGGATAATGACTGTTTTGCCATTGTGGTAACCCCTTGACCTATAAAAGGACGTCCATGGCTACCTTAGAGAGGATTTGGACCCCTATACACTCATACACGCGTAGCTGCTCTTGTCCCAAGGCGACCTTGCCGGGCTAGAGTGTTGCGTCTCCACCACGGTCCTTTCATCAATCCACCAAAGCAGGAGTAGGGTTTTACGCCTCGCGGCGGCCCGAACCTGGGTAAAAACTGCTCGTGTCATCGCTGCTGTGCTGCTCTACGCTCTCCGCTCTTTGTGCAATGTGCTCTTCCCCCTTGCCGAACCACAAGGGACCGATGGTCCCATAGGTGGCCGTGTTATACCACGACATATTGTTAGAGGTAAAGCTACTTCATGGAGTCGAATCTTCTACTTGGTTCAAACAAGAAATAAAGGGAGGAAAGTTAGTATGTACATTGGACTTGGTACAAACAGGAAAGAAAGGGGGTGAAAGTAGTACAGACTGGTCATCCAACTGGTCTCTTGGTTGAACAGGGAAATATAGGGGAAACGCTGTATACGGTGGTATGAACAGGACTAGATTTGCTATCCACACATACGAATAGGTGGCTAGAGTGAACAAAAATGGGACCAACCCTGATATGTTGCTTGAATGTTTGTTTCTCGGGGCAGCAAACTCTGAAACACCACTTTATGCCCCTGTTTAGGTACATGGTGCTAGACTGCTGGTGCACCCACTGTCCCATGCCCTTATAGCAAATATTTAGTTGTTCTTAATCTAATGCCCCTAGTAAAATGAAGCCATGCCACTGTTATAAGCCATGACAAGTTTAACCAATTGTTTTTCCAGTAATTGTTTGAGACTCTAACTGTTTCCTCTGTAGCTTTTTGTGCAAACAGGGATATCCATTTCACCTCGTTGCTATTGCGACCTTTTGGTGCACAGCACAAAACACTTCTTAAAAGAAGTGACTTTTGTATTGTTTAACTGGAATGTCACACCAGAACCGTTGGTTCATTTCGGTGGAACTGCACAAAGGGAGATCTGTGTTCCAATCTTCATCCTCCATATTGGCACCATAACCTTCCTTTATGTAAGAATGATATTTAATGCACGTGTTCACCTCTATTTTGCGACTGCCATGAGAAAATAATGCTATTGTTTACTAGTACACTTGTACTCCCTCACTGACAAAACCAAATCTGAAATAGAAGGCCAACCATGTACTTGGTTTCACCAATTGGTGAGGAGATATAGAAACAGAGCAAGAAGAAGAAGAAGAAGAAGAAGAAGGAAATGAAGAAGATCACACGATGGCACCGTCCTAAGTTATCCTAACATCTTGCTAGTGGTATTGTATTGTTGTGTTGCTACTAGTCTTAATTTACTTGAAGAAATGCACTTGTAGTACGTACCAGAGTAGTACTTGGCTTGACGACACATCATACTAATTAACTGGATTCTGGATGCATGTGTGACCCAGCTCTACAGGATCAACAGTGCCAAGGTGATCTTGCTGAAGCCGAGGCTTCAGTCGAGGCCATTCAAGGGCTCCGGCAACGTCTCCCTTACATGTGAGACGATCCTCCAGGAGCCCTTCCACTTCTGCTATCTCGCCTGCAAGGTCACTTAATGAATTACGAGTACTTAAGTAGCACTAATTAATTGCTGCCTAATTTTGCTGTCGGAGTTAAACAAATCTTCAGTAGCACCCTATGTTGAATCATGTACATGTGAATGTGTGTCTCTGGAGGTGAACCATGTGGTGGAGCAGGGAGGGGAACTTGGTAGTGTCATGACATAATAATGCTATTGTTTTGCATGTCAATTTATTGCCACTGGTTCAATGAGGCAATGTTTTGCTACTGTATTGTCCATCATGAATTTGATGCTACCGTTAAAGTAATATGCTAATGTCTTTCTATCCTTTCGCACTAAGCTAATGAAGGTTTCACCTTGTTCCTACTTATGCAAACAGGGATCATGTTGTGCCAATCATACATTTTAGTGGAACTGCACAAGAGAATACAATGAACTGTATCCCAGCCAGTGCTTTAACTCTGCTAGAAGTTCTTGATAATCTTTCGATATAATCTCACCACTGGTAAACAAGAGTGATGTCAACCATAGATTTGAAGTGCACAAAAATATGTCCTATTGAATGATTCCAGTGAGTGCTTTTATCATTTCTTCTGGGACTACTTGAATAAGCTTCTTGCTCAGGTTGGTACCGGCCTAAGGCCTTCATCCATATTAGTTTGTTGTCATCTCTATTTGTATCGTGCTACTGTGTGGCTACTATCATGAGAAACTCCTTTATCTTTCCACGTTAAATTTTTGCAACCTATGATACATGGCAATGCTTTGAGTGTTGAGCTAATTGGCACTGATTAAATAAACTAATACCTCTCTTTAAGCAAGACTACTATGTTGCTAACTTTACCCATTAAAATAATGAGGGTGCTTCTATTTGTTAGTGTATGTTTCATCAACTAGTCCCACTATTACAGTAATCTCACTCTCTCAACATATGTGCCAACAGGGATGCTCGATTTTGGTGGAACTGCACAAAAACTTTGGGTGCTTCATTGCCTCGACTGCATCCTTCCTTTCCTGTCAGTTGCTTATCTCGGCTTCCAGTCAAAGGAAATAGCAATTGATATGCTTCCTCACACAGGTCGGTACCGGTCTTTATCCTGATTATTGTGCTTGTCATATGTATTGGTAATTTGGTATTGTGCTACTGTTGGCCGATTTAATAAAGGAGTAACTTGGAGCCTGAACTCGCAGCCAAATCATTACATTGGGCGATTTCAGTAGAACTGCACAAAAAGATCAGATGGACAGATACTTATGCTACTGCTATGTAATCCAAAGTCCACTCAGACAAGCATCAATGTTGACAAGAAGAAGTGCCAGAGTGAACACCAACAATATTGCTTGGCGCATAGCCCAGAAAAATGTAGTCCAGTCTTTGGTCCCTACTTGTGCCTTTTGGTTATCAGCACATATGGTAGCGAACTGTATGGCATGGAGTCTGAAGATTCCAGACAAGTTGGTTGACGCGTATATTCATCTGGCAATTAAGCAGTCTGCACGCCATGGATGCTCCATTTAAGTTGAACTGCACAAAAAATTTGGGTGGTTCATTTTATCGACCGCCTCCTTTCTTGTCTGCAATGTAGAATTTTGGCGAGCTACATGACCAAGATGAGCCAGTAAACTAGTTGGATGAAAGTAGTGGCCAAGTTGCTCAAACCTCCCTTGTCATCGAGGCCACTATCTCGAGGATAAACCTACAGGCAAAGTTCAGATTGTCTGTGCTACCTCTTATGTACTCGAAAGTTTGCTTGTACAAGCATTAATTTTAGCAAGAAGTACCACCGAGTGAACACCATTTACCAGTCTGTACGCTAGGTAATTAATGTTTGTCCATGGATGATATTGGTTGTGATCTCTCAATCATTTGGATGCATAAACATGCTGAACATGTGTATATCTGAATCTTTTTGTGAATGTTATCTATGAATATTGTCTTGTGATCTATCAATCATTTGGATGCATAAACATGCTGAACTTGTGTATATATGAATCTTTTGAGTTGTTGATTGTGAATGTTGGCTATGAATATGAACGTGTCCTGTGAACCTGAGTTTGTTACGAATGTTTACCTTTTCTGTTGTACTTGTGTTTGAACTTGTTAGAATGTCTACTGTGGGATTGTGACGTGTGAGTGTCAACGACACTCCTTCCCGAGAAGAATTGCACATGCTTGCGCATTAGCTCTTTTTTTATCTTTTTGCTCTGTCTTCCCCCCTCCCTCGCTCAACCCCTACCATAATGTTTTCGGCCTCAAAACAAACATAGTACTGCATTGTTTTTGGGCCTTGATGAAAAATCAAGGGCCGCTTTCTGTAGGTTGGCCCGCCCAGCAAATGGGCTGCTGGTCCACCATGGGCCGGTGCAAAGGCAAATAAAAAAATGCCATCGAGAGCCATACACTGGAAAAAAATCGTGTCTGATGTGCTACTTCAGTCGCGCCGCCGGCCCCCTCTTTAATCCAGTTCGCTCCATTCCCCAACCGCCAACATGGGAGGAAGTTTATTTCCCCGTCACGCTGTCGGGGGATTGAAGAAGCACGGCATCGAATCCAACACCGGCGATGGCTGCTTGTCGAAGTGATTTTTAGATAAGAAACTGCATGTTTCAGAGGCAGAGCATTTAAATCAACACGCACTTTTCAAACATGGATAACATAATGTTGGAAATTTTATTCATGGTAAAAAATGGAACTAACAACAAGTTAACATCATGCTAATCAACATTCATGTATAGCACATCTTCATATGATGCAAAGTCAAAAAGATATGCTATTTTCAAAATGGCAAGACAATGTTGAGTGTGCGAAAAATTGGGTAAACTAGGGACGAAATTTTGGCAAGTGTTAGATATTTTTCAACTGCACTAGTTGGAATCAAACCCGGGCAGTACAACTTTTGGGTGAGAGGGCTGCAACCAACGGGCTTGTGTGGTATGTTCGAAAGAATGAAGGCGTCTTCCCCGGCTTCGGTTTTTTCCCGTCCGTGTGCGCTCGCCGTGGCGCCGCCGTATGTCGTTGTCAACATGCTCAAAAAACGAGAGGAATCCAGAGAGTACTGTATGCCGAGAGGCTAACAGTGGGAACCCACCAGGTCCAAGCCGTACGCAAGCAAGTGCCTCATTGGAAAAAAAGCTTCCTCCTAATTGTATACTGACGTTGGGGCCCACGGGTTTGTCAACCTAGTCAATAAACGAAATAAATTTCCAACGATGACTGTCATCGGGGAGCTTTTTTTTTGGGGTATCGGGGATCTTTTTTTTTTGCGGGAAAGGGGTATTGGGGATCTAGCCGGTATCATTTTTTTCAGAGGGCGAACAAGTATCAGCTAGGCCTAGGTTTTGATTTTTAGCATGAGTAGCCCACGACATACCGAGATAGTGGTTTCAACTTATTTTTTCAGGTCCATCATGTACGTACCGGCCTATGGGCCTCCCAGGGTAGGTTTTACTTTTTCTTAAACATCGACAGCCCAATGTATTTTTTTTAATAAAACGCAGATCTCTGTTCGATTTATCTATATATAAGAATAATAATGCAGTGTCCAATTTATATTTTCCCTTCTAACCACATTATATATATTTATATTATTACTATTATCGTATATTTAATTTTTTTGCTGGGATATATTTAATAGAAACCTATATATACATTATAAAAACATCCCACGTCTTATTAACTTATAAAAACAAATGTTTAACAGAAGTTGGCAAGGAAAATCCTGGTTGTTTTTGACTCTCAGGCAAGGAAAATCCTGGTGATTGCGTACAAAAGCTTGCGAAGATTTTAAGGACCAATGTAATAATAACGCGCTCAACTTTCTTTTGAGCAATAACTCGCTAATTTGCAAATTTTATATATAATAAAATGTGTAGCTCTGGTTTATTTTTTGATATTAATTGCTCCTTCTAACATAACATTAAATATAGAACAAGCCCAGCTTCGTCTATTTCAAGAAAGTGCAAATGGGCTGTGATTTCTTAGAAAAAATTAAATGGGCCGCATTGACTCGAAATTATTTGTTCACCTAGCCCAGCAAATGGACTGTAAATTCTAGAAAACATGGGTTAAATATATGCCACATTTTTGCAGGCTGACATGTGGGCCAATAGGTCGAAACCTACGCAAGGCGTTGCCAACTTAGTCAACAAATGCTTCTGACATCGTCTCTTCCTCCAGCACCGCCGGGACCACCTACTCCCGCCTCCGGCAGCTAGCAGCTCTGCTTAGCACGCTTCGCTGCGAAGCGCTATCCCACTGACGGCCAAGCCATCCCTCCACCCCTCAACACCTCCTGTTATTCTCCGCCGACTGCAGAACCACGCCGCACCAGAACCAGTTAACCCTCATACACCTCCCCATCTGTGACTCCACTGCCGCGTCTTCCCATCACGGGCTCATTGCCGTCTTGGTCCTCGCCATCGTCCACCGCCTTGGTGCACTCGGCGCGGCGTGGTCAACAAACGAGAGTCATCGAAAGAGGACTGTACATGGAGAGGCTGACAGTGGGGATGCAGCAGGTGCATGGACGCATGCATGCCACCGTCTCCTAATTATGCAAAAATAAAACTATTCCTCCCCTGAAAGCTGGGACCCACCACGCATAACTTTGCAAGGAAGGAAGTGCCTCCTTATTCCTGCCCCTGACAGCTGGGACCCACCAACTACATCTTCACACGCAAGGAAGTGCCTCCTTATTATGCGTTAAAAATGATTCCTCCCCCTGACAGCTGGGACCCAGCAGCTATATCTACGCATGCAAGGAAGTGCGTCCTTATCCTCCTTGACAGCTGGGACCTACCCGGTAGAAACGTACGTAGCGTTGTCTGTCTTGTCGCGAACGTGTACGTACATACAGGTCGATCGGTCGCTCTGCAACGATGAACTGTGGCCGAGTAAGTAGCGGCACATGTCATAGTAGAGCCCCCCACGTAGCAGTTCAGGCTGTCCCGTCTAAACCGTGTACACGTACATACAGCCACATACCAAAAAATACTACCACGTACGTACATATGAGCGGGGTCTCGAAACGCGTACTCGCACATACAGACGGCCACGGCTCGTGTACATGGAGAGGCAACGGACGGCAGCGATGTCGGTAGCTAACCGGCTGGGTCGAAATGGAGGAAACAACGTCGTGTTCACCAGGAGCCAAGTGACTGGGTCGAAACGCATCCTATTCATCGGGAGCGAAGCAACTGGGTCGGAACGCATCATGTTCATCAGGAGCCAACCGGTTTGGATGGAACATTCGGAACGGGGTCTGGCATACCGCAAAACGGCCTTCTGTTCGACCGTGTATGGTGGAAACGGGGTCTTCTTCATCGGGAAGGGTCTAGCGTACCACAGAACGGAGGAAACGGCCTTCTGTTCGAGTGCCTATGATCGAAACGGGGTGCTGTTGATCGGGAGGGGTGTGGTGTACCGCAAAACGGAAGAAACGGACTTGTGTTGGAGCGCCTACGGTCGAAACGGGGACCTGTTCATCGGGAGGGGTGTGGCGTACCGCAAAACGGGACTCCACGGGATACTGTTCATCCATCGTCTACTGCCTCGCTCCAGCCTCCACGGGCTACTATTCATCCATCATCGACTTTCTCCAGCCTCCACCTACTACTGTTCATCCACCATCGACTTCCTCCAGCCTCCACCTGCTACTGTTCATCCACAGGGTCCTGTTCATCCAGCCTCCATCGGCTACTGTTCAACCAGCCCTCCATAGGGTCCTGTTCATCCAGCCTCCATCGGCTACTATTCAACCAGCCCTCCACGGGGTCCTGTTCATCCACCCCCAACCGGCTCAGGTGTGTGGCGGCCTCCTCGATCGGGGTCTTGTTCATCCAGCGGCAACGGCCTCTACTACCACGGGGTCCTGTTCATCCAACCCCCACCAGGAACTGTTCATCCAACCCTAACAACGGTCACTGTTCATCAAGAGGCAGCAGCAGGTTCGATCGGCTTCAGTTAGCAGTAGTAGCGAAGGAATAGCTCGGGTTCAGTTAACAGCCAAGGGATCGATTGCCCGGGTTCAGTAACGTAGCTAGTGCAATCGCTCGGGTTCAGTAAGCAAACGCCTCCATCGGGTTCAGTTAGAGCCCAACGCCTCGCACACAAGCGCATACGTGTACGAGAGAAACGCGCAATCCTCCGTGCATCTCTCGGCCCCGATCACCCACCGTAACCGGGAACTCCCTGATATTTTATTCGCCCTCTCTTCTACCATGATTTTTTCCATCATGGACGGCCCAAAGAATGTGATGCAGGTGCGTCCCCGGACCGCCCAGGACGAAAAGCCCATTTTCTGTCATGATTTTTTGTCATAGAAGTAGGAGCCCACCACATCTACTATGATACGTGGTTTTGTCACAATTATCGTCATAGAAGTGTCATAAGCATGACAGGAAAAAAATTCGTTCGTGCCGAAATGTCACGGATATGTCTTTTTTTGTAGTGCTTGAGGAGGCGCTCAAAGGTGATGAAGCAATCCAAAGATTGGGCCGCCCTGACTTATACAGAGCAGTTGTCGAGTTGGGACAATTCTTCAGGGAACTCTGCAGTAGAAATATTAGGATAGATGCTTTGGAGTGTCTTAGAGACAAGATACCAACTATCCTATGCGGCCTTGAGAAGATATATCCTCCAGCCCTCTTTGATGTGATGGTGCATTTGGCTGTTCATCTACCTGATGAGGCACTACTTAGAGGTCCAGTACAGTATGGCTGGATGTACCCTATTGAAAGGCGGCTAGGCACTTTCAAGGGCTATGTTAGGAACAGAGCTAGACCTGAGGGTTCCATTGCAGAGGCCTACATTGCTACAGAAGCATTGACATTGTGCTCAAAATACATTGAAACAGCTGATCAGCTTAGCAAAAAGGTGGGTGAAGACAATCCCGAGCTCAATGTTTTCGATTGTTCTGTTTGAGTTACAGGGAAGAGTCGACAAGATGACAAACCTAAATATTTGGACAAAATGGTTTGGTTTGTGTTGAATAACTGTCCTGAGATTCTACCATATATCGAGTAAGTGCTAAGTACTGCAGCTTATACATCATAATCTACTAAACTTGCGGCACATTCTTATATATTTAGATGTTTGACGTGATCACTATGTTGTGCGGCATCTACAAAAAGGAGTTATTGGCGCAAAATCCAAGAAACATTGACAAACTGGTTATGGCAGGATTTGCGAAATGGTTCAAGAGCCGTGTAAGCTTTTGAATTGCACTGACAGTTTTTTTAATATATTCAGTACATAAGATGATCAGCTTGTCTATTTTCTAACCATAGGTTCAGAAGATGCGGGAGGATGGCAGGCAGTTAATGATGCCCTTTACGCACTAGCAATGGGTCCTGATACTTGGGTAAGACATTATGAATCTTGCGTTGTTGGAGTTGTGCGCTACAACACCCTTGCACGCGACGAAGGCAGAAAGACACAAAACAGTGCCGTCATGAGCACGGGTACGTACGGCGATGACACAACTGAAATGTATGCTAACATAACAGACATTGTTCAGTTGTAGTATATCTCCAGTTTCGAGGTTCATCGATGTGTGGTTCTATTCTCACTACTGGAATTAGCTTATTTGCCGTCTGCCAATTCTTTGCCGTCTGCTGGCTAACGGCAAAGAAGGTCTTTGCCGTCCGCTTACATAAAATGGACGGCAAAGAAATGGCTGATGGCAAAGACCTTCTTTGCCATCAGCCATTTCTTTGCCGTCTGCTAGCGGACGGCAAAGAATCTTTGCCGTCAGCTGGCGGACGGCAAAGAGAGAGGTGGGCCCACTAACGAGCTGCTTAGGAAAAACCTAACGGCCCCCCTCTTTGCCGTCTGCTAGCAGACGGCAAAGAGAATAAAGCGGACGGCAAAGGAGCGCGGACGGCAAAGAGTTGAACTAACTAATGGCCGAGCCCCACCCCGCCCCCCTCTCTCTCTCAGTTTCTGTCTTCTCTCCCCGCACGACAACAGCAAAAGCAGACGACATAAAAAATTGACACGACACAAACGAACCCAAAACAACACAAAGAACGTAGGAACAGTTAGGAGAACAAAGTTTTCACACTACAACAAACACCACAGACAGTCACGCACCTCTTGCCCCGTCAACCTCGCCCCGTCGCCCCGCACCCCTCCCCTGCGGTGCCCTGACCTTCCACGCGCCCCCGCCGCCCCTTCCATGTCAGCCCAGCCACGCCGCGGCCGTCCAGCCGCCCCGCCCCCTCCCTGCGTCGCGTCCGCCAATCCACCGGGCCGCCGGCCCTACCCCCTCCACCGGCCGCTGCCTCCTCCAGCGGCGCTGTCCCATCCACCGGCCGCCCGCGCCTCCTCCACCGGCGATCCCCTGCAGGTGAGTTCTTCCCCCCTTTTTTTTAGTTTATTTTTTAGTTTCTTTAGTTTAGTTTCTATTTTAGTTATAGTTATAGTTATAGTTATAGTTTAGTTTTAGTTTCAGTTAGTTTTAGTTTTAGTTTTAGTTAGTTTATTTTAGATTAGTTTTTTTATTTTAGTTTAGAAGAAGAAGAAGAGTAGATTAGAATAGATGGAAGGAGGCAGAACAAGAGGATGAATCGAGACTCGGGAATGATGGGGAGAAAGGAGTGTGATGTTCCGTGGAGAAGTACACCAGTAACAGGTAGAACACGGAGAGGATTTGCTCCTCGGTCACCCTCCACGTCTTCTCCTGTATTCGTCGTTCCCGCGGCAGGATACCTGTTTAATCAGCAGTCCGGGTGGGAGGGCCCAGGACACCCTAATGGTATATGCCGGTCGGCAATCGAGCGATTCGAGGCGAGCCTTAGAAGTAGTCAGCATGGATCGGCTAGCTTGCGGTGACCTTCCAGACATTACACCTAGGAATTGGCCCCCTCCCCCTGCTAACCGAGAGGGAGAAGGACAGCGACTTACCCAGGCAGGCTAGAAGGAAGGACTAGGCACTCAGGAGGAAAGGAAGGGAGGAGATCGGCCTGCATCGGCATGGAGCCCAGGATCAGGAGGAGGAAAACTGATTTTAAAAACGGTGAGTTTCTAGGATCTAAGGCGCGTAGGGATACAAGTAAGTCATGGGAAATCAAGGAACTGAGCACGACAATGACAAGCAGTGCAGAAGAGGACAAACAGGAGGAGGAGGAGGGGAGGAGGGAGCAGATAAGATAGAAAGAAAGAAGAAGAGAAGAAGAAGAAGCAAGAAAAAAAAAAAAGTGAAGAACGAAAGATAAGATAGAATAGAAGAAGAAGAGCAAATGGAGCCTTAAGAAAGATCAAAGAAAAAAGAAGTAAGATGCAAGAAGAAGAGAAATAGATAAGAAGAAGAATTGAGCAGAAAGAAGAAGAAAGAGAATCAGAAAAAGAATGAAAGTAACAGAAGAAAGCGAAGAACAAGAAGAAGAAGAAGAAAGGAGAGAAAGAAAGTAAGGGAAAGAAGAAGAAAGAAGAAAGAAGAAAGAAGAAGAAGAAAGAAAGAAGAAGAAGAAGAAGAAAAGAAGACAGAACGAAGAAGAAGAAGAGAAGAAGAAGAAGAAGAAGAAGAAGAAAGAAGAGAAGAAGAAAAGAAGAGAGAAGAAGAAGAAGAAGAGGAGGAAGAAAGAAGAGGAAGAGGGAGGAGGAGGGAGGGAGGAAGAAGAGGAGAGGAAGAGAAGAAAAGAAGAAAGAAGAGGAAAGAGGGAGAGGAGAAGAAGAAGAAGAAGAAAGAGGAGAGGAGAGGAAGAGAGAAAAGAAGAAGGAAAAAAGAGAAAAAAGAAGAAGAAGAAAAGACACCTTGACACCCCGACACCCCGACCACACCCCGACCCCGACACCGACACCCTGACCCCGACACCCCGACCCCGACACCCCGACCCTGACACCCGACCCGACACCTGACACCACACCCCGACCCCGACACCCTGACACCCCGACCTCGACACGACACCCTGGCACGCCACCCCGACCCGACCCCCCACCCAGACACACACCCGACACCCTGACACCACACCCCGACCCCGATCCCGACACCCCGACACCCCGATCGACCCCGACACCCTGACACCACACCACACCCCGACCCCGACCCCGACCCCAACGGGGTCATATATTTGTGAATTATGAGTTAGGTCGTATATTTTTCGATTTTGTTATGCAAAACATCATATATATTTGTGTTGATCGGGTGTATTTAAATGTGCAGTTGTTTCGTCGCTACGAGGGTGTGCTGTTTGACGACCTCCCTGTGCGTTCGACGAGCTCCGCCCCTGTGTTCGTTGGTGAGCACAAATGACATCTCCTCCCCCTTCATTTGCTCTGTTCCGGTCTTTGTGCCAATGAAACTTGCTAGCTATAGGTGTCAATCATCAGTATGCGTAACCGCTATGCGTCTCCCGTTCGAAAGGGTTACATCTATAAATATGCATGCATTTGCATATTAATAATCATGATTCTTTCGAATTGTCCAACATTATCCATGGACAGCCCGAGTATGTGTAGATTGAGTTCGTTTTCCCATATGCTCTGCTCCGGATCCGATGCAGAATTTCGTCAGTGCCTCCCTGTTGTTCTCCGGGTACACATCCTCTCTGCTTATTGCCGAGACATGTATCAGGAGAACAGCGGGGAGGTGCTGCCGAAATTTTGCGTCGGATCCGGAGCAGAGCATGGGAAAACGAACCCAATCTACACATACTCGGGTGGGATTAGGACCTATCTTTACCTATTAGCATGTAGGTTGCATGGACGTAATAAAACTGACAAACTCCATTAACTGATGGATATGGTTTGCTTAATTATGTATATATTTCTTGTATGTCCAGTAGGAAGTCAATATGAGTGATCGTGCATGGATGTACACCGGTTACACTAGTCAGAAAGTTTGGACCGAGGAATGGTTAACAAAAACCAAGGGGTTTGTTAGAGCCGCATTTGCAAATGGCCAGAAATAAAGCTGGTGCCCCTGTGTCCGGTGCGACAACTATAAAATGAGGGACGGGCTTGAAATGAGTAAAGACCTGCAGAAGTTTGGTTTTACGCCTGGTTACAGGGTCTGGACATTACATGGTGAGTCTGCCCAACGTGCCAGAGCCGAGGTGGTTCGTCGTCCCACCGACGAGCATGGTACTGGGATGGAAAACATGGTGCAAGACTTTGACAATGCTCGGGACTCGGACGAGGAGATGGAGGAATCTGCAAAGGCCTTCACTAAAATGTTGGAGTCCTCAAAACGTCCTCTCCACGAGCACACTGAGCTTTGTCAGCTGGATGCCATCTCACAAATAATGGCTTTGAAGGCTCAATTCAACTTGGGCAGAGAATGCTACGACGCGATGATGACATTATTCGGACGATTTCTACCCAAAGGCCATGTGCTACCTCCAAACCTGTACCAGCCAGACAAAATCCTCCATGCTCTTAAGATGCCCTATGAGAAGATACATGCCTGTGAGAAAGGATGTGTCTTATTTAGGCTTCAGTATGAGGACTTGAACTATTGTCCCATTTGCAAGTCTTCCAGGTATGTTGTGGTAGACAACGGTATGGGTGAGAAGACGCAGACCAAAATACCCGTTAATGTTCTTCGGTATATGCCAATCGTACCAAGACTTCAACGTCTTTTCATGGTCAAAGAGACGGCCAGACAGATGACATGGCACAAAATGGGCAAAAGAACCGAACTAGATGCAGATGGGAATGTGATGATGGTGCACACATCGGATGGTGAAGCGTGGAAGCGCTTCGATGCATTACATAAGGAAAGAACGGCAGATCCAAGGCATCCTCGAGTCGCCGTCAGCACGGATGGGTTCAGTGTGTTTGGTCAGATGGCAGCCCAATACAGTTGTTGGCCCGTGTTTGTCATTCCACTCAATCTCACCCCCCCCGGCAGATTATGCAAAGAAAGAACATTTTACTGACGTTGATAATTCCAGGGCCCAACTATCCGGGGAAGAATATGAATGTGTACATGCAGCCACTTAAGGACGAATTGCAAGAAGCTTGGGATAATGGGTTCAAGACATACGACGCCTTTAGCAAACAGAACTTCATAATGCGTGCCTAGTACATGTACTAACGCATGACTTGCCGGCGTATGCGCTATTCGTTGGCTGGTGTGTGCATGGAAGGTTCCCGTGCCCCACATGCAAGGGAGCTCTTGAGTTTCGTTGGCTGACGGCAGGGCACAAGTATACTTGCTTCGACTTGCATAGACCGTTTCTAGATCCTCGCCATAAGTTTAGGAAAGACAAGAAGAACTTCATCAAAGGTAGAGTTGTCAAACACTCTGCACCACCTGCGTTGACAGGCCAACAGACCCTAGATAAGTTAAACGCTCTCGAGCCAGATCCAAAGCGTCCAGGGTATTTCAAGGGGTATAATAAGGAACACGCCTAGACTCACAAGACATGCTTCTGGGATCTGCCTTACTTCAAAGACCTCCTTTGCCCACACAACATTGACGTGATGCACACTGAAAAGAATATCGCCGAAGCCATTTTTGGTACATTGTTCGGCATAGAGGGGAAATCAAAGGATAATACTAAGGCTAGAGTCGATCAAGAGGAGCTATGTGATAGACCGTTACAAAACATGCAAGAACCGAAAGGAAAGCGGAACGGGACGAAGCCAAAGGCATGGTTCAATCTTGGAAGGCCAGCTATGAAGGAAATTATTTTGTGGGTGAAAATGCAGTTGATGTTCCCTGATGGGTATGCAGCAAATCTAAAGAGGGGAGCGAGTCTTGAAAAATTGAAAATATTTGGTCTAAAAAGTCATGATTGGCACATATTGATTGATCGGATAATGCCGGTGATGTTGCGTGGCTTCATCCCTGAGGATGAATGGCTAGTACTGGCAGAGCTGAGCTATTTCTTCCGTGTTCTTTGTGTGAAAGAACTATCGCCTGGCCTCCTAGAAGAAATGGAACAGTTGGCGCTGGAGTTGATCTGCAAGTTAGAGATGATCTTTCCGCCAAGCTTCTTTAATCCAATGCAACACTTGATTTTGCATCTCCCGACCGAGGCACGATTGGGGGGGGGGGGCGTGCAAAATCGTTGGTGCTACTCAACTGAGAGGATGCAGAAGACGCTTCGAGCAAAATGTAAAAATAAACATATAATTGAAGCATCGATGGCCGAGGCATTCATCACTGAGGAGGCAGCAAACTTCGTGACAGCACACTACGAAGCCAAAAATCGTCATTTGCATAATCCGAAGCCTCGGTACAATGCTAATGACCCTAAAAAGGGTCGATCCAACCTCAGCCTATTCAAAGGGAATCTCGCACCAGCCAGTGGTTGGAAACCAGTATCATTGGATGTTGAAGAATGGCGGACCATTTCGATGTATCTCTTCAACAACCTAACAGAAGTGCGGCCGTAGATCAAGTAAGATCTCGGTACATTGTTTCACAACTTCTAATTCCTTTGAACTGCTCTTATTCTTGGATATTTGATGCAGTCGATACATCGCCATATTCTCGTATGGAGCGGTGATCCAAAAGGATTCCGTCGAAGAGTATGAGCTTCTGGCAAAGCAAGGAGGCGAATATCCCGATTTCATCTCTTGGTTCAAAAAAACGGTAATTTCCATTAGACCATTTCATTTCTTTGGCTAATTTGCGACTAATGCAACAATCCTTTCATATTAAACTTGTAGGCTAATTCAGAGATTATGGATGCCGAATTGAGACAAGTAGCTAATGGTTTTGACTATAAGGTCCGTTCATTTGACAAATATGACATCAACGGGTATCGCTTTCGTACCTATGGCAAAGAGCTATCTATGGCCAACCGAAAGTCTACAAATTGTTGTGTCTCTGCTATCGGCGAAGGAGATATCGAGTATTATGGAAGAGTTGAAGCAATTTATGAACTTCAATTCTATGGTGAAAACCCACCAAACGTCGTAGTCTTCAGATGTTATTGGTTCCAGCCGAGGGAGACTAGAAGGACTCATGAACATATAGGGCTAGTCGAAATCAAACAAAGCACCCATTTGGATGTTCCCGATGTCTATATTACGGCTCAACAGGCAACCCAAGTTTTCTATCTACCGTGGGCCTGTCAAAGTGATCCAAATCTCAGTGGTTGGGATGTCGTTTATGAAGTGCCGCCACGTGTTAGACCACCTCCCCCCAATGAAGAGGATTATGAACCTCACATTAACCAAGACACATATGACAAAGGAGAATTCTTCCAAGAAACACGTCTTTCCAAAAAATGTTTCAAGAACCGCTCTACTCCACCCCAGAACATTGAAGTAGACAACGATAGTGAATCCGACTTCACCCCTGAGCCGGAACAAGAAGAGCCAGAACAAGAAGAAGTTACTGCTGCAGATGACCTGTCAATGCTTGAACGATTACGTAAAGGAGGCCTTCCACATGTTGATGCATTTATTGATGATGATGATGAGCACGTCACTGATAGTGATGATGATGATGCATTTAATGATCCCGGAGCATATATAGACGATTCAGAGTAATATTAGTAATGTGAGGTATTCAATTTTTTATTATGTTCATGATGATGATACACTTAAATTATATACATATTATTATGTTCATGTCAGGTATTCAAATTTTTTATGTTGTACTAAATTCGTTTACTTTTTGTCATTGCATGTGTTGACAGGATGGTGGGCAAGGGTCCAGAGTGCCCCGAGCCTCCTGCGAGCGCTACTGGGAGGGGTGGTTCCATTATTCCAGCCCAGCCCCTCCGGAGAGCGCTGCTAGACAGTATGCAGACAGTTGCGGCGGGCGCTTCTTCTTCGGCTGGGAGAGGTCGGGGGAGGACGAAGAAGGCTGCTAGAGGTGGACGTGGCAGCGGGAGAGGTAGGAAGGCTGCTACGCCTTCCTCGCCGCCACCCTTAGCTGATTCACCCGACCACAGGACTGCTCCGTCTGACGTGGACCCATCTCGGACTCCGGTCCATGAGCCTCCGGTCGCCGATCCTTCGCCCCACCAGACTCGGGTCGCCGATCCTTCGGCCCACCAGACTCGTGTCACCGATCTTTCACCCCACGTGAGTCCGGTCCCAGAGTCTTCGTCCCAGAAGACTCTGATCCCGCAGTCTTCTTCCCACGGGACTCCGGAGGCTAGTGGCCCTACTGATGGTAGCAAGGACACCTTTTCAGATGATAGCTACAACGACGACGAGCTGGTTGAGAAGGGCAAGAAGGTCTACAAGCGTGGCTGTACAAAGCTCCCGCCCGTGCCGACGACCCCCGACCAGAGGTGATTGATTGCGCCTAAAGGGCTGAAGTAAGTGCATTTACTATTTTTTAACCTTTTGCCTTCATGTTCCTTCAAATTAATATCTAATGCGTTGGCCTTGTCATACTGTAGGGGCTGGGTACACCCCGTGGTGTCCGCAGGCCCAACCAGGTCCTTGGTGTGCTTTGCCGGGAGCACTTCCCTGGGTGGGTCACGTTGCCCGGTGAGGGTCAGGTTCCACAGCTAGCACTGAGCTGGGAGCTGTACTCGGTTGCCCCGGCCCCGCCGGAGGAGATGGTCGCCGGTGTCTTGTGCGAGACGGTGGCCGACATTGTGTTCCGTCGGTTTTGGGTAATTTCTCCTTTACAGAATTAAAAATCAACACTACCTAGTGATTGTACTAATCAGTGTTGTCTTGTTTGATTGCAGACCTTCTACAGGGTTTCAGAGGGAGAGCAGGAGGCCGCGTCTATGGTTGTCGAAACCGAGTGCAAGCGCCTACTTCAGAACTTACGGCACAAGGCTCGGGTGCAGGCCGTTCGAGACTACTATGCCTCGAAGGGTATTAGGAGGGCCAAGAAGAAGTGTCGTGGCAAGTTTCTGAGTAAGGAGAAGTACATGCAGGTAATTACTTATTCTTAAGGCCTTGAACTTAGTTTTCTTGATTTGATTCATAGGCGTAGCGCTGAAATTTCTCTTGACTCACTTAGGTGCCCCCGAGATGGTGTGTGGATAAGAAGGACTGCTGGGAGGCGTTGGTGGATGCGTGGTGCTCTCCCCAATGGCTAGTCGAACACCATAGGGCCAAGGATAAGCGCGACCAAATGGAAGGTGTGCCACACCATCAAGGGAGCTCCAACCTGTTTGAGTACGGGGATAACTAGGTATGTGGTTTGCTACATGTTTCATTCTTCATGCTAGCATTATCCCTTCCAAAATGACTTAATATGCTTAGTTAGTTAAAAATGGCATAACTACCTTGGATAGTTCATTTATGACATAATGAGCTCTAAAATGACATAATAACCTTAGATAGCTCTATAAAATAACTAAATATGCTTTAGTTAGTTAAAAAATGGCATAACTACTTAGGATAGCTAAATAATGACCTAAACTAATCTTAGCTAGTTCATTTATGACATATTTAGCTCTAAAATGACATAATAACCTTAGATAGCTCTATAAAATGACTTAATATGCTTTAGTTAGTTAAAAAATGGCATAACTACCTTCGATAGCTCAATAACGACCTAAACTAATCTTAGCTAGTTCATTCATGACATAAGTAGCTCTAAAATGACATAATAACCTTAGATAGCTCTATAGAATCCCTAAATATGCTTTAGTTAGCTAAAAAATGGCATAAATACCTTGGATAGCTCAATAATGACATAATTAGCATACTTTGGTCAAAAATGGCATAATAATCTTGGTTACCTCGAAAATGACCTAAACTTAGCTTATTTTCCTCGAAAATGACATAATAACCTTACTTAGCTCCAAAATGACCTATTTACATAGCAATATCATTCTTCATGCTAGCTTGAGCCCTTAACTAATATTTTGTTCCTCTCTCTCAGGCGCACCACCACAAGAAGCCTGTGCCAAATCTGTTCGACCTCTATGGCATGGCCCATATGGCCCTGTACAAGAAGGCCAAGCCATTCATGGAGTCTGACCTAGATCATCCAGAGAGCTTCACCAACATCTCCTCCCACCACAAGCTTGTGAAGTACAAAGACGAGGGGAAGGCGAGGAAAGGGGAGGACTTTAACCCGAGCCAGGATCCTTTTGATACAGAGCTGGTGATGATATCTGGTGGCGGGAGGTCCCATGGCTCCGTAGCCATTGGTGATGGACTGATACGTTGTCCTAGGACTCTCCCGCAGATCAAGAAGCGCCAGAGTAGCTCTGATCCTGAGATAACGCCTCGTGCACGGCCCGCGGAGCTCGCCATGGCGGTTAGTTATACGGACTCTCTCACCTTTCCTCCATTACATTGCGTGTGCGTCCGTCGATGATTACAATGCTAACGAGGAGTGGTGTGTTGCAGGCCTTGGTTGAGAAAGAGAGATTGAACACCCAGGCGCTTTTGGAGGAGGCAAAAAGGGAGGCGGCGGAGAGGGAGAGGGAGTTGGAGGAGAGGAGGGCTAAGCTGTTGGAGGAGGAGAGGAACCGGAACGAGGCGTCTAACCGGGCCCTATACGAGCTCATCGTGGTACGTTTCTCGTGCATATTAGCCCAATCATGCACGTAATGTTCGCATTACTAACTAATATGACTGACTCGTGAGAACCAAATGTGCAGACCATGTGAGAGAAAAATGGTCAGCCCCCTCCGCCGATGCCCCAGATTGCTCCGACGACCACGGTGAGTTTGATTTGAATGGTCGTTAGTTACTAGTATTCACATTTCAGTTTGCATCATGCTAACGAGACATTATTGGAAATGATCTTTGGTGCAGCATGGCTCCCGACAAGCATCGACCAATCATTCTGCGTCTGCCAATGGCGGAACCCCGACCGGTCCTTCACCTTCGTCTGCCACTGGCGCAGCCCCGACCATTCCTACACCTCCGTGATAACGGTATTTTTCTTCTTATTTAGCCTGTTTAGTCCATTTTTGACATAATTTAGCCTATTTAGTCCACAAATGGCATAATAAGATGAAGAAAATCAAGGAAGAGGAAGGAAAGAAGGAATAGGAAGAAAAGAAGAAGAAGCAGAAGAAGAAGTTCTTCTTCTTCTTTTCTTATTCTTATTCTTCTTCTTCTTCTTCTTCTTTTCCTCCTCTTACTTGTTTTTATTCGTAAATGGCATAATAACCTTGCTAACCTCATAAATGTCATATACTTAGCTTGTTGTCCTCTAAAATGACACAATAAGCTTAGTTAGGTCAAAAATGGCATAATTAGCTAGGTTAGCTCAAAAATGACCAAGTTTAGCTAGGTTAGCTCCAATATGATCCATTTAACCTATGTTAGCTCCAAAATGACCTATTTGCCTAGCTTAGCTCTAAATTAACCTACACACTTAGCATTTTTACCTACCTTAGCCCAAAAATGGCATTTTTGCCTACATTAGTTAGAAAAGAAGAAGATAAATAATAGGAGAGGAGAGAAAGAAAGAGAAGATAAATTCTTCTTCTTCTTCTTTTCCTCCTCTTCCTTTTCTTCTAGCTAGTCTTCTTCTTCTTCTTCTAACTTACATCTTTCCCAATTTGCAGATTTGCTTTACATGAGGAAGCTTGGATTCATGGAGTGTACTATTCTTCTGGTGCTTCCTTTTGTTTATGAAAACTTGTTTGGATATGTATGTCTGTATGGATATGTTGTTGGAAACTTGTTTCTGGTTATGTATGTATATATGGATATGTTGGACTTTGTTGAACTATGTTGTTGGATATACATGTTGGATTTGATGAAATATGGTGTTGGACATGTTGTTATATGTTGTTGGATATGTTGGATATGTATGCATGTATATCTGTGTGTGAAATCCTGTCAAATTAAATGGATTCAAATAAAAATAGGGGATATATAGCCTCTTTGCCGTCCGCTAGTGGACGGCAAAGTGGACACGTGGCAGCCACCTATAGAAACTGGGAACACCAGTTGCCTATTTTGGTCACTTTGCCGTCTGCCAGCGGACGGCAAAGAGGTTTGAATCTTTGTCGTCCGCTGGCGGACGGCAAAGTGACCAAATAGGACTGGCAAACAGGGCCAGCTATGCCGTCCGCCAGCAGACGGCAAAGATTCAAACATCTTTGCCGTCTGCTGGCGGACGGCATAGCTGGCCACGTGGCAGCTTCTCAGTGCTGGCCGAGCTGAGCTCTTTGCCGTCTGTCAGCAGACGGCAAAGAGCTTTGCCTCTTTGCCGTCCGCTGGCGGACGGCAAAGAGCGCCGTTAACCCCCTAACGGCTCTCACCCCACCCCACTGCCGTCCATGATCTTTGCCGTCTGCTGGCCTCCGACGGTGGATGGCACAATACTTTGCCGTCTGTTTCCAAGAAGCAGACGGCAAAGTAGGCCTTTGCTGGCACTCGTTCAGCTGGACTGTTTGCCGTCCACTGGCTGACGGCAAATCATTTTGCTGTCCGGCATGTATGCCTTTGCCGTCCGCCATGGCAGACGGCAAAGAAGCTGATCCCAGTAGTGTCTGCTGTCGTTGGTACAACCTGTTTTCCAGGATCGCAAAACCCAAAGCTATTTTCCAGGAATTCGTTTCATGAAGTTGCACAACAAGATGATGCTTACACTGCTCCTGATGTAGAAGATTCCACAGAAGTTCATAGTATCTTTGAGGACCATCACGTCAATAAGGCTGGCGAAAAGATTCCCTGTCGGGCTGTGGATGTACGAGAGTTGATGGATAAGAGGCCAATGTTCGAGGACATTGAGGATGAAGAAGAAAATGACACTGGGGGGAATTACGATTCAGACTGATACACATGGCGAAGATGTTGACGTTGCTGCTGCAGATGATGATTAGATTGCTTTTGTCGTATTTGCCTGTGAGAAGACGACTTTTTATGTACTATATGTGAAATTGTGTTTGTTGTGACAACTGAAACCTGATAAAGTTGTTGTTTAGTATTTTGCTGTGAGAAAAATCACTTATTATGTATGTTGAGTTGTGTTTGGTGATTGTATGACGACTAAAACATGATGACATTGTTGTTTAGTTGTACTCATATTTGGCTGTGAAACTTGTATTTAATGACATAGTTTGCTGTTGGACTGCAATTTGCTCTATGTCTTCGAATGGGAACGAAGCTGACCCGACAGGGCCTCTGCTAATTTATTTATGGGCCAATTCCATTTTCCCCCTAATTTTGTCCCGAACTCATCTTTACCCCTAAATAAAAAGAGTGCTCAACTTTCCCCTCTTCCGTTAAGTACGCTTATAGAAATGCCCTTCCGTACATTTTCCGTCCAGTCAAAGGCCTTTGACCGTTAGATTTTTCTATACGCGCACTTAACGGTCAAAGGCCTTTGACTGGACAGAAAATGTACGGAAGGGCATTTCTATAAGCACACTTAACGGAAGAGGGGCAAAGTTGAGCACTGTTTTTATTTAGGGGTAAAGATGAGGCCGGGACAAAATTAGGGGAAAAAATGTAAATCTCCCTTTATTTATTTATTAGCAAAAGGGCCTCTGCTATTTATTTATTTATGAGGAAAAGGGATACCCCCCGATTTCCGTTAATACAAATCATTAGATGTTCACAACACTACGCCTAGCCTGCTAAACAGGTTTCATTCATTACTAGTTTCAGCAAAGTGATCATGTCATAGCCACTGAATACATCACGAGTGCCACATACACTTCAAATAAAGAGACAATCATCCTACCGAGCACAACAATTTTGCCCATTATCTTCACAAGCTCTTTCATCTCCTCATTGCTGTCAAAGCTGTTTAGCAGTTGTTGCTTGGCCATGATCAGAGGAACTGCATCTTTAACCTTCTGCTCTGCATCTTCCTCTTCTGTCGTTCCATCAATTACTTGTCCAACACCCCAACCTGCTTGTATTGGGATTCCTCGACTAACCAAATAATCAGCGTAGTTCCATTCCCCCACATCAGCAACTTCCCATAAATACAAATCACACAAATCTTCCCTTTTCTGCATGAATCAAATTGGAAGATCATCAACCAAACTATTAAAAAAATCAACAACTGAAAGCAGGCGAACAACACTTAAACATATTATTACCCCATGATTCGGGCATTTGTAGAAGACTCGGCCAGGGTTGAGGATTGTGGTTGAGACGCGATGGATGACTCTGCGTGATTTGCACCAGTGGCACCACACCAACGGCAGCGGGTTGCGATGAGCAACCGGCTGCGGTGCGTGTGCCAGCGGGGGTGTGATGAGACCCACAGGCGATGGTACGGGTGGTGACTTGGCGCATATCTGGTTGTTGCCTGCTGAAGAGCACGTGGATGAGCCGCCAGCGAACATGGTTGTTGCGGCCAGAGCTTCTGATGCTAGGCAGAGTAAGTAGAGAAGAGGAGAAGCGAACGTTGGATATGTCAGTTTCATTACTTGCAGAGTAGCATAGCACTATATATAGTCATAGTCTAGGTTTGGATTCGAACCAGCTACAGGAGCACGTCTCTCTTTTTTCTAAAACTCAGCAACGTCTCTTTACTGGTACACTAGCTTGTTCTGTACGCCTTCTCAAGTCTTTGATTTTTTTTCTTTTTTGCGAGGAAGGAAGGAGGAGAAAATTGAGGGTTCCTGCGACTCGAACCCAAGACCTCTCAGTTGAAAACCAAGGGTGCTAGTCACTTATGTGGCGAACGTTCCCTGGGAGGAGGACGACAAACGAACGTATTTTCCTGACAGTTTTAGTTGCGACGCAAGATCAAACGGTCGAAGTTTCGGGAATGTTATCTGGCGAACGAACCCAGTTTTTCTTTTCTTCCTATAAAAAAGTGTGCTACGTGGTGTCGGCTTAGTCAACAAACGATTGTACCAACCTTGACCGTTGGATTGACATTCAATGTCTGTTGTGTTTCTTCAGTCTCTTCTTCCTCCAGCCGCCAAAGCCAAACCAGCGCCAGCTGGACCGCCTGCTCCCGCTTCCCACGGCTGGTTGTGCTGCTGCGCACGCATCGTGCCCACTTCGCACCCTAAAACTCTGCGCATCTTCCCCGGCTCCTGTTCGTTCCCGTCCGAGGCCTCACCATCATCCTCCACCTTGGTTCGCTCACCGCGGCGCCACCCTCCGGTGTTGTCAACATGGTCAACAACCGAGAGGAATAAGGAGATGACTGTACATGGTGAGGATGACAGTAGGGACCCACCAGGATCATGGCAGTAGGCAAGCAAGTGCCTCCTTTATTACAAGAAAAAAAGGGGTTCCTCCTGATGGTTTCCTAACATCTGGGTCGCACGCCACTGTCAACGTAGTCAATAAGCGAGATAACTGCACAAGGAGCGGCTGACACCCGGGACCCAGCAGCGCACGCAGTATTTTTTTTTGGGATGGAGAAGGTTATCAACTGGGTTGTGCGGGAGTTGTGGCCCGTCTAGCCCAGGCTTTTATTTCATATGTTTACCACATGACCAGCCCAGTTTTTTTCCTTTCTGAAAATGGCTAGCCCAGTAATTTGTTTTTTGCAGAATAACCAACATAGGCCTACTTGCTTTTCTATGCCCTGCTGGGCCGGAAATCATTCAAGACGAGGAGGGATGCATTCGGGCTTGCCTAGAAAATGGGCTATGAGTAATAAGAAATGGACTATAAGTAATAAGAAATGGGTTGTAAAATGAAAAAAATACAGCAAACAGACAATTAGTTCAAAAATACTTTTTTCTTTCGGATTTTGATATTTTAAATTTCATTGTTTTTGTGTGGGTAAAATTTCATTGGATTTAAATTAAGGTATGTTTAGTTTTTAAATTAATTTGAATCTGGCTAGAAATTTCGGCTTGTATGCTGTTGGGACAGATTTGGAGGCCGACTTGTGGGTCTACTAGGTTGATGTGTACGAAAGGCTTTGTCAACTTAGTCCACAAACGATTCTAGCAGCAGTGACTGTTGGATGTTAATCCAACGTCCATGCTGCTTCTTCAATATCTGATCTTCTTGCTCTAGCCGCCCAAACCAGCACCGATGGGACTGCCTGCTCCCGCCTCCCGTGGCCGGCTGTGCTGCCGCACAGGCCGCACCGCCCCACCCTACTCCGTCGCTGGCCAGGCCATTCCTCTACTCACCCACACCTCTTGTTATTTTCCGGTGACGGCAGCTGAACTAGTAAACCCTCGTACTCCCCACCGCGTGGGCAACCACTGCCGAGTCTTCCCTGGCTCGGGGTCGTTCCCTTCCTAGGCCTCACCGTCGTCCACCGCCCTGGTGCTATCAGCACGGCATGGTGAATGTGGTCAACGAATGACATCCATCGGAAGAGGACTGCACGTGGAGAGGCTGACAGCTGGGTCCACGACCGTACGCAAGTAAGTGCCTCCTTATTACGTGCAAAATAATGATTCCTCCACCTGACAGTGGGGACCCACCGGAAGGGCCTCTATATTTCGCGATAAAAAGTTCCTCCCGCTGACAGCTCGGACCCACCAGCTATATCTTCGCATGCAAGGAAGTGCCTCCTTATTACGCACAAAAATAATAATACTCCCCCTGCTAGCTAGGACCCACCATATTTGGAGGCTGACATGTGGGCCTACTAAGTTGACGGGGACGTAGGATTTGTCAACTTAGTCAATATAAACGATTCTAGCTGCATCGACCGTACGATGTCCATCCAATGCCCATCGTGCTTCTTCAACCTCTAGTCTTCTTGCTCCAGCCGCCCAAACCATCGCCGGTCGTGCCGCCTGCTCCTGCGCCCCGTGGCTGGCTGTGCTGTCACGCAGGCCTCACCGCCCCACCCTACTACCATCGCTGGCCTGGCCATCCTTGTACTCACCCAGACCTCCTGTTATTCTCCGGCGACGGCAGCCTCACACTGCATCCGAAGCAGTAAACCCTTGTACTCCCCTCCACGTGGGAAACAACTGCCGAGTCTTCCTCGGCTCCTAGTCATTCTCTTCCTAGGCCTCGCTGTCGTCCTCGCCTTGGTGCTCTCGACATGGCGTGGTCAACGTGGTCAAGGAACGACTTCCATCGGAAGAGGACTGTACGTGGAGAGGCTGACAACTGGGTCCACGGCCGCAGCAAGGAAGTGCCTCCTTATTACACGCAAAATAATAATTCCTCCACCTGTTAGCAGGGACCCACCGGAAGGGCCACCATATTTTGCGAAAAAAACTTTTCGCCCCTGACAGCTGGGACCCACCAGCTACATCTTCACACGCAAGGAAGTGCGTCCATACTACGAGCAAAAAAAATGATTCTCCCCCCTGACAGTTGGGACCCACCAGCTATATCTTCGCACGCAAGGAAGTGCGTCCTTATCCTTCCTGACAGCTGGGACCCACCCGATCGAAGCGTACATAGCGTTGTCTGTCTGGTCGCGAACGTGTACGTACATATTGGTCGATCGGTCTCTCTGCAGCGATGAACTGTGGCCGAGTAAGGAGCGGCACGTGTCATAGTAGAGGCGCGGATGTAGCATGTCACAGGGTCCCGTCTATATCATGTACATGTACGTACAGCCACACTGCAAGAAAGTAAATGCGGCTACGTACGAACATACGGGCGAGGTCTCAAACGCGTACAACGATGTTGTCCTGTTCATCGGCAGCCAACCGACTGGGTCACAATGGAGGAAACAGCATCGTGTTCATCGGGAGGCAACCGACTGGGTCGAAATATGTCGTGTTCATCGGGAGCCAACCGGCTTGGACGGAACAGCCGAAACGAGGTCTGGCGTACCACAGAACAGAGGAAACGGCCTTCTATTCGACCGCGTCCGGTCGAAACGGGGTAATGTTCATCGGGAAGGGTCTGGCGTACCGCAAAACGGAGGAAAACGGACTTCTGTTCGAGGGCCTATAGTCGAAACGGGGTCCTGTTGATCGGGAGGGGTCTGGTGTACCGCAAAACAGAGGAAACGGACATCTGTTGGAGCACCTACGATCGAAATGGGGTCCTGTTCATCCACCGTCTACTGCCTCGCTCCAGCCTCCACGGGGCTACTGTTCATCCACCGTCGACTTCCTCCAACCTCCATCAGCTACTGTTCATCCACGGCCACTGTTCATCCAGCCTCCACCGGCTACTGTTCATAGAGCCTCCATGGGGTCCTATTCATCCACCCCCAACCGGCTGGGGTGCGGCGGCCTCCTCGGGGTCCTGTTCATCGAGCGGCAACGGCCTACTACCACGGGGTCCTGTTCATCCAACCCCCATCGGGAACTGTTCATCCACAGCCAACCAACCGGCTAAACTCACCACATCGCGACTCGTTCTACGTACCGCACGCACAGTATTAATGGTCACTGTTCATTGAGAGGCAACTCAACACCGGCTGGCTACGTCTCGCACAAGGGCTCGATCGGCTTCAGTAAGCAGTAGCAGTGATCGATCACTCGGGTTCAGTTAGCAGCAGCAGTGAAGGAATCGCTCGTGTTCAGTCAGCAGCGAATGAATCGCTCGGGTTGAGTTAACAGCCAAGGGATCGATCTCTCGGGTTCAGTAACGTGCGATCGCTCGGGTTCAGTTAGCCAACGCCTCGCACACACGCGTGTACACAAGAGAAACGTGCAAATCTTCGTGCATCACTCAGCCCCGACCACCCACCGTAACCGGGAACTCCCCGATATTTTCCTCGCCCTCGCTTCTACCACGATTTTTTCCGTCATGGACGGCCCAAAGAATGTCATGCAGGTGCGTCTCCGGCCCGCCCAGGACAAAAAGCCCATTTTCTGTCATGATTTTTTGTCATAGAAGTAGGAGCCCACCACATCTATGATGATACGTGTTTTTCTCACAATTATCGTCATAGAAGTGTCATAAGCATGATAGGAAAAAAAATCATTCGGGCCAAAATGTCACGGATGTGTCTTTTTTTGTAGTGCTTGAGGAGGCGCTCAAAGGTGATGAAGCAATCCGAAGATCTCGGTTGGCCTTGCTCAAGCAAGAAGTCAATCTATTTGTAAGGAATGAGGGTGAGTCCACGGAAGAAGTGTACTGAAGGTTGAAGTCTCTTGTGCTCAACTTAAGAAACTTTGGGTGCACTTGGGCAAATGATGATTTCATTAAGGACAAGTTCATTGATGCTATGGTCCTCACGGAACACACCATGGTGATGATGATACATCAACGACTGGACTATCACAAGTTGACCGCGGCTCAAGTTGTCTCCACTTTCTCAACTCATGTTCCTTTGGAGACCAAGTCCAAGAAGACCTTTGCCATTGCTCATGCAACCAAGAACACAAATCTTGCTTTGAAGGCCAAGAAAGTTGTTCGTCAACTCTCAAGGGACGAAGAAGTGGTTGAAGAGACTTGTGAGGAAGATGTTGACACCTCATGCCCGGCAAATTACTTTGCGGAAGACTTGGCTCTCTTAGTCAAAAAGTACTTTGGGACCATGGCAAACAAAGGGAAGAATCTTCAAGGAAGATTATTTGGTCGAAGAAAATGCGGCACGATGGAGTTACGCACTGCAAATTAGAACTGCCTTCCGGGCGTGCGGATATTCCAAGCCATCAGGCTTCCCCATTAATTCCCGCGGCCATTATAACCTTAGTCTCTTCAACCTTTCAATCTCGCTCCACAACACAACAACCACGCCCACGATGACACATACAGAGAGGATATCTAGCGGCGCTTCAATGGAGTTCGGCGAGCATAAAGTGGAGACCCACGCGAGGGCGTTGGATCTCTCGGTGGTGTACATCATTGACCCGGCCGTGGTGGAGGACTACATCAACACCGTGGAGTAGTTGCTTGCTCGAGACAAGTACAAGGTGGTCGACATCGACCTCCAGTACACCGGCAGTCATCCCGGCAAAGATCAGAAGGTTGTCGTCGCCCAGTTGTGCGTGCGCCATCATGTCCTCATCTTCCACTACTGCATGGCCACAGAGCCTTGCGACCGTTTCTCCAGGTTTTTCAAAAACACCGACTACAAGGTCGCTACAGTGGAAACCTCCAACGATGTAAAGGCGCTCATGGTTACGTGCTTGGCCTGCAAGAACCTTGTCGAAATCCGTGACCACTACAGGGTCTGGGGCAGCACGAAGAAGGACTCCCTGGTTGAACTCGCCACGGCCATCATACCCCTACTACAAAAAGATGAAGCAGGATGCCAACAGAACAAGTCCCGTATCCTGGCACGGGGCCTGGATGCGGCAACTGGATGAACCTCACCTCAGGTTCACGGCCAAGAGCATGTACACATGCTACGAGATGCACAAGCGGATCGTTGACATGAGGAAGCACCTCGTTCCCGAAATCAATGAGGCCGGATCGAGCCACAAGCAGAGCAGTAGCGGCAAGCGTCACAAGAAGTAGATGATGATCAAATGATCATTTATCCTAGTTAATTATGCATGTAATATATAGTTTACTTTGGTGTGTGGAAATGCCATGTGTGTAGTAGCCACCTATGTAATTATGCATGTAATAGTTTACTTTTGTGTGTGCAAATGTCATGTGTGTAGTAGCCACCTATGTAATTCGATGTTTAATTTGATTATGCAACCATGTCCTTATAAGTGTGTATATATATATGTTGTTATTCTGCATGCAATCCCATCGCACAACACACACGTCTTATTAGCAGCAATAGTCTGTGTTATTATCGGTCTTCACACACATTTCTGATTACAGACCTGTTTGCCGCGTATCACACACATCTTGTTATATTGAACCGTTTCTGTTCTCTTGGCTCAACGCAAACAGTTCATTCGAGTGGACTGTTTGCCCTCTATCGCACACACCATGATCTGGCTGGCCGTTTCTTTTGTTCCGCCTAATCACAAATAGTTCATCCGAGTGAACTGTATGCCGTATATCACACACACCTTCATCTGGCTACCCGTTTCTGTTGTTCCGCCTCATCACAAATAGTTTATCTGAGTTAACTGTATGCCGTATATCGCACACACCTTCATCTGGCTGCCTGTTTCTGTTGTTCTGCCTCATCGCAAACAATTCATTGAACTGAACCATATGCCCCGCATCGCACACGCAACTAAAATCTAAACCGTGTTTGATGTGTCCGCCATCGCAAATGTTTTGCATCTTTTTTGACATTTTTTTTACATCACCGTTTGCGATTAATGCATCGCACACAGTTTCGTCGAAGGGTCTCTGATTGTAGTGTTGCATTAGCAACATCCTGCAGTAGTGGAAGAGCTCAAGAAAACCGGCACATTCCAGGGAATCAACCCGGGAAGGAGCAAGCCAAAGGGAAAGATCACGCTGCCGGTGATGTTTGGCGGAGACCTAAACTACCGGACCGAGAAGATCGTGTTTGATGTAGTTAGGATCCCATTTCCATTTAATGGAATTCTTGGTCGTCCTGCGTTGGCCAAGTTCATGGCGGCGTCCCACTATGCATACAATACATTGAAGATGCCGGGGCCCATGGGTGTCATCTCCGTCAACTCCGACCAGAAATATGCAATCATATGTATGGACAAGCTTTACAGGGACGCGGTTGCAGCAGGGGCCGACAAGGCAACAGCTCCCGCCAAGCCGAAGAATAGCAAAAAGTCTGGCAAGACATCCTGTGAGACTTCCGGGAAGCGCACCTCCTCGGAGTGCTGCGCACCGGTCGAGGACTTGCCGGAAAGCTCTACGGCAAGAGATACAAGGCCGCTCCACCTGCGACAAAGAAGGTGCCACCAAGGGAAGATGGCGCTGATGGTACTTTCACCATCCGTACCACCCTAGACAGCAAATAGGAAAGCGCGCTCATTACCTTCCTGCGGGCAAATGTAGATGTGTTTGCATGGCAACCATCTGACATCCCCGGTATTCACAGGGAGATAATTGAGCACCACCTTGCTGTCTGCCCTCATGCTCGGCCCGTCAACCAGAAGGTCAGAAAGCAAGCTTTGAAATGGTAGCAATTCATAGCAGAAGAATCAAGAAACTCGAGGCAGTTGGCCTGGTCAGAGGAGTGCTACATCCAACTTGGTTGGCGAATCCGGTCATCATGCGCAAAGCAAATGGGAAATGGAGACTTTGTATTGATTACACTGATCTCAACAAGGCATGCCCAAAGGATCCTTTCCCCTTGCCACGCATCGACCAGATAGTGGACTCTACTGCCAGCTGTGACTTGCTCTCATTTCTTGACGCCTACTCTGGGTACCACCAGATATTCATGTCCAAGGAATATGAAGAGAAAACCGCATTCATTAGTCCATGTGGCACGTACTCTGCTTTGTGCGGATGCCTTTCGGGCTAAGTCCAGATCGGGTTTGAGCCATAGTTACACCAAAACATAGAGGCCTACATGGATGATATTGTGGTCAAGACCAAGGACAAGTCCACCTGATTCAAGATTTGGAGGAAACCTCCTCCAACTTGCGGAAGGTCAACATGAAGCTCAACCCCGAGAAGTGTGTATTCAGTGTTCCCTCCGACAAGCTCCTTGGGTTCTTTATATCCCAGCGTGGGATCGAAGTAAACCCCGACAAGATTAAGGCTATTGAGCAAATCCAAGCACCCAAGACCGTCAAGGATGTTTGGCGCCTTACCGATTGTGTCGCAGCTCTAAGTAGGTTTATTTCAAGGTCTGCTGAGCGCACCCTGCCTTTCTTCAAGATATTGAAAAGGCGGGTCCGGTAAAATGGACTCCGGAAGCGGAGGTTGCGCTGCATGACCTGGAAAAGTACATGTCCTCTGTGCCAACTCTAGTTGCGCCCAAACCACAAGAATCGTTGCTGCTATACTTAGCAGCGACGAATCAAGTGGTCAGTGCTGCACTAGTTGCGCAGAAGGAGGCTGATGATGAGGAAACAACAGCGGCCGAGCCATGCTTTGGCGGAACTACATCTTCTCCGGCAAGGCTAGATGTCAGGAAGGAAAAAGTGGTGCAAGGGAAAACAACTGAGAAGCAAGTTACATCTAAGAAGAAAGTGGTGCAGCGGTCAGTATACTTTGTTAGCTCCCTACTGCAGGGGGCTAGGTCAAGGTATTTCTGGCGTGCAAAAGTTGCTCTTTGGCCTACTCATGGCCTCAACGAAGCCGCATCACTATTTCCAAGCACATGAGATCATGATGGTCACTCGCTTTCTGTTGCAGCGTATTCTGAGGAATCAAGAGGCAACCGGCAGGATAGTAGAGTGGGCATTGGAACTGTCAAGCTTTGTGCTCAAGTTTGAGAGTACATCGACCATTCAAAGCATAGCATTGGCCGAATTCATCAAGGAGTGGACACCAACACCAGATGACGAAATCCAGGAATCAACCCTCCCCTGGAGGGAAACACAAAGGAATTGGATCATGTACTTTGACGGTGCTTTCTCGCTGCATGGCGCCGATGCCGGGGTACTGCTTATCGCACCCACCGGGGAGCACCTCAAGTACGTGGTTCTAATGCATTTCCCCCATGATGAAGCTACCAACAATACTGCTGAGTATGAGGGATTGCTTGCCAGCCTTAGAATTGCGGTAGAGTTGGGAATCAAGAAGCTGATCATCGGCGGAGATTCACAGCTTGTAGTAAGGCAGGTAAACAAGGATTACCAGAACCCATTGATGGAAGCGTACGTGGATGAAGTGAGAAAGTTGGAAGAACACTTTGATGGCTTGCAAACGGAGCACATCCCTTGTGCAGAAAACAACATTGCTGATCAGCTGCCAAAGTGTGCTACCCAAAAGCTACCTATGGGACCAGGAACATTTGTGCTCCACTTGACTCGACCCACAGTTACCCCGTCAACAAGAGCTAATAAGAGAAGGAAGATGAGCACTGGCAAATACTTTTTGGCAGAGCTCCTAGAAGCCGCCAGCAAGGCAGTTGCCGGAAGGAGTGCGCCCGCCGGTGAGCAGCGGCCTCAGGCGGAATCCCGAATTCTTGCTAATGAGATCAGCGCTCCCACGGCCGAAGAAATGCCTTTATTCCTTGTTGTCGATCCCCAAGCTCCGACATGGGCGCAACAGATACTTCAATTCCTCCAAACAGGAGAACTTCCCGAAGAGCAAGAACAAGTTGAGAAAGTAGCCCGTCAGTCAAGTATGTACCAGTTTGTTGATAACATCCTGTGCAGAAAGAGACCAAACGGAGTGAAATTGAAATGCATTTCCTGGGAAGATGGGCTTAAGTTGTTGGCAGAGATACATGGAGGTGTATGTGGTTCTCACATAGGAGCAAGAACCCTTGTCGGGAAGGCCTTCCGGCAAGGCTTTTATTGGCCCACTGTCCTCCAAGATTCAACTGAGCTAGTAACGAGATGTGAAGCATGCCAGTTTCATTCAAAGAGCATACACCAACCAGCGCAAGCCCTCCAAACGATTCCTCTATCCTGGCCCTTTTCGGTCTGGGGGCTCGATATTTTGGGCCCCTTCCACCGTGCTACTGGGGGCTTTGAGTTCTTGTATGTCGTCATTGACAAGTTCACAAAGTGGCCTGAAGTAGAGCCAGTGAGAAAGGTAACTGCACAGTCGGCCGTCAAGTTCTTTAAAGGATTAGTTTGTCGGTTCGGAGTCCCGAATAGGGTCAACACTGACAACGGCACACAATTCACGAGCCACGCCTTCATGCAATACACTCAGAGCCTTGGAAGCAAGGTATGCTTTGCATCTGTTGCTCACCCAAGGAGCAACGGGCAAGCAAAAAGAACAGATGCTGAAGTATTGCGCGAGCTCAAGGCAAGAACTTTTGACAGGCTGCACAAGTGCAGGAGGCGTTGGATTGACGAGTTGTCGGTGGTTGTTTGGTCACTCAGAACGACACCAAATCGAGCTACTGGCCAGACACCCTTCTCCCTGGTCTATGGTGTAGAAGCGGTGCTCCCCACGGAACTCATATACGGGTCACCTCGAGTACTTGCCTACGATGAAGTAGAGCAAGAGCAGCTGCAGCATGACGATGTCGTGCTCCTTGAGGAAGATCATCTTCAGGTAGCTGTGCATGCTGCACGCTACCAACAAGCCTTGCGCCGCTATCATAGCCGCAAGGTTCATGCCTGAAGCCTTGAGTAAGGTGACCTTGTCCTTCGGCGCGTTCAATCCGCCAAGGGTGCAAACAAGTTGACGCCGAAGTGGGAAGGCCCTTACCAGGTAGTACAAGTCACTAGACCTGGCGCAATCCGTCTGGAGACCGAAGATGGCATTTGCATGCAAAACTCATGGAATATTGAGCATCTTCGCAAGTTCTACATGTAAGGCGTGGTTGCCAGGCCTTGCCCCGGCAATCCGTTTTGTACAAGCATAGCCTCAGAGGCTTGTAACCCTTTGTACAAATCTAGGCGCAGACCCTATGCATATCTAAATAAAACCAAGTGTTTTACAAACTTGCATACATGTTTATCTATGTGCTATAGCATGATTTTCATGTAGTTACACTTGTTTAGATCAGGTAATTAACATGCCACCAAGGGCCCCATGTTGTTCTTTCTCTTCTTCCTTTTTCTGTCAGAGACAGAAGAATTCCTCGCGAGCAACTTTCCTGGTGGGAGGATGGGATCGCTCACTTGGACCTGTGGCGGCCTCTCCTTATCCAAGCGATAAGAAGTACAACAAAGCAAGATAAGTTGAAAGTTAGTTTCACTTGGAATTTCCGATCGTCTATATTACGCCTACGTATGAGAAACTTGCACGCGAGGAGACCTTGTCGCGCCTTTCATTCACGCTCTTATCCTTGCCTCGGGTTTTGCTCGACAGGATTAGTTGCAGCTGCGTTTAAGGCAGGCAAGGGGCCGGCCTCCACCCATGCTCCTAAACTTGCCTCGAGTTTGCTCGACAAGGATTAGTAGTAGCCGCGTTTAAGGCCGGCAAGAAGCTTTGCTGGATATCCTACTCGCAAAAGACTGTTGAGGGTTAGCCCTTCTAAACGTCTAAGGCAAGTACGCATTTCCGACAGGTTTTTCTCAAAATTGCGCGGGACAACAAGTACAAATCATACAAATGTGAATATAGATGGGAAAGATTTATATTTGATTCAAACATGGCAACAACTTACATCTTTTTATTGTTGGAAAAAGAAAAGTGCTCCGTAATGCCTTTCTTGTCCCTCTCCTCCTAGGGTTTATCTCAAGTGCAAAAAGGGCAAAAGGAGCGCCTAGGCGATGCCCTGGTCACCCCCGCCAGGACCAAAGGGACGCAGCCCAACAAGATCGGGGGACCCCCCCCCCCTCGGCAGTGAGGATGAAGCCAGGACGGAGTGAGCGGCTAGGCCGAGCACCCCGGCAGGGAAGACAAAGCCGGAATCCACGAGCCTACCAGGGTCCAGCTGGAGATGGCGGTGGCGTCTAGGCGAAGCACCCCCGGCAAATCACTCTGCCGGGGTCCATCTAAAGATGATGGTGCTGCCGGCGCCTAGCTGGTGATGATGGTGCTGCCGGCGTTCCGTCGAAGTCCGGGTCACCGTCTTTGGACTTGACGACCGGATGCCCGCCGCCGCCGTCTTCGCCATCGGTGTCCTCCTCGTCGCATTCGCTCAAGGAAGAGCTTTTGTCATCGCTCGCGCTTTCTACACAACACCCGAGACGAGCGCTTGAAGGCCCAAAGATCTTGATGGAGAGCGTGTTGGACTCCACTAGCTTGAAGCGGAGGACGTGCCCCTCCCCAAGGTAGTGGGTGCGAGTGAATGTTTTCCACCCGTGCCTAAGGAGCATGATGCGAGGCGTGGGGAACTCGACGTTTGCCCACACGGCACCGTTGCAGCACCCACTCATGCGCAGCCACAACCCGAGCGGCTGATCAACCTCCATCACCCTGGCAAAAGGGCGAGGAAGTCACAGGCGACTGCGGGGAGGATCATGCACCTCGACGATGAACTCGAGCGTCGTGTCCCCCGTATGGCCCTCTGTCGGGGGCTGAGCAGTTGGACGGGAAACAACCAGTGCGTTGCTCCGTCCGCCTCGACCGCGGGCGCTGCGTCGACCCCGACATCGCCCCGCGGTCCCGCCTCGCGTGCTGTAACCAGCCTCTGCAGATGCGGCCGAAGTCGGAGCATGGTGTCGAGGAGAAGCTCTCGCCGCCATGGCCGAAGCACGAGCCCGACCTCTTGATAATCCCCAAGTGCATGGAATCATCGTAGGAATTCCCAAAGGTGGAAGTGATAAGTATGGAGTGTCGAACCCACAAGGAGCTAAAGGTAAGATCAATATTCTCTCAAGTCCTATCTGCCACTGATACGACTCTACGTACACCGAACGTTTGCTTCCATCTAGAAACGAGAAATAAACTATGTTGTGGGTATGAAGAGGATAACTTTGCATGATATCGGAGAACTAAAATATAAAAGTAGGTGCTGTTAACACGAAGTTAGAATATATTACTATATATTATAAATAGCGAGTGTGGAATAATGATGGGTCGGTGTGCGGAATCATCCTAGGAAATTGTTGACAAGATCGGTAGTCGTCATTGCAATTTCATATGAGGGAGAGGCATAAGCTAACATACTTTCTCTTCTTGGATCATATGCACTTATGATTGGAACTCTAGCAAGCATCCGCAACTACTAAAGATCATTAAGGTAAAACCCAACCATAGCATTAAAGTATCAAGTCCCCTTTATCCCATACGCAACAACCCCCTTACTCGGGTTTAATCTTCTGTCACTCTAGCAACCCACTATAAGCGAATCATGAACGTATTGCAACACCCTACAGCGGGAATCCCTCACATGTGCGCGGCACGGAAGGCACCATAGGATAGCACCAAAATAAAACATACAACTCAAACCAATCTAGATCATCAATCAACCCAAAAGACAAAAGAAATCTACTCAAAACATCATAGGGTGGCAACACATCATTGGATCATAATATGTGGCATAAAGCACCATGTTCAAGTAGGGGATTACAGCGGGGTGCGGGCGTAAAAGAGATGAGGATGGTGATGAAGATGGTGATGTTGATGAAGAAGATCACCGCGGCGATGGTTCCCCTGTTGGCACTCCGGCGCCACCGAGACAGAGGGGGAGAGAGTATCCCCCTTGTGCTTCCTCCTCCATGGCCTCCCCCTAGATGGGGAGAGGTTCTCCCTCTGGTCCTTGGTCTCCATGGTGATGATGGCCCCCTCCGGGATCCTCCTCCATGGCCTCCGGTGATGATGGCCCCCTCCGGCAGGGTGCCAGAGAGGGCCTAGATTGGTTTTTTGTGGCTGCAGAGGCTTACTGTAGCGGAACTCCCGATCTAGGTTTCGTTCTGGAGTTTTCTCAATTTATAGGAGCTTTTGGCGTCGGGGACAAGTCAAGGGGGCCCACGAGGCGACGACAAGGTAGGGGGCGCGCCCTAGGGGGGTGGGGGTGCCCCCCTCCCTTGTGGTTACCCTGGGACTCCTCTCTGGTATCTTTTTGCTCCACTATTTTTTATATTTTCCAAAAATATTCTCCGTAAATTTTCAGCCCATTCTGAGAACTTTTATTTCTGCACAAAAAAATGACACCACGGTAGTTCCGTTGAAAACAGCGTCAGTCCGGGTTAGTTCTAATCTAATCATACCAAAACCATATAAAATTGTTATAAACATGGCATGAATGCTTCATAAATTATAGATACGTTGGAGACGTATCAGCATCCCCAAGCTTAATTCATGCTCGTCCTCGAGTAGGTAAATGATAAAAGAAATAATTTATGAAGTGTGAATGCTAGCATAGTGCATAAATTTGATCAATGATAGTTCCAAACACTTTTTCTAGCATTATTCTTTATCATAAACAGTAGCTCATCTCATAAAACTTCTCATGATCAAGTAGCAAGCTATTCACATGTTAAAGTATAGACCATAAAGTTTCTTGAAAACTAGCAAACTATGTTTTTAGTCACCAAACAATTGCAATTCATCTTATTTTCAGGAAGGGTCTATGTAAGAGCTTTGATTTAGAAAATTCCACATACTCAACTATCATATAGTCTTCCATGATTGCTAACACTCAAAGCATATTTTTAGAACAAATAGCATCCGTGAAACACAAAGGAAGATAGGGGCTTAATGTTTGGCCTCCCAACTTATTTATCATATAGATAATTGTCAACAATAATAATTCATGATCAAATATATTTGAATGGCCATATATGCTTGGATCATTCCCACCACATGATGCTTGCTAACTAAAGAATAATTGAGGTTGAAATAAGAAGGAATACTATTGACTCTTGCATAAAAGTAAATACATGAAAGTAAAAGATAGGCCCTTCGCAGAGGGAAGCAGAGGTTGTCATGCGCTTTTTAATTTTGGATGTGCAAACTCTTAATGCAAAGGAACGTCCCATTGTATTGCCCTTTGTGATAGCAACCTTTATTATGCAGTCCATCGCTTTTATTTCTTTACCACCACAAGTTCGTACAATGCTTATTTTCCTTTACAATAAAAGATCATACATATTTAGGAGCAATTTTTATTGCTTTTTGCATCGATGACAACTTACTTGAAGGATCTTATTCAATCCATAGGTAGATATGGTGGACACTCATGGCATGAAACTGGGTTTAAGGGTTTTGGATGCACAAGTAGTATCTCTACTTAGTACAAAATTTTGGCTAGCAAAAGATCCTAAGCAAGCACCACATGTTAGAGGATCCATAACAATATAACTTCTATGCAAATATACCCAAACATAACTCATTACGTTGTCTTCCTTGTCCAACTTCAACTAATTTGCTCAAGTTTGAAAATAATTAATGGGGCTCACAATCATAGAAGGTGTCCAAGATAGTATATTTATATGTGAAATCTCTCTTCCTTCAATATTCTTTCATGAATTGTTCAAGTGACCAATGTTGTGTTTGCTAGCTTTCAATAAATTTTACAACATATACTTCTTATATGTGAAGTCATTACTCCCCATGGTATAAGCATATGAAGCATATATAATTTCAGATTTATGATATTCAATTCATTCAACCATTTACTCATAGGATATAAGTGAAGCACGGGAGTAAATGACAAAACTACTCCATAAAGATATAAGTGAAGATCAATGAGTAGTCAAATAATTAAATAACCATGGGAGGACTCTCTCTCATTCAAGATTTCAGATCCAATTATTTTATTCAAAAAGCAAGTAAAATGAAAATACGCTCCAAGCAAAACACATATCATGTGACGAATAAAAATATAGCTCCGAGTAAGGTATACCGATGGTTTTGAAGACGAAATAGGGGATGCCTTCCGGGGCATCCCCAAGCTTAGGCTCTTGATTCTTCCTTGAATATTACCTTGGGGTGCCTTGGGCATCCCCAAGCTTAGGGTCTTTCCACTCCTTATTCTTCCCGTATCGATATCTCACCCAAAACTTGAAAACTTCAATCACACAAAACTTAACGGAACCTCGTGAGATGGGTTAGTATGATAAAACAAATCATTCACTTTGGTACTGTCAAGACAAGATTTAATTTTTTTTATCACATTATACCTACTGTACCCTATCATTTCTACAATTTATATTTAGCAATAGAAGCCATAGAAACTAGGAAACAAGCAAACTATGCATCGAAAAACAGAATCTGTCAAAAACAGAATAGTCTGTAAAGATATAAATTAATATCATACTTATGTTACTCCAAAATTATGAAAAATTAGGAAAACGTAGAAAATTTAGATATAAATGAACTGTAAAAATTTCAGAATTTTTCCACGTCCCAGTAAAATATAGGAATTTCTGTACTAGGCGCAAAAGTTTCTATTTTTGCACAGAATCAAATCAACTATCATCCACACTATCCCAAAGGCTTTACTTGGCACTTTATTGAAACAAAAGCTATAAAACATGATTACTACAGTAGCAAAATCATGATAACACACAAAAACAGTAGGGGTAAATATTGGGTTGTCTCCCAACAAGCGCTTTTCTTTAATGCCTTTTTAGCTAGGCATGATATTTTAATGATACTCTTCCAAGCCCAATTCCGATGATAATCTTATTCATACTCCAAAATATATAAGTGAAGTTCATGGATCATTATACAATTAATATAGGCTGACCAATATCCAAGATCAAAGTATATAGGTGAAGCACACAAAGCATTCTATAAAGCCATACTCAAAAGATTTAAGTGAAGCACAAAGAGCATTCTATTAAGTCATACTCAAAAGATTTAAGTGAAGCACATGAATCATTCTATAAATCAATGAAGGACTATATCACACTAGCATGGTGCATGAAGGAGAAGAAAGGAAAAATAAACTCAAAAGACACATATCATGTGAACAAAAGAAAAACCGAGGTATACCGAGAATTGTTGAGGAAGAAAGATGGGATGCCAACCGGGGCATCCCCAAGCTTAGATGCTTGAGTATCCTTGGAATATTTACTTGGGATGCCTTATGCATCCCCAAGCTTGAACTCTTTCCTCTCCTTAGTCTTCTCATATCGATAACTCCTCGATCTTCAAACACTTCATCCACACAAAACTTAACAAAAAACCTTATGAGATCCGTTAGTATAATAAAGCAAATCACTACCTTTAGGTACTGTTGTAAACTCATTCCATTTTCATATTAGCATTATATCTACTATATTCCAACTTCACCATGGTTCATACCCCCCGATATTACCCATAGATTCATCAAAATAAGCAAACTACACATAGAAAACAGAATCTGTCAAAAACAGGACAGTCTGTAGAAATCTGAATATTTCGTATACTTTTGTACCTCCAAAAGTTATGAAAAAATATGAAAAAATAAAAAATTTGTATATAAGTACTGTGTAAAAATTTCAGAATTTTTTCACGTTCTAGTAAAAAAATTAAATTCATGCACTACAGCAAAAGTTTCTGTTTTTGCACCGCACATACCAAACAAGCAATCTAATCGTCCTAAAGGCAAATCTAGGCACATTATTTTTATAATACAATGGATATATACAAGGGGATAATTATTTTTCAGAAACTTCCATGAAAAATTCTACATTGTTTCCATGAGCATGAACACAAGTGTTCAAGGTCGACCCTCACTTCTCCAATGCACAACCTTCCAATCACTTCTCTTTTTGAAAAACTTTTTAAGCATAAGAGACAAGTATTTTTTTTGTAATTTGCATTTTTTTTATTTTATTTTGTTTTTTTCACCCACAACTAAATAAAACAAAAATGTAAAAAAAAATCTACTTAGTGAAGAAAGCAAACAAGCATACACGAAAATATTAACCCCGCGCTATTGCTCCCCGGCAACGGCGCCAGAAAAGAGCTTGATAATCCCCAAGTGCAAGGAATCATCGTAGCAATTCCCAAAGGTGGAAGTGATAAGTATGGAGTGTCGAACCCACAAGGTGCTAAAGGTAAGATCAATATTCTCTCAAGTCCTATCTGCCACTGATACGACTCTACGTACACCGAACGTTTGCTTCCATCTAGAAACGAGAAATAAACTACGTTGTGGGTATGAAGAGGATAGCTTTGCATGATATCGGAGAACTAAAATATAAAAGTAGGTGCTGTTAACATGAAGTTAGAATATATTACTATATATTATAAATAGTGAGTGTGGAATAATGATGGGTCGGTGTGCGGAATCATCCTAGGCAATTGTTAACAAGATCGGTAGTCGTCATTGCAATTTCATATGAGGGAGAGGCATAAGCTAACATACTTTCTCTTCTTGGATCATATGCACTTATGATTGGAACTCTAGCAAGCATCCGCAACTACTAAAGATCATTAAGGTAAAACCCAACCATAGCATTAAAGTATCAAGTCCCCTTTATCCCATACGCAATAACCCCCTTACTCGGGTTTAATCTTCTGTCACTCTAGCAACCCACTATAAGCGAATCATGAACGTATTGCAACACCCTACAGCGGGAATCCCTCACATGTGCGCGGCACGGAAGGCACCATAGGATAGCACCAAATAAAACATACAACTCAAACCAATCTAGATCATCAATCAACCCAAAAGACAAAAGAAATCTACTCAAAACATCATAGGGTGGCAACACATCATTGGATCATAATATGTGGCATAAAGCACCATGTTCAAGTAGGGGATTACAGCGGGGTGCCGGCGTAAAAGAGATGAGGATGGTGATGAAGATGGTGATGTTGATGAAGACGATCACCGCGGTGATGGTTCCCCCGATGGCACTCCGACGCCACCGAGAGAGAGGGGGAGAGAGTCTCCCCCTTGTGCTTCCTCCTCCATGGCCTCCCCCTAGATGGGGAGAAGTTCTCCCTCTGGTCCTTGGCCTCCAAGGTGATGATGGCCCCCTCTGGGATCCTCCTCCATGGCCTCCGGTGATGATGGCCCCCACCGGCAGGGTGCTAGAGAGGGCCTAGATTAGTTTTTCGTGGCTACAGAGGCTTACGGCAGCGGAACTCCCGATCTAGGTTTCGTTCTGGAGTTTTCTCAATTTATAGGAGCTTTTGGCGTCGGGGACAAGTCAAGGGGGCCCACGAGGTGACGACAAGGTAGGGGGCGCGCCCCCCACCCTTGTGGTTACCCCGGGACTCCTCTCTGGTATCTTTTCGCTCCAATATTTTTTATATTTTCCAAAAATATTCTCCGTAAATTTTCAGCCCATTCCGAGAACTTTTATTTCTGCACAAAAAAATGACACCACGGTAGTTCTGCTGAAAACAGCGTTAGTCCGGGTTAGTTCTAATCAAATCATACCAAAACCATATAAAATTGTTATAAACATGGCATGAATACTTCATAAATTATAAATACGTTGGAGACGTATCACCTCTTCCTCTTGCCATGGTGGAAGCGGTAGCAATGGGAGGAAGGATAAGAAGGTGGATGAGCATCGCTGCCCTTGCACCCGTCCTTTTATAGCGGGGAGCGTGGAGGCTGGCTCTCCACTACCCAGGGGCAACCGTCCCGCTCTTCCAATCCAACCCTTTCCATCCCTGGCTAGTGTCGTGTTTCGTCGACCGCCCGTTTCACCAATCTGGCGCTCTGACTCCTCTTTTCAGAGCACTACCACCACAACCGCCCTTCTGCACCAATCCCATGTCCCGCGCATAATCCGCGTCATGGGAAAGAGGGGGCGGTTGCGTTAAAGGGGGGAGTGATGGCAGTTACCCAACTGCCTCCTGCGCGCGCTCGTGCCCCTCGTTTTTCAATGCAAAACAACCCATGTCGATAGAACACCAGACACCAGGATGAAGCTGGGGGCTAGCTGATGTCGCTTGAACTACGTCGGTATTTCCCCAAAGTGGAAGGGATGATGCAGCACAGCTACGGTAGGTATTTCCCTCAGTTATGAAACAAAGGTATAATTCCAGTAGGAGAACCAAGCAACACTATGTAAACGGTACCTACACACAAAGAACAAATACTTGCAACCCGACACGTAAGAGGGGTTGTCAATCCCTCCACGGTAAAAAGATAGATAAAATTGTAGTAGATTGGATAGATAGCTCTTGATAAAACATGAAATAAAATAAGTAATAAAAAAGTGCAGCAACGTATTTTTGGGTTTTTGGAATAATAGATCTGAAAACAAAAGTGAATAAAAATATATCTCAAAGAAAATATGATAAAGAATAGACCCGGGGGCCGTAGATTTCACTAGTGGCTTCTCTCAAGAAAATAGCACACGGTGGGTAAACAAATTACTGTTGGGCAATTGATAGAAGATCAAATAATTATGACGATATCCAAGGCAATGATCAATATATAGGCATCACGTCCAAGATTAGTAGACCGACTCCTGCCTGCATCTACTACTATTACTCCACACATCGACTGCTATCCAGCATGCATCTAGTGTATTAAGTTCATGGAAAAATAGAGTAATGCAATAAGAATGATGACATGATGAAGAGTTACATCAAATAGATCTCCAAGAGACCATTGTATTGAGAATCAAAAGAGAGAGAGGAAGCCATCTAGCTACTGCCTACGGACCCATAGGTCTATGATGAACTACTCACTCATCATTGGGGAGGCACCAATGAGGATGATGAACCCCTCCGTGATGGTGTCTAGATTGGATCTCATGGTTCTGGAACTTGTGGCGACTGGAATTGTGTTTCGTCGACTCCCCTATAGGGTTTTTGGAATACTTGGGTATTTATAGGGCGAAGAGGCTGTGCAGGAGGCCACCGAGGTGGGCACAACCCACCAGGGCGTGCCTGGGCTCCTGGGCGCGCCCAGGGGGGTTGTGCTCCCCTCGGGCCTCCCCTCTGGTACTTCTTTGGCCCATCTTGTGTCTTCTGGTCCAAAAAAATTCTCCAAAAAGTTTCGCTGCGTTTGGACTCTGTTTGGTACTGATATTCTGCGAAGTAAAAAACATGCAAAAAAAAACAGGAACTGGCACTGGGCACTATATCAATAGGTTAGTCCCAAAAAAGATATAAAGTTGCTATAAAATGATTGTAAAACATCCAAGAATAATAATATAACAGCATGGAACAAGCAAAAATTATAGATACGTTGGAGACGTATCAACATCCCCAAGCTTAATTCCTACTCGTCCTCGAGTAGGAAAATGATAAAAACAAAAAATTTGATGTGGAATGATGCCTAACATGTTCATCACATAATCTTTTCTCTTGTAGCATGGACATTTGGACTTTTATATGGTTCAAAGCAATAGTCTAGTTTTGACATGAAGATTTCGATACTCAAGCATATCAACAAGCAACCATGTCTTTCAATATATCAACACTAAATAAAGTTATCCCTAGCCCATCATGCTCAATCATTGATCCATTCATGAAACCCACTCGCATATTAGCTACACCCAATGCTCAAGTACGATCATAGTGCCCCTTATTTGGTGCTTTATAAGAGAAGATGGAGACTCAAATAAAAATAAAAATTGCATAAAGTAAATAGATAGGCCCTTCGCAGAGGGAAGTAGGGATTTGTAGAGGTGCCAGAGCTCAAAGCTTAAATTGAGAGATAATTTTTTTTGAGAGGCATACTTTTCCCGTCAACGAAAACGACCGAGTAATTCCCAACACTTTCCATGCTAGATAGATCATAGGCGGTTCCCAAACAGAAAATAAAGTTTATTCCTTTTTCCACCATTCTTTCACATTCCACGGCTAGCTGTATCCACGAGTACCATCAATACCAACACTTTCCAAGGAATTTATTATTTGACAACATAAAGTAAATTTCTTTTTCATTTCAGGACTGGGCATCCCTATTACCGCCGCACTCTCATGCAATGACAAGTGGATAAACACTCATATTGAGAATAACACGTCTAGCATGGAAAATATTGGCCACCCCCTGCCGCTTCATGAGTGGTACGGGCACACAAAAAGGAAATTTATTTTGAAAATTAGAGATGGCACATACAAATTTGCTTAGAACGGCATGGAAATACCGCATATAGGTAGGTATGATGTACTCATATGGCAAAATTGGGTTTAAGGATTTTGGATGCACAGGTAGTATTTCCACTTAGTACAAGTGGAGGCTAGCAAAAAGATTGAGAAGGAGCCAACCAAGAAACGAAAAATCTCATAAGCGAGCATTAAGCATAACTAACACCGAATAATGCACCACAAGTAGGATGTAATTTCATTTTACAACTATTGACTTTCGTGCTTGCATAAGGAATCACAAACCTTCACACCAATATTCTTACTAAAGCATAATTACTCACCAACTTGACTCACATATCACTATCATCATATCTCAAAACTATTACAAAGAATCAAGTTTATTTTGTCCAATGATCTTCATGAAAGTTTTTATTATATCCCTCTTGAATATCTTTTACTTTGGGACTAGTTTCATATGTTGCAATTGCTTTTGACAAGCTCAAACAAATCTAAGTGAAGAACATGAGACTAAATTTTTTTTTGATCTCGCAAGATAATATAAGTGAAGCATGAGATAATTTCTTCAAAAAAATTAAAGCACACCGTGCTCAAAAAGATATAAGTGAAGAACTAGAGCAATTCCATAGCTCAAAAAATTTAAGTGAAGCATATAGAGCAATTCTAACAAATCATAGCATAATTTTGGCTCTCTCAAATAGGTGTGTCCAGCAAGGATACTTGTGAAAAATAAAAAGCAAAACAAGCAAAGACTCATATAATAGAAGACGCTCCAAGCAAAACTCATGATATGTGACAAATAAAAATATAGCTCCAAGTAAAATACCGATGGTCATTAGAAGAAAGATGGGATGCCGAAAGCTTAGTTGCTTGCTTCTCCTTGAATATTAACTTGGGGTTCCATGGGGCATCCCCAAGCTTAGGCTCTTTTCACTCCTTATTCCTTCATCCATCGTGATCTCACCCAAAACTTGAAAACTTCAATCACACAAAACTTAACAAAACCTTCGTGAGATCCGTTAGTATAAGAAAACCAATCTTTACTTTAAGTACTGCAGCAATCCAATTCAAATTTTGTTATTGCATTATATCTACTGTATTCTAACTTTACCATGGCTTATACCCCCCGATACAATCCATAGATTCATCAAAATAAGCACACAATGCAAAGAAAACAGAATCTGTCAAAAACATAACAGTCTGTAAAGATTCGAATTGTTTTCATACTTCTGTAACTCCAATATTTTTGAAACATTAGGAAAACAGAGAAAATTTGTATATAAATCTTGTGTAAAAAATTCAGAATTTTTCGTCACTTCTGTGAATTCGTTAATATTCTGTTACTGGACGCAAAAGTTTCTGTTTTTCAACAGGATCAAGTCAATTATCACCAAAGCTATCCCAGAGGCTTTGCTTGGCACAAACACTAATTAAAAGATCAAAAACACAATCATAACAGAGGCATAATTGTGCAAACACTCAATAACAGAAAGAAAAAGGCAAAAATAAATTTATACATTGGGTTGCCTCCCAACAAGCGCTATCGTTTTATGCCCTTAGCTAGGCATAAAGCATAGATTCAAGTATTGTCATCTTTAGTTTTAGATCCATAGGATGCCCTCATGATTGATTCATATGGTGGCTTAATTCTTGTTCTAGGGAAGTGTTGCATACCCTTTCTTAGTGGAAATTGAAATTTAATATTGCCTTCTTTCATATCAATCACGGCACCAATAGTACGTAAAATGGTCTACCAAGTATAATTGGACAAGACGGATTGCAATCAATATCAAGAACAATAAAATCTATGGGCACATAATTTCTATTTGCAAGAATAATAACATCATTAATTCTTCCCAAAGGCTTTTTAATAGTAGAATCCGCCAAGTGCAAATTAAGAGAACATTCTTCTATATCGGTAAGACCAAGGACATCACATAGAGATTTCGGAATTGTGGAAACACTAGCACCCAAATCACATAAAGCAAAACACTCATAATTTTTAATCTTGACTTTAATAGTAGGTTCCCATTCATCATGCAATTTTCTAGGAATTTAAATCTCTAACTCCAACTTTTCTTCCAAAGCTTTCATCAGAGCATCAACAATATGTTTAGTGAACGCTTTATTTTGTTCATAAGCATGGGGTGAATTTATCATGGATTGCAACAAAGAAATACAATCAATCAAAGATAAATAATCATAATTAAAGTCTTTGTAATCCAAAAGAGTGGGCACATCACTAGTTAAAGTTTTGACCTCTCCAAACCCACTTTTATCAAATTTTTCATCAAGATTTTCACCCTCGAATTATCGGGACGCCTTCTAACTAAAGTTGACTCTTATTCAGTCCCTTTATCATCAGATTTAATTTTAATAAACAAAGAATCAATATAATAAACACCAATCACTTTAAGATCTTCATCATTTTATGAAAGCAATCACTAGAAAACGCACTTTCTAAAAAATCACTTTTAGCTCTAAGCATAGCGGTTCTTTTCTTACTTTCATCCATAGAAACATACAAAGCTTTAATTGATTCATCAACTTTGGGTACAAAAATTTTCAACTTGAGATTTTCTACATCATGAGAAATTCTATCAATGCTTCTAGACATGTCATCAATCTTATTCAACTTTTCTTCTATTGTAGTATTGAAAACTTTTTTAGCATTGATAAATTCTTTAATATTATTCTCAAGATCAGAGGTGTTCCTATTATTATTGGAAGAAGAATTACCATAGGAATTACCATAATTATTAGTGGAATTTCTAGGAAAAGGCCTAGGATTAAAATTACCTCTATAAGCATTCTTATTAAAATTGTTTCACGAGATAAAATTCACATCTACAGGATCACTATTTTGCTCAATGAAAGTAGACAAAGGCACATCATTAAGATCAATAGGAGCACTTTTATTAGCAACCAATTTCATAAGAGCATCAACTATTTCACTCAAAGTACTAATTTCTTCAACCGAATTAACTTTTTTGCTAGTAGGTGCTCTTTCAGTATGCCATTGTGAATAATTTGCCATAATATTATCAAGCAATTTAGTAGCTTCACCCAAAGTAATTTCCATAAAAGTACCACCTGCGGCGGAATCTAAAAGATTTCTAGAAACAAAGTTCAATCCCGCATAAAAATTTTATATGATCATCCAAAGATTTAAACCATGAGTAGGACAATTTCTTAGCATCAACTTCATTCTTTCTCAAGATTGTGCAACATGTTCATGATCAAGCTGCTTAAAATTCATGATTTGAGTTCTAAGGGAAATAATTTCGCGGGCGGAAAATACTTAGTAATAAAAGCATCTTTGCACTTATCCCAAGAATCGATACTATTGCGAGGCAAAGAAGAAAACCAAATTTTTGCATGATCCCTCAAAGAGAAAGGAAATAATTTCAACTTCACAATATCATTGTGCACATATTTTTCCTTTTGCATATCGCATAATTCTACGAATGTGTTTAGATGGGACGCGGCATCCTCATTAGGAGTACCGGAAAACTGATCTTTCATAACAAGATTCAACAAAGCGGCATTAATATCACAAGATTCCCCACTAGTGGCGGGAGGAGCAATCAGAGTGATAATAAAATCATTGTTATTGGTATTGGAAAATTCACACAACTTGGTGTTTTCTTGAGTCATCGTGACTACGCAAACAAGATTGCACACAAAAAAAACAGATCTGACTAGAAAAAGCGAACGAAAACAAGGGCGAATAAAATGGAAAATTTTTGTGAAGTGGGGGAGAAGAAAACAAGAGGCAAATGGCAAATAATGTAAATTGCAAGGAGATTAGATTTTTGATTAGGAACCTGGTATATGTTGAAGATCATCCCCGGCAACAGCGCTAGAAATTCCTTTTCATGTCTCTTGAACTACGTCGGTATTTCCCCAAAGAGGAAGGGATGATGCAGCACAACTACGGTAGGTATTTCCGTCAGTTATGAAACCAAGGTACCAATCCAGTAGGAGAACCAAGCAACACTACGTAAACGGTACCTGCACACAAAGAACAAATACTTGCAACCCGACGCATAAGAGGGGTTGTCAATCCCTCCATGGTAAAAAGATAGATAAAATTGTGGTTGATTGGATAGATAGCTCTTGATAAAATGCGAAATAAAATAAGTAATAAAAAAGTGCAGCAAGGTATTTTTGGGTTTTTGGAATAATAGATCTGAAAACAAAAGCGAATAAAAATAGATCTCACAGCAGATATGATAAAGAATAGACCCGGGGGCCGTAGATTTCACTAGTGGCTTCTCTCAAGAAAATAGCACACGGTGGGTAAATAAATTACTGTTGGGCAATTGATAGAAGATCAAATAATTATGACGATATCCAAGGCAATGATCAAAATATAGGCATCACGTCCAAGATTAGTAGACCGACTCCTGCCTGCATCTACTACTGTTACTCCACACATCGACCGCTATCCAGCATGCATCTAGTGTATTAAGTTCATGGAAAAACGGAGTAATGCAATAAGAACGATGACATGATGTAGACGAGATCTATTCATGTAGGAATAGCCCCCATCTTGTTATCCTTAATAGCAACGATACATGCGTGTCTTGCTGCCCCTTCTGTCACTGGGAAAGAACACCGCACGATCGAACCCATCACAAAGCACCTCTTCCCATGGCAAGAAAAATCGATCTAGTTGGCCTAACTAAAGCAAAGATTCAAAGAAGAAATACGAGGCTATAAATAATCATGCATATAAGAGATTAAAAGAAGACTCAAATAATATTCATGGATATAGATCTGATCATAAACTCAAAGTTCATCGGATCCCAACAAACACACCGCAAAAAAGAGTTACATCAAATAGATCTCCAAGAGACCATTGTATTGAGAATCAAAAGAGAGAGAGGAAGACATCTAGCTACTGCCTACGGACCTGTAGGTCTATGATGAACTACTCACGCATCATCGGAGAGGCACCAATGAGGATGATGAACCCCTCCGTGATGGTGTCTAGATTGGATCTCGTGGTTCTGGAATTTGCGGTGGCTGGAATTGTGTTTCGTCGACTCTCCTAGGGTTTCTGGAATATTTGGGTATTTATAGGGTGAAGAGGCGGTACGGGAGGCCATGGGCACAACCCACCAGTGCGTGCCTGGGCTCTTGGGCGCGCCCTGGGGCGTTATGCTCCCCTCGGGCCTCCTCTGTGGTACTTCTTTGGTCCATCTTGTGTCTTCTGGTCCAAAAAAAATTCTCCAAAAATTTTCGCTGCGTTTGGACTCCATTTGGTACTGATATTCTGCGAAGTAAAAAACAAGCAAAAAATAGCAACTGGCACTGGGCACTATGTCAATAGGTTAGTCCCAAAAAATGATATAAAGTTGCTATAAAATGATTGTAAAACATCAAAGAATGATAATATAACAGCATGGAACAAGCAAAAATTATAGATATGTTGGAGACGTATCACTAGCCCAAACCCAGATTAATGAGGAAGCAAAGGAAATCTCAAAGCATAACACCATTCCCGGCAAGATCAATGCGTGAGTCTGTGCATTATTTGGGCCTAGCCCAACGATGCCCGGCAACACGTGTGGTCTAGTCCCCGGGGCTCCTGTCGGTGCAACAAACTTGGGCGTTTGCTGCCCTGACTTATGAACAGACATATTGCAGTTCCCCCGGTGTGCATCAAGCTTCATACACAACCAAACCAGAGAAGCCACCCTTCGTAAGACCAAGAAGCGCACTAAGAAGACCAAGGCATGGGGCAAGCCACAAGATTCACAACAAAAGCAGCAGCCCCCGGCAAAAGCGAGCCGGCTAGTCGCGTCCCGACAAGCCCCTCGAGCGTGGACTTCCCGCCAAACGCCAGCGCTCCACCTCTCTGGCAAGCTGGTCTCTGGTCGGCGAGGTGTCGAGCCCGCAGGTGATTAGGTGGCGGCAGGCCATGCGTGTCAGCTTGTTGGGGAGTTGTAACACCCCATGTCATTAGCCACAGTAATCACTTTTGATAATGACAAGTCAGCATGTTTAACAGTGCATAATCATCATTAGCATCATATTGCATTTCAACTCCTAAGTCAAAATTCAAATTTAAATGAAAGTGGAAAATAAAAGTTGTACAACATAGAGACTAAAATGTTCATTAAATAATAAATATTGTAGAGACAACTATGAAATTGTAATCAGCAATTAATAAATTAGCTAAGTGGCCCAAACAATAGAAAAACAGGGTTGGTTAACACCTTTTTATTTAAATAAAATCCATGTGAATACATTTGGCCCCAAAACCATTTTATACCAGGGTTGGTTATTGCACTGATATTATATGGCCAAGTGCCATATTTTACAAAAGTCATTTGGAGTAAAAACAAAAGACAAAACAGAAAAGAAAAGAAACAGAAAAGAGAAAAGAGAAAATAGAAAAGAAGGAAAAGTGGCCCACAGCACTGGGCCTAAGTGGCCACAGTGCCCGGCCCAGCCCGCGCAGCTCCTCCTCCCACCTCCAGCACTGCTCCCCTGCGCCACTGTCGAACACCCCGCAGGCGCCGCGTGCACGCGCCGGGCCCCCCCTCTCCCACGCGCGACAACGCGCCTGCGCCTCCCTGGTGGATAAGAGTATCCCCCACGCCCTCTCTGGCTCTCTCTCGCCTCATTCTTCCCCTCCCTCGCTCGCTTACCACCATGGCCGACGCGGCCATCGCCATTGCTCCCTCACCCGCGTAGCCACCGCGTCCGCCACGCCGTCCCGCCTAGTCCAGCGTCACCGTCGTGCTCCGCTATGCCGCCTGCGCCAATGAGCTGGAGCCGAACGCCTCTGCATCGCCGGCCTGCTTCGCCTTCTTCCCCTACGGCGGCCGTCGAACACCGCCTTGATTCGCCGCCGTCGCCCTTCCCCGAGCCGTCCCCGGGCCTTCTCTGCAACGCCGGTGAGCCCCTGCGCCAGTTGCGCCCTCCCCTGCTCCCTCTAGCCGCCCGTAGCGAGCCCCCCCACCTTAGCCGAACGCACCGCCGCGGACCTCGTCGCCGGCGACCGTCCGGCGACCATTGGGCCCCGTGCTGCTGCCCGTTTTGCTCACCGCCGCCAGTAGGACCTCCCTAGCACCTCGCCTCGTTTAATTGCGCACCGTAGCCCCGTCTTCGCCGCTCGCCCGAGAACCTCGCCGCCGACGAGCTCGTGTCGCTCGACTCCGGCCTCCCCAGCACCCCGCACCGCCGCCATTCGACGCGTGACGTCGAGCCGCGTCGAACGCACCCTCCCCCAGCCCCGGAGACGCCCTGTGGGTGAATCCCGAACCCCGCCGGCTCGCTCCGCCGCGTTGGAGCTCGCCGGAGCGCTCTCCGGCCGGCGTCCGACGTGGCCGGTGGGTCCCACCCCCTGTGCCACTGCCTGTGGGCCTGGCCGGCCCCAGTTGACTAGTTGACTTGGTCAACTGGCTGACTGGGCGCTGCCCAGTCATTGACTGGTGGGGCCCCTCTCCCTGTGTCGATGACATATGGGCCCCCCCTGTCAGGTGCCTAAATAACTGATTAGGTTAATAAAAAATTTAATTAAGATCCTAATCAGTCACTGACTGCTGGGCCCCACCTGTTAATTAACCCAATTAGTTAATTTAACCTCTCCGTTAAAGCCACAGTGTATGACATGTGGGCCCCACTTGTCAGGTTTGACTCTGGTCAGCCAGTGTTGACCTGCTGACATCACATTGACCTCATGCTGACGTCATCATTCACTATACTAGATAATTCGAATTTAAATAAATAATTAAATTCAGAAAATGTTTAAAACTTTAGAAAATCATATTAAATAAACCGTAACTCCGATGAAAATAATTTATATATGAAACTTGCTCAGAATTTCGATACGAACCCGAATACGTCCTCCGTATTCCTGTCAGATGCCCCTAGCTATATGAACATTGAACTTTTAGACCGATTTCGATAAATGAATAGTGCCTAACTTTAATTAAATAAATTCGAATAAATTCCTAAATTAACTAAATCATTTATATAGGCAGTAGAACACCCCGGCATATCATTTAGGCATGTCATACATACTGATTGCATTATTGCCGTGAATTTATTATTTCTCTCCCCCTCCTTCTCTCTCGATAGACGCCGAGACCGAGGACGCTGCACCTGGGTACGACTACACTACCGACGAGCAGCCCGTTGACGATCCTTCTCTCTTGCCAGAGCAACGAGGCAAGCCCCCCCCCTTGAGCATCCAGATATCGCCCATTCCATTTCTCCTGCTTGCATTAGTTTTTGCTACTGTTAATGTATGCTCCTATTCTGATGCATAGCCAGCTGTTGTAACCTGTTCATTGTTACCTTACCTGCCTATGATAAACTGTTTAGTATAGGTTGGTTATGAACCATCAGTGACCCCACCACCTTTCCCTTGTTGCCCCTGCTTGATCATCGACGACTCGATCAATGTGATCGTCGACCAGAGACCGACACGTCACCTCACCCCCTTAGTTGTACGACTCTGCATAGTTACTATCGAGTGCCGAGGGTGATACCTCGTAACGCACTCCTGATGAATACTCTGCAGTGTAGCTGTTCGGTCGTGGTCACCAAGGGTGATTCCTCCTTCTCCACTTCTGATACGACTCTGTCGTGCAACCCCTCAGTGTGAATCTCGAGGGTGATACCTCATACATTCACCCTGATGATTTCGTCGAGTGGAATCGCCGAGGGTGATTCCTCGGATTTTCCCCCTTGATGTTATGACCACACGGTTACTTTGACCTTCGTTACAGGCGGGTCCACCCTGGTGGGTACCCGCTAGGGATCTGTGATGTCGAGTGTGCCGGAAGGGCAATCGAGTGTGATGTTGTGGCGGAGCTTCAGAGACTCTGATTGTCTCCGCGTGATACTAAATGAGCCTATTGGATTTGGGTGTGTGATCTGAGTGGGTCGACGTGCCCTATATGCACTACCACCACGCAGGATTATGGTTATGGGGCCCTCTGCGATGTACGTTTCTCCCGAAAGCTCGTCAGACGTCACGATTCACCGTGCGGGCTGATTGTCGGGATTGGGATGGATACTTCACTGACGAGTTCAGTGTCGCGCCTGCACCCCGGCCAGTCTCGCAACGCGCAGGGTGCCCAGGGCGATGGCCCAAGACCTCTGGGTGCATAGGTTAGTCCGGCGTGCTGACCTCTCTGCCGAGCCTAGGTAGAGCGTTGCTTCGTGTTGATCTTCCGAGGACGGGCATTACCCAGCAAGTGTGTCCGGCCAGATTTGATCGAGCGTGTTGGGTAACAGTAGTGCACCCCTGCAGGGATGAATAATCTATCGATAGTCGGTCCTACTGTAAAGGACGCTCAGTTTGTGTATCCCGATCTACTACTTGAACTGGATACTTGTTTCATAATTGAAGCTTCGGGATCGCTTTCTCGCTGGGAATCGAGGAAGGATCTTTGAGCTGTACTTCAACATGTTTGTTAAATAAAATGCTATTCTACTCTCTTCTACTGCTGCAAGATGATGGCTTCGTGAAGATGCTAGTCTTCGATAGGGCTAGGCCTTCTCTCTATTCTGGCATTTCTGCAGCCCAGTCCACACATACAGCCTTTCTCCATTGATAATGTTGCATATGTAGTATAGATCCTTGCTTGCTGAGTACTTCGGATGAGTACTCATGGTTGCTTTACTTTCTTTTTCCCCATAACCCACCTTGATGATACACCAGACGATGGAGCCCCGGAGCCAGATCCCACCTCAGGAGCTTACTACCAGGAGGGTCCTGAGGGCACATACTACTGGATCGAGCCAGCCGACCAGGAGTAGGATCGGAGGCTCCCAGGCAGGAGGCCTTCGCCTTTCGATCTAGAGTCGTTGTTTGTGCTAGCCTTCTTAAGGCAAAACTTGTCTAACTATGTCTGTACTCACATAATATTTGTATGACTGACTTATGTATTCGGATCTTCGGATCCCTGGTCTGTAATATTGTGGATCTCCGTTTAATTTGTGTTAGAGTTGTGTTGTGATATCTTCCCGTGAGTCCCTGTGCTTGATCATGCATGTTTGCGTGTATGATTAGTGCACGATTGAGTCGGGGGCGTCACAAGTTGGTATCAGAGCCGACTGCCTATAGGAAGCCCCCTTCCAATTCCTTGGCTGAAGTTGAGTCTAGAAACCAAAAAACTAATGTACTAACTTGGCTGTGCGGCTTACGGGCCCACGTCGCCAATTGGGTGGTATTAGGATCTTTTATTCCTCGTCTATACTCTGGGACTCTGATCTCTCTTCTATTCGGGTTAAATAAATTTTACTAACACCGACACTTAGGATCTCATAAATTCCGTCTACCCGGAGAGTTGGATATCTGTGCGATTTCCCTGTCATTGATCAGATTAGTCTGATAATCATTTTCCTTTCCATTGTTTTGTTTAACCTTTCTCTCCGAGTTGTGTTAAACTTCTCATTGTCATTTGACAATTCTGGATTTTCCTCTGTTTCAGATGGACCGTTTGTTTCCACCACGTCCTACGATGCAGCTTGTGCTTCGCACTTGGGCTCGTGATGCCCCTGGGTTTCCAGCTGTCCTGATCGCTCTCATGACCAGACTTGGCTACCGCTGGTACCCCGAGTACATGGTCTACGAGAATTACCACGAGTTCAACCGGGAGCAGTACCATGCTGATGTTCGTATCTATGATCGGCAAAATGACTCAGACACCGAGCTGCACCTTTTCCACGGTATCGGCGTGACGATTGAGATGGCAGTCCATGATGCCGCCTTCTCTGCTGTCGCACGTCTCCGAGGACAGTTCAGCGATATCTTGGTTGACTCTGAGTTCCGATACATTCCTCATGCCCCTGCTGGAGATGCTACTGGATACTACACAGCTATCTGTGCCTCGTACGAGCCTCGTCGCTATGACCAGCGCGTTCTGATTCAGTGCACTCAGGCTCTGGATCGCACTGTTCGGGCTCTTGCCGTCGAGTTGGTTGCCACTCGAGCACGTCTCTACGATGCTATGACGCAGTTGCTACCCGCTGTTCGCGCAGGGATACATCCGGAGCACATCCTTTACCCACGCAGGACTAAGATGTATGCTGGTATTGATTGGCCTGCTGTTGGAGGTCACACACCTGCACGTCGACCTCTTCTTACAGCTTGAGACCGTGTTGTACATCAGAGTGCACATGGAGCACATGATCCTACCATGACGAACTTTCGTCGTCCGCACTCGCGGTTACCCCGTTTCAGTGGTTTTCTCCGACGTTGATGTAGCCTTTGCTATGTCTCGTTCTGTACTTCCTTACCGCGTGCCCACGCGCCGCCTAGTATGTCTAGTTCTAAATTTGCGCCGTTATGCTGTCCGCATGTACCCAACTTTGTGTATGGATCTGTATGTCTTAATTGACTACCGTTATGTATCTGTTACACTGCTAAATTGTTGTCGAGTTACATCATGCTTGTCGCTAAACACTCGCAAATGCTTTTACTAAACTACCCCCTGATGATATTTAGCAGGATGGTTAGACCAGGTGGTCGTGGTCGTGGTGCCCCTGAACGCCCACCACCGCCAGACTATATGGCAGCTATGATGCAATAATTCAAGCTCAACCGCCAGTTCATGACTGGGATCATGGCTCAGTTTCCGCATCAGAACAACCAGAACCAGAACCAGAACCCTCCTTCAATAACTTTGCCGGAGTTTATGCGGCTTAACCCCACTCAGTTCCGCAACTCTGATAAGCCACTGGATGCTGATGACTGGCTCCACAACATCACTCACGAGATGGAGTCTGCTAATGTCGCCCCTGCCAAATTCGTCACCTTCGCGGCCTTTTTCCTAAAGGGACCCACTGCTCAATGGTGGGACACCCACAAGTGTTCACTGCCTGCTGGAACAGTGATTACCTGGTATGAGTTCCACGCTGCTTTCCGTGCACGTTACATCCCTCAGAAAATTATGGAACGGTTGAAGACCCAGTTCCGCAACCTCACTCAGGGCAACAAGACTGTCGAAGCTTATCAGCGGGAATTTCTTGACCTCTCCCGCTATGCTGAAGAAGACATCGCCACAGATGCCCGTAGACAAGAGAAGTTCCGTAATGGACTCCACCCAGACCTCGAGCTTGCACTTGCTGCTCAAGACTTCAACGACTTTTCAACTCTTGTGAACAAGGCTATTCTTGTTGAGACCGCTCAGATGAAGCATAAGGACTCGCAGAAGCGCTATCGTGATGGTAGCTCATCTTCGGGCTCAGCACAGAAGCGTAAAGTCTGGATTCCCAACAATGTGTTCCGTCCAAACACCTCTGCGCCCAAGAACAACTATGCTGCACCACGTCTGCCTCCTCCACCACCGAGGCAGCCCAAAGCTCAAGCTATTCAAAACAATGCTCCTCTTCGTCCTGAAGATGGTCTGTGCTTCAAGTGCCACAAACCAGGTCACCAAGCTAAAGACTGCCGCCAGACTCAGAATCAGTTAGCTTTTCCTCGTACTGGTCGTGGCAATGGTCGTGGCAACAATCAGACCCGCAACTATAATGCTGGGTCTGCTGCACATGGTCGTGGACACGCTTACAACATTGATATTGAAGAAGTCCAGGATCAACCTGCTACTGTGATGGGTACCCTTCTCGTTAATTCAGTACCTGCTTCTATTTTATTTGATTCAGGAGCATCACATTCATTCATCTCTGGAAAATTTGCATTCATGCATGGCATTCGATATGAGAAGATGCATACTCCGTTAGTCATTAAAACTCCCGGAGGTCATTGTCATGCTGACGTGATAGCACCTAATGTTACCGTCGAAATTAAACGGTTGGAATTCCTTGCCTCACCCATCGTCTTGAAGTCTTCCACCATAGACCTCATTCTCGGAATGGATTGGTTGAAAGCTCACATTTCTTCCACTACCGCCTCCGCCACGCCGTCCCGCCTAGTCCAGCGTCACCACCGTGCTCCACTATGCCGCCTGCGCCATCGAGCTGGAGCCGAACGCCTCTGCATCGTCGGCCTGCTTCGCCTTCTTCCCCTACGGCCGCCGTCGAACACCGCCTCGATTCGCCGCCGTCGCCCTTCCCCGAGCCGTCCCCGGGCCATCTCTGCAACGCCGGTGAGCCCCTGCGCCGGTTGCGCCCTCTCCTGCTCCCTCTAGCCGCCCGTAGCGAGCCCGCCCCACCTTAGCCGAACGCACCGCCGCGGACCTCGTCGCCGGCGACCGTCCGGCGACCATTGGGCCCCGTGCTGCTGCCCGTTTTGCTCACCGCCGTCCGTAGGACCTCCCTAGCACCTCGCCTCGTTTAATTGCGCACCGTAGCCCCGTCTCCGCCGCTCGCCCGAGAACCTCGCCACCGACGAGCTCGTGTCGCTTGACTCCGGCCTCCCCAGCACCCCGCACCGCCACCATTCGACGCGCGACGTCGAGCCGCGTCGAACGCACCCTCCCCCAGCCCTGGTGACGCCCTGTGGACGAATCCCGAACCCCGCCGGCTCGCTCCGCCGCGTTGGAGCTCGCCGGAGCGCTCTTCGGCCGGCGTCCGATGTGGTCGGTGGGTCCCACCCCCTGTGCCACTGCCTGTGGGCCTGGCCGGCCCCAGTTGACCAGTTGACTTGGTCAACTGGCTGACTGGGCGTTGCCCAGTCACTGACTGGTGGGGCCCCTCTCCCTGTGTCTATGACATATGGGCCCCCCCAGTCAGGTGCCTAAATAACTGATTAGGTTAATAAAAAAATTAATTAAGATCCTAATCAGTCACTGACTGCTGGGCCCCACCTGTTAATTAACCCAATTAGTTAATTTAACCTCTCCGTTAAAGCCACAGTGTATGACATGTGGGCCCCACTTGTCAGGTTTGACTCTGGTCAGCCAGTATTGACCTGCTGACATCACACTGACCTCATGCTGACGTCATCATTCACTATTCTGGATAATTCGAATTTAAATAAATAATTAAATTCAGAAAATGTTTAAAACTTTAGAAAATCATATTAAATAAACCGTAACTCCGATGAAAATAATATATATTTGAAACTTGCGCAGAATTTCGATACGAACCCGAATACGTCCTCCGTATTCATGTCAGATGCCCCTAGCTATATGAACGTTGAACTTTTAGACTGATTTCGATAAATGAATAGTGCCCAACTTTAATTAAATAAATCCAAATAAATTCCTAAATTAACTAAATCATTTAGTTAGGCAGTAGAACACCCCGGCATATCATTTAGGCATGTCATACATACTGATTGCATTATTGCCATGAATTTATTGTTTCTCTCCCTCTCCTTCTCTCTCGATAGACGCCGAGACCGACGACGCTGCACCTGGGCACGACTACACTACCGACGAGCAGCCCGTTGACGATCCCTCTCTCTTGCCAGAGCAACCAGGCAAGCCCCCCCCCCCTTGAGCATCCAAATATCACCCATTCCATTTCTCCTGCTTGCATTAGTTTTTGCTACTGTTAATGTATGCTCCTATTCTGATGCATAGCCTGCTGTTGTAACCTGTTCATTGTTACCTTACCTGCCTATGATAAACTGTTTAGTATAGGTTGGTTATGAACCATCAGTGACCCCACCACCTTTCCCTTGTTGCCCCTGCTTGATCATCGACGACTTGATCAATGTGATCGTCGACCAGAGACCGACACATCACCTCACCCCCCTTAGTTGTACGACTCTGCATAGTTACTATCGAGTGCCGAGGGTGATACCTCGTAACGCACTCCTGATGAATACTCTGCAGTGTAGCTATTCGGTCATGGTCACCGAGGGTGATTCCTCCTTCTCCACTTCCGATACGACTCTGTCGTGCAACCCCTCAGTGTGAACCTCGAGGGTGATACCTCATACGTTCACCCTGGTGATTTCGTCGAGTGGAATCACCGAGGGTGATTCCTCGGGTTTTCCCCCTTGATGTTATGACCACACGGTTACTTTGACCTTCGTTACAGGCGGGTCCACCCTGGTGGGTACCCGCTAGGGATCTGTGATGTCGAGTGTGCTGGAAGGGCACTCGAGTGTGATGTTGTGGCGGAGCTTCAGAGACTCTGATTGTCTCCGTGTGATACTAAATGAGCCTACTGGATTTGGGTGTGTGATCTGAGTGGGTCTACGTGCCCTATATGCACTACCACCACGCGAGATTATGGTTATGGGGCCCTCTGCGATGTACGTTTCTCCCGAAAGCTCGTCAGACGTCACGATTCACCGTGCGGGCTGATTGTCGGGATTGGGCTGGATACTTTACTGACGAGTTCAGTGTCGAGCCTGCACCTTGGCCAGTCTCGCAACGCGCAGGGTGCCCAGGGCGATGGCCCAAGACCTCTGGGTGCATAGGTTAGTCCGGTGTGCTGACCTCTCTGCCGAGCCTAGGTAGAGCGTTGCTTCGTGTTGATCTTTCGAGGACGGGCATTACCCAACAAGTGTGTCCGGCCAGAGTTGATCGAGCGTGTTGGGTAACAGTAGTGCACCCCTGCAGGGATGAATAATCTATCGATAGCCAGTTCTATGGTAAAGGACGCTTAGTTTGTGTATCACGATCTACTACTTGAACTGGATACTTGTTTCATAATTGAAGCTTCGGGATCGCTTTCTCGCTGGGAGTCAAGGAAGGATCTTTGAGCTGTACTTCAGCATGTTTGTTAAATAAAATGCTATTCTACTCTCTTCTACTGCTGCAAGATGATGGCTTTGTGAAGATGCTAGTCTTCGATAGGGCTTGGCCTTCTCTCTATTCTGGCATTTCTGCAGCCCAGTCCACACATACAGCCTTTCTCCATTGATAATGTTGCATATGTAGTATAGATCCTTGCTTGCTGAGTACTTCGGATGAGTACTCATGGTTGCTTTACTTTCTTTTTACCCATACCCCACCTTGATGATACACCAGACGATGGAGCCCCGGAGCCAGATCCCACCTCAGGAGCTTACTACCAGGAGGGTCCTGAGGGCACATACTACTGGATCAAGCCAGTCGACCAATTGTAGGAACGGAGGCTCCCAGGCAGGAGGCCATCGCCTTTCGATCTAGAGTCGTTGTTTGTGCTAGCCTTCTTAAGGCAAAACTTGTCTAACTATGTCTGTACTCAGATAATATTTGTATGACTGACTTATGTATTCAGATCTTCGGATCCCTGGTGTGTAATATTGTGGATCTCCATTTAATTTGTGTTAGAGTAGTGCTGTGATATCTTCCCGTGAGTCCCTGTGCTTGATTGTGCATGTTTGCGTGTATGATTAGTGCACGATTGAGTCGGGGGCGTCACAAGTTGGTATCAGAGCCGACTGCCTGTAGGAAGCCCCCTTCCAATTCCTTGGCCGAAGTTGAGTCTAGAAACCGAACAACTAATGTACTAACTTGGCTGTGTGGCTTACGGGCCCACGTCGCCAATTGGGTGGTATTAGGATCTTTTATTCCTCGTCTATACTCTGGGACTCTGATCTCTCTTCTATTCGGGTTAAATAAATTTTACTAACACCGACACTTAGGATCTCGTAAATTCCGTCTACCCGGAGAGTTGGATATCTTTGCGATTTCCCTGTCATTGATCAGATTAGTCTGATAATCATTTTCCTTTCCATTGTTTTGTTTAATCTTTCTCTCCGAGTTGTGTTAAACTTCTCATTGTCATTTGACAATTCTGGATTTTCCTATTTTTCAGATGGACCGTTTGTTTCCACCACATCCTACGACGCAGCTTGTGCTTCGCACTTGTGCTCGTGATGCCCCTGGGTTTCCAGCTGTCCTGATCGCTCTCATGACCAGACTTGGCTACCGCTGGTACCCCGAGTACATGGTCTACGAGGATTACCGCGAGTTCAACCAGGAGCAGTACTATGCTGATGTTCGTATCTATGATCGGCAAAATGACTCAGACACCGAGCTGCACCTCTTCCATGGTATTGGCGTGACGATTGAGATGGCAGTCCATGATGCCGCCTTCTCTGCTGTCGCATGTCTCCGAGGACAGTTCAGCCATATCTTGGATGACTCTGAGTTCCGATATATTCCTCATGCCCCTGCTGGAGATGCTACTGGATAGTACACAGCTATCTGTGCTCCGTACGAGCCTCGTCGCTACGACCAGCGCGTTCTGATTCAGTGCACTCTGGCTCTGGATCACACTGTTCGGGCTCTTGCCGTCGAGTTGGTTGCCACTCGAGCACGTCTCTACGATGCTATGACGCAGTTGCTACCCGCTGTTCGCGCAGGGATACATCCGGAGCACATCCTTTACCCACACAGGACTCAGATGTATGATGGTATTGATTGGCCTGCTGTTGGAGGTCACACACCTGCACGTGGACCTCTTCTTACAGCTTGAGACCGTGTTCTACATCAGAGTGCACATGGAGCACAGGATCCTACCGCGACGAACATTCGTCGTCCGCACTCGCAGTTACCCCATTTCAGTGGTTTTCTCCGACGTTGATGTAGCCTTTGCTATGTCTCGTTGTGTACTTCCTTACCGCGTGCCCGCGCGCCGCCTAGTATGTCTAGTTCTAAATTTGCGCCGTTATGCTGTCCGCACGTACCCAACTCTGTGTATGGATCTGTATGTCTTAATTGACTACCATTATGTATTTGTTACACTGATAAATTGTTGTCGAGTTACATCATGCTTGTCACTAAACACTCGCAAATGCTTTTACTAAACTACCCCCTGATGATATTTAGCAGGATGGTTAGATCAGGTGGTCGTCGTCGTGGTGCCCCTGAACGCCCACCACCGCCAGACTATATGGCAGCTATGATGCAACAATTCGAGCTCAACCGCCAGTTCATGACTGGGATCATGGCTCTGTTTCCGCATCAGAAAAACCAGAACCAGAACCAGAACCCTCCTTCAATAACTTTGCAGGAGTTTATGCGGCTTAACCCCACTCAGTTCTGCAACTCTGATAAGCCACTGGATGCTGATGACTGGCTCCACGACATCACTCACGAGATGGAGTCTGCTAATGTCGCCCCTGCCAACTTCGTCACCTTCGCGGCCTTTTTCCTAAAGGGACCCACTGCTCAATGGTGGGACACCCACAAGCGTTCACTGCCTGCTGGAACAGTCATTACCTGGTATGAGTTCCACGCTGCTTTCCGTGCATGTTACATGCCTCAGGCAATTATGGAATAGATGAAGACCCAGTTTCGCAACCTCACTCAGGGCAACAAGACTGTCGAAGCTTATCAGCGGGAATTTCTTGACCTCTCCCGCTATGCTGAAGAAGACATCGCCATAGATGCCCATAGACAAGAGAAGTTCCGTAATGGACTCCACCCAGACCTCGAGCTTGCACTTGCTGCTCAAGACTTCAACGACTTTTCAACTCTTGTGAACAAGGCTATTCTTGTTGAGACCGCTCAGATGAAGCATAAGGACTCGCAGAAGCGCTATCATGATGCTGGCTCATCTTCGGGCTCAGCACAGAAGCGTAAAGTCTGGATTCCCAACAATGTGTTCCGTCCAAACACCTCTGCGCCCAAGAACAACTATGCTGCACCACGTCTGCCTCCTCCACCATCGAGGCAGCCCAAAGCTCAAGCTATTCAAAACAATGCTCCTCTTCGTCCTGAAGATGGTCTGTGCTTCAAGTGCTGCAAACCAGGTCACCAGGCTAAAGACTGCCGCCAGACTCAGAATCAGTTAGCTTTTCCTTGTACTGGCCGTGGCAATGGTCGTGGCAACAATCAGAACCGCAACTATAATGCTGGGTCTGCTGCACATGGTCGTGGACACGCTTACAACATTGATATTGAAGAAGTCCAGGATCAACCTGCTACTGTGATGGGTACCCTTCTCGTTAATTCAGTACCTGCTTCTATTTTATTTGATTCAGGGGCATCACATTCATTCATCTCTGGAAAATTTGCATTCATGCATGGCATTCGATATGAGAAGATGCATACTCCGTTAGTCATTAAAACTCCCGGAGGTCATTGTCATGCTGACGTGATAGCACCTAACGTTACCATCGAAATTAAATGGTTGGAATTCCTTGCCTCACCCATCGTCTTGAAGTCTTCCATCATAGACCTCATTCTTGGAATGGATTGGTTGAAAGCTCACATTTCTTCAATCAATTGTGCCACTAAAGTCGTCCAACTTCTTCACCCCTCTGATGAGATAGTGAATTATACAGCCCGAATTACTCGAGATGCTGAAGCTCAGATATATGCTCTGAATGCGTTGAGCGCCTCACCTCTGGAAGGAATCGAGAATGTTCCTGTCGTTCGAGATTTTCCAGACGTCTTTCCAGAAGAACTCCCAGGAATACCCCCAATTAGGGCTGTCGAGTTTGTCATTGACTTGAAGCCTGGCACTATCCCTATTGCCAAGCGTCCTTATAAGATGCCTCCGCACCACCTTCTCGAGCTTAAGGAGGAAATCGACAAGTCACTTAAGAATGGTTTCATCCACCCCAGTTCCTCTGCTTGGGGAGCACCTTCACTCTTCGTTAAGAAGAAGGATGGAACTAACCGATTGGTTCAGGATTATCGGCCCATTAACCAAGCCACAATCCAGAATAAATACCCACTGCCCCGGATCAATGACTTATATGATCAACTTGTTGGATTATCGGTGTTCTCTAAACTCTACTTGATGTTGGGTTATCACCAGATCCGTGTCCGTGAAGAGGATATTCCCAAGACTGCATTCGTCACTCGTTATGGCTCTTATGAATACACTGTCATGTCATTTGGCCTAACGAATGCTCCAGCTACATATCTCCCATCTGATGAATTATATATTCATGGATTACCTCGACAAATTTGTCGTGGTTTATCTGGATGATATCCTTATATATTCGAAGAATAAAGAAGAACATGCCGAACATCTTCGCCTTGTTCTGGAGAGGCTTCGAGAACACAAGTTGTATGCCAAGTACTCCAAATGCGAATTCTGGTTATCTGAAGTGACCTATCTTGGTCATGTAATTTCCAAGGATGGAATTGATGTTAACCCCGAACGAGTTCAGGCTATTCTTGACTGGACTCCCCCAAAGAATGTTAAGCAAGTCAGAAGTTTTCTCGGACTCGCTAGCTATTGCCGTCGATTCGTTGAGAACTTTTCCAAGATTGCAAAACCATTGACGAATCTGCTTCACAAAGGTGTTAAATTTGAGTGGACAGAAAAATGTCAAGAAAGCTTTCAGACACTAAAAGATAAGTTAACATCTGCCCCAGTGCTAGCGCCCCCGGATTCCCAAAAAGATTTCGTGATATACTGTGATGCATCTCGTCAAGGATTAGGCTGTGTCTTAATGCAAGAGCGTAAAGTCATTGCTTATGCCTCTCGACAATTGCGTCCTCACGAAGAAAATTATCCCGTGCACGAGCTCGAACTTTCTGCGGTTATTTATGCCCTGAAGCTATGGCGACATTACCTTCTCGGTAATCGTTGCGAGATATATACGGATCATCAAAGTTTGAAGTATTTATATACTCAACCAGATCTGAACCTTTGTCAACAAAGATGGATTGAAACAATTGCCGATTATGATATGAATATCTCATACACCCCTGGCAAGGCTAATGTAATGGCCGATGCTTTGAGTCGTAAGGCTTATTGCAGCAACCTTATGGTTCAGGAAGCACAACCTGTACTTTATGAAGAGCTTCGCAGATTGAACCTCCATATTGTTCCACAGGGTTATCTCAATACCCTGGTTGTCGAACCAGATTTAGAGCACAGCATTAAGATTATACAAAAGTATGACTCTGAAGTTGAAAGGATTAAGCGGGACCTCGAGAAAGGAAAGCCGTCGGAATTCCATCTTGATAAGGATGGGATCCTATTTTTCCAACAACGTCTCTTCGTACCCAAGTTCAAGGATGAGAGCGAACACGTTATGAAGGAAGCTCATGACACTCCTCTGTCAATTCATCCTGGTAGCACAAAGATGTACCGTGACATTTGTCAGAGATACTGGTGGCCTAATATGAAGCGAGATATTGCTCGTTATGTTTCTGAGTGTGACGTCTGCCGACGCATTAAGGCAGAACATCAAAGGCCTGCTGGAACTCAGCAACCCCTTGAAATTCTTGAATGGAAATGGGACAAGGTCCAAATGGATTTCATTACTGGTTTTCCCAGATCTCAGAAGGGTCATGACGCATTAAGGCAGAACATCAAAGGCCAGCTGGAACTCTGCACTCGAGTGTGATGTTGTGGCGGAGCTTCAGAGACTCTGATTGTCTCCGCGTGATACTAAATGAGCCTATTGGATTTGGGTGTGTGATCTGAGTGGGTCGACGTGCCCTATATGCACTACCACTACGCGGGATTATGGTTATGGGGCCCTCTGCGATGTACGTTTCTCCCGAAAGCTCATCAGACATCATGATTCACCGTGCGGGCTGATTGTCGGGATTGGGCTGGATACTTCACTGACGAGTTCAGTGTCGTGCCTGCACCCCGGCCAGTCTCGCAACGCGCAGGGTGCCCAGGGCAATGGCCCAAGACCTCTGGGTGCATAGGTTAGTTCGGTGTGCTGACCTCTCTGCCGAGCCTAGGTAGAGTGTTGCTTCGTGTTGATCTTCCGAGGACGGGCATTACCCAGCAAGTGTGTCCGGCCAGAGTTGATCGAGCGTGTTGGGTAACAGTAGTGCACCCCTGCAGGGATGAATAATCTATCGATAGCCGGTCCTATGGTAAAGGACGCTCAGTTTGTGTATCCCGATCTACTACTTGAACTGGATACTTGTTTCATAATTGAAGCTTCGGGATCGCTTTCTCGCTGGGATTCGAGGAAGGATCTTTGAGCTGTACTTCAACATGTTTGTTAAATAAAATGCTATTCTACTCTCTTCTACTGCTGCAAGATGATGGCTTCGTGAAGATGCTAGTCTTCGATAGGGCTAGGCCTTCTCTCTATTCTGGCATTTCTGCAGCCCAGTCCACACATACAGCCTTTCTCCATTGATAATGTTGCATATGTAGTATAGATCCTTGCTTGCTGAGTACTTCGGATGAGTACTCATGGTTGCTTTACTTTCTTTTTCCCCACACCCCACCTTGATGATACACCAGACGATGGAGCCCCGGAGCCAGATGCCACCTCAGGAGCTTACTACCAGGAGGGTCCTTAGGGCACATACAACTGGATCGAGCCAGCCGACCAGGAGTAGGATCGGAGGCTCCCTGGCAGGAGGCCTTCGCCTTTCATTCTAGAGTCGTTGTTTGTGCTAGCCTTCTTAAGGCAAAACTTGTCTAACTATGTCTGTACTCAGATAATATTTGTATGACTGACTTATGTATTCGGATCTTCGGATCCCTGGTCTGTAATATTGTGGATCTCCGTTTAATTTGTGTTAGAGTTGTGTTGTGATATCTACCGTGAGTCCCTGTGCTTGATCGTGCATGTTTGCGTGTATGATTAGTGCACGATTGAGTCGGGGGCGTCACAAGTTGGTATCAGAGCCGACTGCCTGTAGGAAGCCCCCTTCCAATTCCTTGGCCGAAGTTGAGTCTAGAAACCGAAAAACTAATGTACTAACTTGGCTGTGTGGCTTATGGGCCCACGTCGCCAATTGGGCGGTATTAGGATCTTTTATTCCTTGTCTATACTCTGGGACTCTGATCTCTCTTCTTTTCGGGTTAAATAAATTTTACTAACACCGACACTTAGGATCTCATAAATTCTGTCTACCCGGAGAGTTGGATATCTGTGTGATTTCCCTGTCATTGATCAGATTAGTCTGATAATCATTTTCCTTTCCATTGTTTTGTTTAACCTTTCTCTCCGAGTTGTGTTAAACTTCTCATTGTCATTTGACAATTCTGGATTTTCCTCTGTTTCAGATGGACCGTTTGTTTCCACCTCATCCTATGACGCAGCTTGTGCTTCACACTTGGGCTCGTGATGCCCCTGGGTTTCCAGCTGTCCTGATCGCTCTCATGACCAGACTTGGCTACCGCTGGTACCCCGAGTACATGGTCTACGAGGATTACCGCGAGTTCAACCAGGAGCAGTACCATGCTGATGTTCGTATCTATGATCGGCAAAATGACTCAGACACCGAGCTGCACCTTTTCCACGGTATCGGCGTGACGATTGAGATGGCAGTCCATGATGCCACCTACTCTGCTGTCGCACGTCTCCGAGGACAGTTCAGCGATATCTTGGATGACTTTGAGTTCCGATATATTCCTCATGCCCCTGCTGGAGATGCTACTGGATACTACACAGCTATCTGTGCCCAGTACGAGCCTCGTCGCTACGACCAGCGTGTTCTGATTCAGTGCACTCAGGCTCTGGATCGCACTGTTCGAGCTCTTGCCGTCGATTTGGTTGCCACTCGAGCACGTCTCTACGATGCTATGACACAGTTGCTACCCGCTGTTCGCGCAGGGATACATCCGGAGCACATCCTTTACCCACGCAGGACTCAGATGTATGCTGGTATTGATTGGCCTGCTGTTGGAGGTCACACACCTGCACGTGGACCTCTTCTTACAGCTTGAGACCGTGTTCTACATCAGAGTGCACATGGAGCACAGGATCCTACCGCGACGAACATTCGTCGTCCGCACTCGCAGTTACCCCGTTTCAGTGGTTTTCTCCGACGTTGATATAGCCTTTGCTATGTCTCATTGTGTACTTCCTTACCGCGTGCCCGCGCGCCGCCTAGTATGTCTAGTTCTAAATTTGCGCCGTTATGCTGTCCACATGTACCCGACTCTGTGTATGGATCTGTATGTATTAATTGACTACCGTTATTTATCTGTTACACTGCTAAATTGCTGTCGAGTTACATCATGCTTGTCGCTAAACACTCGCAACTGCTTTTACTAAACTAGCCCCTGATGATATTTAGCAGGATGGTTAGACCAGGTGGTCGTGGTTGTGGTGCCCCTGAACGCCCACCACCGCCAGACTATATGGCAGCTATGATGCAACAATTCGAGCTCAACCGCCAGTTCATGACTGGGATCATGGCTCAGTTTCCGCATCAGAGCAACCAGAACCAGAACCAGAGCCCTCCTTCAATAACTTTGCAAGAGTTTATGCGGCTTAACCCCACTCAGTTCCGCAACTCTGATAAGCCACTGGATGCTAATGACTGGCTCCGCGACATCACTCACAAGATGGAGTCTGCTAATGTCGCCCCTGCCAACTTCGTCACCTTCGCGGCCTTTTTCCTAAAGGGACCCGCTGCTCAATGGTGGGACACCCACAAGCGTTCACTGCCTGCTAGAACAGTCATTACCTGGTATGAGTTCCACGCTGCTTTCCATGCACGTTACATCCCTCAGGCAATTATGGAACGGATGAAGACCCAGTTCCGCAACCTCACTCAGGGCAACAAGACTGTCGAAGCTTATCAGCGGGAATTTCTTGACCTCTCCCGCTATGCTGAAGAAGACATAGCCACAGATGCCCGTAGACAAGAGAAGTTCCGTAATGGACTCCACCCAGACCTCGAGCTTGCACTTGCTGCTCAAGACTTCAACAACTTTTCAACTCTTGTGAACAAGGCTATTCTTGTTGAGACCGCTCAGATGAAGCATAAGGACTTGCAGAAGCGCTATCGTGATGCTGGCTCATCTTCGGGCTCAGCACAGAAGCGTAAAGCCTGGATTCCCAACAATGTGTTCCGTCCAAACACCTCTGCACCCAAGAACAACTATGCTGCACCACGTCTGCCTCCTCCACCACCGAGGCAGCCCAAAGCTCAAGCTATTCAAAACAATGCTCCTCTTCGTCCTGAAGATGGTCTGTGCTTCAAGTGCCGCAAACCAGGTCACCAAGCTAAAGACTGCCGCCAGACTCAGAATCAGTTAGCTTTTCCTCGTACTGGTCGTGGCAATGGTCGTGGCAACAATCAGACCCACAACTATAATGCTGGGTCTGCTGCACATGGTCGTGGACACGCTTACAACATTGATATTGAAGAAGTCCAGGATCAACCTGCTACTGTGATGGGTACACTTCTCGTTAATTCAGTACCTGCTTCTATTTTATTTGATTCAGGAGCATCACATTCATTCATCTCTGGAAAATTTGCATTCATGCATGGCATTCGATATGAGAAGATGCATACTCCGTTAGTCATTAAAACTCCCGGAGGTCATTGTCATGCTGACGTGATAGCACCTAACGTTACCATCGAAATTAAAGGGTTGGAATTCCTTGCCTCACCCATCGTCTTGAAGTCTTCCACCATAGACCTCATTCTTAGAATGGATTGGTTGAAAGCTCACATTGCTTCGATCAATTGTGCCACTAAAGTCGTCCAACTTCTTCACCCCTCTGATGAGATAGTGAATTATACAGCCCGAATTACTCGAGATGCTGAAGCTCAGATATATGCTCTGAATGCTTTGAACGCCTCACCTCTGGAAGGAATCGAGAACATTCCTGTCGTTCGAGATTTTCCAGACATCTTTCCAGAAGAACTCCCAGGAATACCCCCGGTTAGGGCTGTCGAGTTTGTCATTGACTTGAAGCCTAGCACTGTCCCTATTGCCAAGCGTCCTTATAAGATGCCTCTGCACCACCTTCTCGAGCTTAAGGAGGAAATCGACAAGTCACTTAAGAATGGTTTCATCCGCCCCAGTTCCTCTGCTTGGGGAGCACCTTCACTCTTCGTTAAGAAGAAGGATGGAACTAACCGATTGGTTCAGGATTATCGGCCCATTAACCAAGCCACAATCCAGAATAAATACCCACTGCCCCGGATCAATGACTTATATGATCAACTTGCTGGATCATCGGTGTTCTCTAAACTCGACTTGAGGTTGGGTTATCACCAGATCCGTGTCCGTGAAGAGGATATTCCCAAGACTGCATTCGTCACTCGTTATGGCTCTTATGAATACACCGTCATGTCATTTGGCCTAGTGAATGCTCCAGCTACATTCTCCCGTCTGATGAATTATATATTCATGGATTACCTCGACAAATTCGTTGTGGTTTATCTGGATGATATCCTTATATATTCGAAGAATAAAGAAGAACATGCTGAACATCTTCGCCTTGTTCTGGAGAGGCTTCGAGAACACAAGTTGTATGCCAAGTACTCCAAATGCGAATTCTGGTTATCTGAAGTGACCTATCTTGGTCATGTAATTTCCAAGGATGGAATTGATGTTAACCCCGAACGAGTTCAGGCTATTCTTGACTGGACTCCCCCAAAGAATGTTAAGCAAGTCAGAAGTTTTCTCGGACTCGCTAGTTATTGCCGTTGATTCGTTGAGAACTTTTCCAAGATTGCAAAACCATTGAAGAATCTGCTTCACAAAGGTGTTAAATTTGAGTGGACAGAAAAATGTCAAGAAAGCTTTCAGACACTAAAAGATAAGTTAACATCTGCCCCAGTGCTAGCGCCCACGGATTCCCAAAAAGATTTCGTGATATACTGTGATGCATCTCGTCAAGGATTAGGCTGTGTCTTAATGCAAGAGTGTAAAGTCATTGCTTATGCCTCTCGACAATTGCATCCTCACGAAGAAAATTATCCCGTGCACGATCTCGAACTTTCTGCGGTTATTTATGCCCTGAAGCTATGGCGACATTACCTTCTCGGTAATCGTTGCGAGATATATACGGATCATCAAAGTTTGAAGTATTTATATACTCAACCAGATCTAAACCTTTGTTAACAAAGATGGCTCGAAACAATTGCCGATTATGATATGAATATCTCATACACCCCTGGCAAGGCTAATGTAATGGCCGATGCTTTGAGTCGTAAGGCTTATTGTAGCAACCTTATGGTTCAGGAAGCACAACCTATGCTTTATGAAGAGCTTCGCAGATTGAACCTCCATATTGTTCCACAGGGTTATCTCAATACCCTGGTTGTCGAACCAGATTTAGAGCATAGCATTAAGATTATACAAAAGTATGACTCTGAAGTTGAAAGGATTAAGTGGTACCTCGAGAAAGGAAAGCCGTCAGAATTCCATCTTGATAAGGATGGGATCCTATTTTTCCAACACCGTCTCTTCGTACCCAAGTTCAAGGATGAGAGAGAACACGTTATGAAGGAAGCTCATGACACTCCTCTGTCAATTCATCCTGGTAGCACAAAGATGTACCGTGACATTTGTCAGAGATACTGGTGGCCTAATATGAAGCGAGATATTGCTCGTTATGTTTCTGAGTGTGACATCTGCCGATGCATTAAGGCAGAACATCAAAGGCCTGCTGGAACTCTGCAACCCCTTGAAATTCCTGAATGGAAATGGGACAAGGTCCAAATGGATTTCATTACTGGTTTTCCCAGATCTCAGAAGGGTCATGATGCTATTTTTGTCGTCATTGACCGATTCTCCAAGGTTGCTCACTTTCTGCCAGTTAAGGAGACAATCACTGCTAGCCAGTTAGCAGACTTGTATGTTTCCCGAATTGTGTCACTCCACGGTGTTCCGTTGGAGATCAGCTCGGATTGTGGCAGCCTCTTCACCTCAAGATTCTGGAATAGTTTCCAAGAAGCTATGGGAACTCATCTGTCTTTCAGCACCGCTTTTCACCCTCAGTCACAGGGTCAAGTTGAACGAGTTAATCAAGTGCTCGAAGATATGCTTCGAGCTTGCGTCATCTCCTTCGGTAAGAAATGGGAGGAATCTCTCCCGTATGCTGAATTCTCTTACAACAATAGCTGTCAAGCTAGTTTGAAGATGGCACCGTTTGAAGTTCTATACGGTCGTAAGTGTCGAACCCCTCTGAATTGGTCAGAAACTGGGGAACGCTCACTCGTCGGACCGGACATTATCCAACAAGCTGAAGAACAAGTCCACATTGTCCGTGAACATCTGAAAACTGCTCAGTCTCGTCAGAAGAGCAACTATGACCGAAAGCACCAGGAAATGGTCTATCAGCCTGGCGAGCAAGCTTACCTTCGCGTCACCCCGTTTAAAGGTACTCACTGGTTCGGAATCAAAGGCAAGTTAGCTCCTCGCTACATTGGCCCGTTCCGTATCCTTGCCCATCGAGGAGAAGTGGCATATCAGTTGCAATTGCCGCCAAATCTTTCACAAGTACATGATGTCTTTCATGTATCCCAACTCCGTCGCTGCTTCAAGGACCCTATTCGAGCTATGGATCACGAAATGCTTGAATTACGGGAAGATCTGTCTTATCCAGAACATCCCGTCCGTATTCTTGATCAAGCTGAGCGTCGAACTCGTCAGAAGTCAATCAAATTCCTCAAGGTTCAGTGGTCGAATCATTCTGAAGATGAAGCCACTTGGGAACGCGAGGATCGTCTTCGCGAGGAATACCCCGCTTTCTTTCAGTCTTCCTCTTAATTCTCGGGACGAGAATTCTTGATAGATGAGGAGAATTGTAACACACCATGCCATTAGCCACAGTAATCACTTTTGATAATGACAAGTCAGCATGTTTAACAGTGCATAATCATCATTAGCATCATATTGCATTTCAACTCCTAAGTCAAAATTCAAATTTAAATGAAAGTGGAAAATAAAAGTTGTACAACATAGAGACTAAAATGTTCATTAAATAATAAATATTGTAGAGACAACTCTAAAATTGTAATCAGCAATTAATAAATTAGCTAAGTGGCCCAAACAATAGAAAAACATGGTTGGTTAACACCTTTTTATTTAAATAAATCCATGTGAATACATTTGGCCCCAAAACCATTTTATACCAGGGTTGGATATTGCACTGATATTATATTGGCAAGTGCCATATTTTACAAAAGTCATTTGGAGTAAAAACAAAAGACAAAACAGAAAAGAAAAGAAACAGAAAAGAGAAAAGAGAAAATAGAAAAGAAGGAAAAGTGGCCGACAGCACTAGGCCTAAGTGGCCACAGTGCCCGGCCCAGCCCGCGCAGCTCCTCCTCCCACCTCTAGCACTGCTCCCCTGCGCCGCTGAAGAACACCCCGCGCGCGCCGCGTGCACGCGCTGGGCCCCCCTCTCCCTCGCGCGACAACGCGCCCGCGCCTCCCTGGTGGATAAGAGTATCCCCCACGCCCTCTCTGGCTCTCTCTCGCCTCATTCTCCCCCTCCCTCGCTCGCTTACCGCCATGGCCGACGCGGCCATCGCCATTGCTCCCTCGCCCGCGTAGCCACCGCCTCCGCCACGCCGTCCCGCCTAGTCCAGCATCACCGCGGTGCTCCGCTACGCCGCCTGCGCCAACGAGCTGGAGCCGAACGCCTCTGCATCGCCGGCCTGCTTCGCCTTCTTCCCCTATGGCCGCCGTCGAACACCGCCTCGATTCGCCACCGTCGCCCTTCCCCGAGCTGTCCCCGGGCCTTCTCTGCAACGCTGGTGAGCCCCTGCGCCGGTTGCGCCCTCCCCTGCTCCCTCTAGCCGCCCGTAGCGAGCCCCCCCCCCCACCTTAGCCGAACGCACCGCCGTGGACCTCGTCACCGGCGACCGTCCAGTGACCATTGGGCCCCGTGCTGCTGCCCGTTTTGCTCACCGCCGCCCGTAGGACCTCCCTAGCACCTCGCCTCGTTTAATTGCGCACCGTAGTTCCGTCTCCGCCGATCGCCCGAGAACCTCGCCGCCGACGAGCTCGTGTCGCTCGACTCCAGCCTCCCCAGCACCCCGCACCGCCGCCATTCGACGCGCGACATCGAGCCGCGTCGAATGCACCCTCCCCCAGCCCCGGAGACGCCCTGTGGGCGAATCCCGAACCCTGCCGGCTCGCTCCGCCGCGTTGGAGCTCGCCAGAGCGCTCTCCGGCCGGCGTCCGACGTGGCCGGTGGGTCCCACCCCCTGTGCCACTGCCTGTGGGCCTGGCCGACCCCAGTTGACCAGTTGACTTGGTCAACTGGCTGACTGGGCGCTGCCCAGTCATTGACTGGTGGGGCCCCTCTCCCTGTGTCTATGACATGGGCCCCCCCTGTCAGGTGCCTAAATAACTGATTAGGTTAATAAAAAAATTAATTAAGATCCTAATCAGTCACTGACTGCTGGGCCCCACCTGTTAATTAACCCAATTAGTTAATTTAACCTCTCCGTTAAAGCCACAGTGTATGACATGTGGGCCCCACTTGTCAGGTTTGACTCTGGTCAGCCAGTGTTGACCTGCTGACGTCACACTGACCTCATGCTGACATCATCATTCACTATTCTGGATAATTCGAATTTAAATAAATAATTAAATTCAGAAAATGTTTAAAACTTTAGAAAATCATATTAAATAAACCGTAACTCCGATGAAAATAATTTATATATGAAACTTGATCAGAATTTCGATACGAACCCAAATATGTCCTCCGTATTCCTGTTAGATGCCCCTAGCTATATGAACGTTGAACTTTTAGACCGATTTCGATAAATGAATAGTGCCCAACTTTAATTAAATAAATCTGAATAAATTCCTAAATTAACTAAATCATTTAGTTAGGCAGTAGAACACCCCGGCATATCATTTAGGCATGTCTTACATACTGATTGCATTATTGCCGTGAATTTATTGTTTCTCTCCCCCTCCTTCTCTCAATAGACGTCGAGACCGATGACGCTGCACCTGGGTACGACTACACTACCGACGAACAGCCCGTTGACGATCCCTCTCTCTTGCCAGAGCAACCAGGCAAGCCCCCCCCCCCTTGAGCATCCAGATATCGCCCATTCCATTTCTCCTGCTTGCATTAGTTTTTGCTACTGTTCATGTATGCTCCTATTCTGATGCATAGCCTACTGTTGTAACCTGTTCATTGTTACCTTACCTGCCTATGATAAACTGTTTAGTATAGGTTGGTTATGAACCATCAGTGACCCCACCACCTTTCCCTTGTTGCCCCTTCTTGATCATCGACGACTCGATCAATGTGATCGTCGACCAGAGACCGACACATCACCTCACCCCCCCCCCCTTAGTTGTACGAATCTGCAAAGTTACTATCGAGTGCCGAGGGTGATACCTCGTAACGCACTCCTGATGAATACTCTGCAGTGTAGCTGTTCGGTCATGGTCACCGAGGGTGATTCCTCCTTCTCCACTTCTGATACGACTCTGTCGTGCAACCCCTCAGTGTGAACCTCGAGGGTGATACCTCATATGTTCACCCTGATGATTTCGTCGAGTGGAATCACCGAGGGTGATTCCTCGGGTTTTCCCCCTTGATGTTATGACCACACGGTTACTTTGACCTTCGTTACAGGCGGGTCCACCCTGGTGGGTACCCGCTGGGGATCTGTGATGTCGAGTGTGCCGGAAGGGCACTCGAGTGTGATGTTGTGGCGGAGCTTCAGAGACTCTGATTGTCTCCGCGTGATACTAAATGAGCCTATTGGATTTGGGTGTGTGATCTGAGTGGGTCGACGTGCCCTATACGCACTACTACCACGCAGGATTATGGTTATGGGGCCCTCTACGATGTACGTTTCTCCCGAAAGCTCGTCAGACATCACGATTCACCGTGCGGGCTGATTATCGGGATTGGGCTGGATACTTCACTAACGAGTTCAGTGTCATGCCTGCACCCCCGCCAGTCTCGCAACGCGTAGGGTGCCCAGGGCGATGGCCCAAGACCTCTGGGTGCATAGGTTAGTCCGGCGTGCTGACCTCTCTGCCGAGCCTAGGTAGAGCATTGCTTCATGTTGATCTTCTGAGGACGGGCATTACCCAGCAAGTGTGTCCGGCCAGAGTTGATCGAGTGTGCTGGGTAACAGTAGTGCACCCCTGCAGGGATGAATAATCTATCGATAGCCGGTCCTACGGTAAAGGACGCTCAGTTTGTGTATCCCGATCTACTACTTGAACTGGATACTTGTTTCATAATTGAAGCTTCGGGATCGCTTTCTCGCTGGGAGTCGAGGAAGGATCTTTGAGCTGTACTTCAACATGTTTGTTAAATAAAATGCTATTCTACTCTCTTCTACTGCTGCAAGATGATGGCTTCGTGAAGATGCTAGTCTTCGATAGGGCTAGGCCTTCTCTCTATTTTGCCATTTCTGCAGCCCAGTCCACACATACAGCCTTTCTCCATTGATAATGTTGCATATGTAGTATAGATCCTTGCTTGCTGAGTACTTCGGATGAGTACTCACGGTTGCTTTACTTTCTTTTTCCCCATCCCCCACCTTGATGATACACCAGACGATGGAGCCCCGGAGCCAGATGCCACCTCAGGAGCTTACTACCAGGAGGGTCCTGCGGGCACATACTACTGGATCGAGCCAGCCGACCAGGAGTAGGATCGGAGGCTCCCAGGCAGGAGGCCTTCGCCTTTCGATCTAGAGTCGTTGTTTGTGCTAGCCTTCTTAAGGCAAAACTTGTCTAACTATGTATGTACTCAGATAATATTTGTATGACTGACTTATGTATTCGGATCTTCGGATCCCTGGTCTGTAATATTGTGGATCTTCGTTTAATTTGTGTTAGAGTTGTGTTGTGATATCTTCCCGTGAGTCCTTGTGCTTGATCGTGCATGTTTGCGTGTATGATTAGTGCACGATTGAGTCGGGGGCGTCACAGGAGTATGATTACCTTTTTTGACACCCGTCCTAATGGCGTGTCATGCTAATAAGAGGTAGATGGATAAACAGTGCATCACCCTTGCCGGGTTTCACACTCCACATGACACCTAGTAGTGCATTTAATCCACTTTTGTCCTAACTAGCAGAGTTAGGTATGATAGATCTGCATCAGTCTAATCACCCTGTAATGACCTTTTTGCCACTGTGGTAACCCCTTGAGCTATAAAAGGAGGGCCAGGGCAACCTTTACAGTGGTTCGAAACCTTGCAGCACACACGCATAGATATCCGTGCAGCTGCTCTCTCCTAGTAAGTTGCCGGGGGAGAGCGCTCCGTGTATTTTCTACCACCTTCGTCCAATACATAAAAGCAGGAGTAGGGTTTTACGCTTCTCAGTGGCCTGAACCTGGGTAAAAATGGTGGTGCCTCCTATTGTGCTTGCTCTTCGCGTCAACGTACCCCCAGCCGAACCAGCAAAGGGGCAGCCCTGCCCCATAGATCGCCGGCTCCACGCCGACACACGGGTGTGCGGTTCCTGGCTCTGAAGAGGTGGGGCGTGGGGGGTTGGGTTCATTCCCACCCATTCACCCCCTCCACACCCCAGGATGCCTCCACGGCCACTGCATTCCCTCCTCCCTCCGGTGCTCCTCTGTGCGCCATGGGGATCCTTTGCTCCGTGGAGATTGTCCGAGATGGGGTCCTCCTCCGGTATTTCCCCTCCCCTGTTCTTTACTTTTGCTCCATGGATCCATTACTAGTCTTTAGGGTTCCCCACATCTCCTAGTTAGGGCTATTAATTTCTTTGGAATAGACAAAAATCAGTGTGCGAAAACTATGAAGGTCCCTCTGCAGCACCCACTCCCGGATCCTGATCTGGAAGTGGCTGCCGCTGGGCGACCCCCGTGTCCATGGGGTGTTTGACGCCCGTGCGCACAGGGCCTCGTGTCCACGATCATGTACTGTGCGCACGGGGCCCCGTGTCCACGGTCATGTACCGTGCGCACGGGACCCCCGTGTCCATGGTGGTCTAACCCCCATGCGCACGGGGTACACAGAGTTGCCAGTACTGCCTCTTTTCTGTTCCATTCCTCGCCAATCATTTCGGGCACTTGTACTTATTTGTGTGTCTTTTGCGTGTTGTGTTTGTGTTTGCGTATGTGTTTCAAACTCTGCTGACAAGAGGACTGAGGTTCATCGCAAGCGCCCAAAGGCGGGTTCTAGGGAATTCACAGTTGCTCATTGTCAACCGTCTGAAGGCATTGGTCAGGGTTCTGGGTAGGGCCGTGTTCGCCGTGCCGCCACCAAGCAGCCCGTTGTTGAGGCCTCCGAGGATTCAGAGGAGGAGTATGACTCCCAGGAAGATGCTCACTATGTCAACCCCGCAGATGCAAAGATTGATGTTGAAGATGACTTTGTTAACGGTGATGATGATGAAGAAGAAGAGATGTCTAGTCCCGAGCAAGCCATTCCCGGTGGGCGTGATCTCAGGGGTTTTCCTCTTGCCCAATGGACCAAGCCAGAGATTTGGGCTGAGAGGCAGGCTCATCCTTATGCTACTGCCACCAGTTTGGGGATGGATCCCCGGTTCAAAAATGAGTTCCAGCAGAGAGTGTACCATGAACTGCTCATGACAAAGGCCAAGAAGTTTGCTCTGCACAAACAGGTTAATGTTGAGTGTCTCCGGGACAATGATCATCTCTATCCTGGTGTATATTCTGCTCTTGGGAGGTTGGGGCTTATTCCTTTTCTCACTTTCAACCATCCATACAATGAGGATCTTGTGATGCAGTTCTTTGCTACCATGTTCTTCTCCAATGACTCTGCTCGCACCCTCACTTGGATGTCTGGGACGCATCAGTGCTCTGCCTCTACGGCCAAGTTTTCTGAGATCATTCCCTACCCGTTCATTGATGAAGAAGAGACTAATTATGAGTTTGGCCAAGTTCGTGAGAGTGGACAGCGCCACAAGGATGAGATTGCATTTGCCTACAAACAAGAGAAGTCATTTGCCACCGGTTCCATCAAAGGCCTTGTGCCTATCTATGATACTATGCGCCATATCCTGAGGTACACTCTCGCACCTAAGGCAGGTGATTCACACAATGTGAGGAGTTCCATGTTGGATGTGTTTGTGTACTTGCATCAGAAGAAGAAGGTGGATGTTCTGGATTTCATGTTCTACGAGCTTCGTCAGTGTGTGCAAGAGAACAAGTCTTTGATCTATGCTCCATTCATCCAGGCGTTGATTGAGTTAGTCTGCCTAGCTAAATACATCTCTCAGTACAAGACATCGGTCCCAAAGCGCAACTCCAACTGGACCCCTACCGCTCCTGCTCCATATGTGGCTCCAAAGAAGAGGCGCAATCCTAGGCCCGATAAGCATGCCACATACACTCTTGGCATGTCCTCCACTGCCCGGATTCCTCGTGGTAAGGGCAAGAAAGTGGTGTCTGAGGCTAGTTTCACCAGAGGGGAGAACATGTCTTTGTTTAAGACCATGAGCAACTTGTTCAAGATGTGTCAGTCCATTCAGCGCCGTTGGGTCAAGGAGATCAACAAGGACAAGCTTGTGAGGCGTCAGAAGAAGGCTGAGCGTGCTGCAGCTGGTGAGGAGATCAGTCCAGGGTCCGAGGACAACGACAGTGTGGCCATAGCTCGTTCCTTTCCGATGGCAGGGTGGTGCTTTGATGATGATGGTGATGATGCTTCGAGCGCACCTCCTCTTGTCTAGTGGTGTCTTTGTGTTGCCTTTTCCCTTTTTGTTGTCTTGATGACAAAGGGGAGAAGTGGTGTCTTCTTTAGAGTGTGTTGAGATCTCAAGCCTTGTGGTTATTTTGCTCTCGCTTTGTTGATTATGTTTAATCAGCTTGAGATACTCTTATTTGCTTTCCTTGGTGTGGTTGTAAGCTACTCGTTGTTAGCTCGTGAGACTCTAGTTATTTATCATGCACCTTATATGCTTATGCTATGATCATGTTGTGCTTTTATTATGTTGTCTCACGATACTTTCTCACCACACCGTTGCATGAGATCTAGGCACCGTTATAGGTTTTATATGTTAATCCCATGTCTTGACAATATTGATCTTGGGGGAGTCTCATATGTGTGTGCTTGATGCATACTCAAGCATATCTCTTATTCATGCACACATACAGGGGGAGCTCCCATGATCAACCATTGTCGCATGGCTTCTTGCTTAGATGTATCTTTGATGCCATGTCCTAACCATGTTGTCATCAATGCACCAAAAAGGGGGAGATTGAAAGTGCAAATGTCACTTAAATTATATTTTGGTGTGATGTCAATATGGTTAGTGGAACTAATATCGGTTGCTAAAGTTTACCTCACGATATTGGTTCCAAGTTATTCTTGATGGAGGTGTGCGACCCCCTAATTCAAAAAGATCAAAGGCGTGGTCTACCGGCGATTCGAAGATTTTTCTCTTTTGGTTCGATTCGAGTCGTAGGAAAGACCGCACTACTAAGAGGGGTCTTTCTGGATCTATGTTGTGTGGGAATGCCGTTGCCAAAACTTATATACCAGCCTTCCCACTCCTACCACAAATTTTCCATAGTGTGCCTGTTGTGGTACCTAGAAAGTTCACAACAGAAAGTTTCTGGATACCCCGTGCGCACGGGGTAGTCAGGGACTCCCTGGGTACCCCGTGCACACGCGGTACTGCGTAACTCCCTGGGCACCCCGTGCACACGGGGGTCAAGTGTTGCATAAGTTCCTAAGTACCCCGTGCGCACGGGGCTAACTTAGCCCGTGCGCACGGGTTCCAACAGGCAGAAACAGTGCCCAGCCCAAGAACACTATATATACTCCCCTTCTTCCTACTCCATCCCTAATGCTTGTTGAGCTCCACCATTGCTACACCTCATTTTGCTCAATACTCTCAATCCCTCCACTCAAACTTGTTGAAACTTTGGGGATTGGGAGAGCAAGACCCGATCTACACTTTGACCAAACTAAATCGCATTCCCCACAACATTTCTTCCCCATTGACTTGTTACTCTTGGAGCTTGGGCTCCTAGGCGGTTAGAGGTTCCTCTGGAAGCTTCCTTGCTTGTGGTGTGCTCCAGAGAAGTTTGTAAAGGTGTGGTAGTCACCTTCAAGACCAACCCCAAGTGATTTGAGGCTCATCTGTTGGGGGTGACTCGAAAGAGATTACGGTGGGCCTTCGGTGGCATTCCGCAAGCTTTGGCTCTGGCACCACTCTAAACGGAGAGTAGCTCTTCCCCAAGGAAGAGTGAACTTCAGGATAAAATCCGCGTCCTCGTCTCACTTGTGGTTAATCCTTTCACGCACTTTACTTTGCCTTGTATGATTGTTGGCTTGCTAATTTGATTGTTACCTAGCATTTTTAGCTTTAAGCTTGCTTGTCATATAGGTTGTGTTCTCCTAGTTGCATATCTAGTGAACCCTATTTATCTGCTAAACCTTAAAATTGACAAGAAAGATTAAAATTTGTAGTCTCCTATTCACCTCCCCCCCCCTCTAGTCGACCGTATTGATCATTTCACCGGTACTCACATCAGATCTTTTGTGGACCACCAAATCCTTTGTTGGATTATTATCCGATAGTGTCCTTCACATTCAAAATTCTTGTGAATTCTTCCCCTGATACATAATGCCTTTGGTAAATTGTAACCTCTGCTTTTGTCAACCAGGCTCTACTATCGATAACGCCTGATACATTTACTCCTGAAGTTTGTGGAATAGGTTCCTAAGATGCCCCAATGGGTTGAACCAATCCCTTCCCTAATCTGTGTGAACCCAGAAAGTTCTATGGGTCATACTCTATTGGTGTTAGGCCGGTTAAAATTTCAACACTACAAATCTATTATATATATATTACAGAAGTCAAACAAGCCATCACGTTCGTCCACATAGATTTAATTATCTCAGTCGTAAATTATAGATATTAAAGACTACGATTTAAAAGATACTATGTTACATATAAATATTATATCATTGATACAGTTTGGCACGTCACACTGCCACGATGCGTATATGACATGTCTTTGGTTCAACTCATGGAAGCCTTTCTATTAAAATAATCAGTTAAAAAAACAAAAAACATGTATGTCACGAAGAAAGTCAAACAGAATCGATGGGGAAAAAAGAAAGAAAGATGTGTTCGTGTCCTATTCAACCGAGCCTAGCGAACCACACGTCTAGCCACAAAGTAGCCCAAAACATGCACGTCACTGTAAAAAAACAAATAGAATCCATGGAAAAAAACAGAAGATGTGTACCAATACGACCGACCATACAAAACCAGTCAGGGCTCCAGTAAAAAAAGGAATCGAAGACGAGGTTTGCGTTGGCCTGCATATGCACCAGGGCCCATAAAAAACATACACGACAAAGGGCTACTGCGGCCATCTCCAACAGCTTCCAGCGGCATGGCGGCTAAACAGCACAGGGACAGGGTTGCGGCAGCCATCTTGGTGTCAAAGGAGAGTTTCAACAAGCAGATCGAGAGTCACATGAAGATTTTTCCAAAGCATCCGCATGAGGCGTCTAGCAGCAACGATCGCTACAAGGGCTTTCAAATCCAAAAGGCTAGAACGGAGGCACTGGATGCATGTTTTGATGTTATATTTTTAATTATTTTGTCTCGGCTAATTGTACACATGAACTGTACCAGGATTTAAGTATGTAATAACTGGGAAGTTAACCTCAACCGCTAGACTTGAAGAGAAAAAGTTTTACAGATCAGAAATTTTACGTCTATGACAAACAAGGGTACGTGATTATAAATATAAAAAAATAAGTTATATTTGTTTTGTTTGAAAGCAAGTAGAAGTATGATGCGTAGAATTGAGCAAAAAAACTCACCAATTTCTTCCATCATGATTAAGTAATACCAGGCTGCTTATTAGATTAAATCATGGTTCATATAATTTGAAGAATTCTATTTTCACAAGTGAAAGATGACACATTGTCGAATTGCTGGGCCAATGTCTATTCTTTCTAATATTAGCATTCTCATGTTTTTGTTTCCATGGAGTTTCATAATTATATCTTGGAATCCTACGCCGACTAATATGATGAAGTAGTTATCCAGTTTTAGTGCATCTGTCATAGAACAATCTTAGATGCTGGCATCTTATCTATACTAGAAATTTAGCCCGCACCTTCTGGCCTCCATGTATTAATTTTCAACAGATAATGTGATGGCATACAATAAGTGCCAACATTTGATTCCAGTGTTCTATTTCATGTTTTAGCAGGCCAGCCTCACCCAATTATTTTCACTCCAAGATTTCATTTTCAAGTATTAATAGCTAAAATTTGGCATATATTTTATATAAAATCATGTAACTCGATCATACATTCACTCAAACCAAATATGCCAAGATCACTTACTTGTTGATAATTAATCTCTGGGTACGGGCAAGTGAAAGAGAGAGAACAACATGCACACGGCCATAATGCGAAGCTTTCACCCTGGCATCGGATATAATCAAATTTTATTTTATAGATAAGAAATACATACCTCTTTCAAGATTGGTAGTAAGTATAATAATTTATTTAGAAACACCAAATTCAATATAGGCACACATAGTACAGACACCGCCTCCTGCAAAATCACATAGAACTTTCTAACGACTGGAATCATAGAGCTTTTCTTTTTATGGGACAATACTCATTAGGTAGATAAAATACAACAAACTCTATTTTCAAACAGAATTCAAATTAAAAGTATCAAGCTAAACTCTGGATGTTTTTGGGTGATTTTAATTTCATTAGATGTCCTGAGAACAGAAATAAACCTGGTGGAGATTCACAAAGTATGATGAATTTCAACAATATCATCATTAATCTTGATCTGGTTGAAATTCCTCTCAAGGGCAGATCTTTTACATGGAGCAACAAACAAGATTAGCCTCTACTTGAAAAACTTGATTGGGTGTTCACTAGCTCTCAATGGACTGCTATCCACCCCTCTACCATGGTCATTCCCCTTGCAAGGATTACTTCCGACCATGTCCCAATCAAGATTCAGATTGATAGCAGCATTCCTAAAAGTCAGATTTTCAGATTTGAAGAATTCTGGACTGAATTCAATCGTTTTATTGAAACGGTAGAGGACTACTGGAAGAACCCAATTTATTTCTCAGAATCTACAAAAAATATAAGTGCAAAATTCAAGGCTCTTAGGAGAGGACTAGAAAAAATGGAGTAAACAGTTTTCCCAACTCAGCAAAACCATTGACAATTGTTGCTTCTATGTGAAAATGTTGGATGGTATTGAGGACCAAAGAACTCTCTCTAGAATGGAAAGCAATTTCAGGAGAATATTGATTGCACACACCAATAAACTCCTTGAGGCAAAAAGAATCTACTGGAGGATTAGAGCTAACATCAGATGGGCTAATCTTGGGGATGAGAACACACAAAAAAAATCATGCAATTGCCACCCAGGTTTTTAGACACAACTACATCACTTTTCTCAAAACTACTGACAACTTATATGTGCAAGATCATGATCATAAAGGAGCTATTTTGTGGGCCTCCTTTAAGGAAAGAATTGGCACATCTATGGAAACATTTCAAAACTTTGATATATCCCATCTAGCAATGGATAATAATTTGCAGGAACTGGATAGACCATTCTCTAAGGAAGAGATAGATGACATAATTAAGCAAATGCCCACTGACAGATCACCAGGTCCAGATGGTTTCAATGGACTCTTTATGAAGAAATGTTGGCACATTATCAAACAATGCTTCTACAACTTCATTGAGGATTCTTATAATGAGAAGGTCAAGTTGGAACCTGTCAATACTGCCTATATCACCCTCATTCCAAAAAATGACCAGCCAGAAACTCCCAATGATTTCAGACCTATTTAATTGGTAAGTATGCCCATTAAGATACTTACTAAGCTCCTAGCTAATAGGGTCCAACCTATTATCATTCCAAGAGTGAGCAAACATCAGTATGGTTTTATCAAGTCCAGAAACATCCAGGACTGTCTTGCATGGAGTTTTGAATATCTTCATATGTGCCATAAGCCTAAAAAAGAAATCATTATCTTCAAGATTGATTTTGTGAAGGCTTTTGACAAGGTGGATCATAATGCAATTCTATTCATGTTAAAACACATGGGTTTCAGCAAAAAATGGATCAAATGGGTAAAAATGATCCTATCCACTGCATCTGCATCAGTTGTTCTCAATGGAGTACCTGGCAAAACCATACAATGTAAATGTGGAGTTAGACAAGGAGACCATTTTTCCCCTCTTCTAAATGTGATGGTGGGTGAAATTTTACAAATCTTGGTTAATGAAGCATGAAAAAATGGTACTCTAAAACTCCCCATTGACAGTGCATATACTAAGAGCTACCCAATCATTCAGTATGTTGATGATACCCTTGTTATCCTCCCTGCTCTTGAGGAACAGATTAATAGCTTTATTGAAATCCTTGATACATTCTCCAAATTTATTGGATTGGTGGTAAACTATAGCAAATATTCCTTGGTTCCCATAAATATATCTGATGAAAGGGCACGGGAACTGGCCAACATATTGAAATGCAAAAAAGAAGCTATGCCATTCACCTATCTTGGTTTACCTATGGGCTCTACAAGACCTAAGGTGGAGGATCTTATGCCCATGGTTTCTAGGCTGGATACTAGGTTATCTAGCATTGCCTCCATGATGACATACTCTGGCAGACTCATCCATCTAAAGGCTATTGTATCTGCTCTCCCTATATTTGCCATGTGTTGCATCAGAGTGCCTTTTACTATTCTGGAACACTTTGAAAAGTCTAGAAGGAACTTCCTATGGTATGGCAAAGGCATAAATAAAAGTGGGAAATGCATTGTTAAATGGGATAATGTTTGTCTGCCCAAAAAAGCTGGTGGTTTACGTGTCTTAGATCTCAGAGTTCAAAACAAAGCTTTGCTTACAAAATTCTTATACAAATTCTTCAACAGAGCTGACACTCCATGGGTGAACCTAATATGGAACACCTACTATGCCAATGATGACCTCCCTAGTTACCCAACAAAAGTGGGGTCCTTTTGGTGGAGAGATTGCTGTTCAATTCTACAAGATTTCAAACGGATGATGAATTGTAATGCTGGCTCTGGGAAATCTATTGCCCTGTGGTATGACAAATGGGCAAATGATACCTTGGAAACCATTATGCCTCATCTGCTCTCATATGCTAAGAACAAGAAAACCACACTGGCATATGCCACCAATCTAGATGAGGATAATTTTTATGATATGTTTCATCTACCTATGTCATCCATTGCAATCCAACAGACTTATGTTGTAAGAGAAATGATCAATAGCAGAGCCAGACTACAATCTCCTGACATATGGCAGTTTTATTGGGGTGGAACTAAATACTCCAACCAAAGAATTTAACTGGAATTCATTTGAAATCCTCCTGATGCTCCTAAACCATTTCAATGGACATGGAAGTCAAATTCTCTACCTAAACAAAAATTCTTTTTTGGCTCCTACTCCAGGACAGACTTAATACCAGAGACCTTCTTATGAGGAAAAACTTCCATATTGAGAGTAGTAGATGTGTCCTCTGTGATGATGAACCAAATGAGCAGCTCATCCACTTATTTTTCAGCTGTGACTTTAGCCAAAACTTTTGGTTAGCTATTGGATTCCAATGGAACACTGATCTTGATCTGGTTGATATGCTTATGGATGGTAAGAATCATAATAACATATGTTGTTTCAAAGAATACCTAATTGCAGGATGCTGGAGCATTTGGAAGCATAGAAACAGTATCATATTTGACCATCAAATCAGAAGCATCACTCGCTGTATTGCTAGTTTCAAGGAGCACTGCCACATGATCATCAAAAAAGCTAGGCCTAGTTTGAAAGAGGGGATGCAATCCTGGTTAGACTACTTGTAAACTGTCATATATGTTTTGACACACTTGTACAGCCCTTTGTAATTGTCCCACCATATTAATGGAAAATAGAGTTACAGTGGGGACCTTCCCCACTGTGTTTGCTAAAAAAAGTCAAAAAATAATTTAATTGATTTTCAAACATTTTGCAAAAAAAAAAGTATCTTAAATAACTTAAAATCAGAATAAATTTAACCATGCTGTGCAATTAGGTTATACATCCACTCCTCTACCTAAATAAGTCAGAAGCACTTACTTGCTGATAATATATTTCTATGCATGGGCAAGTGAAATGGGAAAAACAATGGCGATGACAAGAATCTGTGATGGCAGTAATTAAGAAGACGTTCTGAAAATTGTTGTATGAAAAAAAAACATGTCACGTGTATGATATTACATTTGGAGATATAATATTAAAATTTTGGGAAGTCAATTAGCGTAGGATGAGCTTCACTGGAACTGTTTTAAGGACACGCCATGCGATCGACCAAAAACATCGTTGATATATAGCCAGTGACAAAGTAATTTTATGAATAGACTGTTGTATGCAAAAAAACATGTCACGTGTATGATATTACATTTGGAGATATAATATTAAAATTTTGGGAAGTCAATTAGCGTAGGATGAGCTTTCCTGGAATTGTTTTAAGGACACGCCATGCGATCGTCCAAAAACACCATTGATATATAGCCAGTGACAAAGTAATTTTATGAATAGACCAACTAACCTGATGCACAAGCTTTCACTGTTGAGTTTTAAACTTAGCAAAAAATTCGTCCAAATTTGTTAGTGCAAAGATAGACATCGTCGGAAGAGTAAGACATGAAGAGAAAAGAACAACAAAATAATTACACAGTAAGCTACAAGCCTCAATGCTATCGGTGTAAAAAAATAGCATTTAATTTTAATAAAGCATAATTATATTTCCACAAGGCATGTGTGTTGGTTATATTTTGAATGATAGTTGATACGTCTCCAATGCATCTATAATTTTTTATTGTTCCATGATATTATATTATCTGTTTATGTTTTATATGCATTAATATGCTATTTTATATTATTTTTGGGACTAACCTATTAACCTAGAGCCCAGTGCCAGTTTCTGTTTTTTTCCTTGTTTTTGAGTTTTACAGAAAAGGAATACCAAACGGAGTCCAAATGGAATAAAGCTTTCACGATGATTTTTCTTGGACCAGAAGACACCCGCAGGACTTGGAGAGGGGGCCAGAGGACCCATGAGGAGCCCACAAGCCCTCAGGGCGCGCCGTAGGGGGGGCGCCCCCTGGCTTGTGGACCCCTCAGGAGTCCCCCAACCCTAATTATTGCGCTATAAATTCCCAAATATTCCCAAACCACCAGAGGCGTCCACCAAAATACTTTTCCGCCGCCGTAAGCCTCTGTTCCCGTGAGATCCCATCTTGGGGCTTTTTCTGGCAATCTGCCGGAGAGGGATTCGATCACGGAGGGCCTCTACATCAACCTTGCTGCCCTATCCATGATGCGTGAGTAGTTTATCACAGACCTACGGGTCCATAGCTAGTAGCTAGATGGCTTCTTCTCTCTCTTTGATCTTCAATACAAAGTTTGCTACATCTTGAGCTTGGGTTGGTTTTTCCCTTGAAGAGGAAAGGGTGATGCAGCATAGTAGATGTAAGTATTTCCCTCAGTTAAGAACCAAGGTATCAATCCAATAGGAGAAGAACGCACAAATCACCAACACCTGCACAAACAATCAACACTTGCACCCAACATGATAAAGGGGTTGTCAATCCCTTCACGGTCAATTGCAAAGGTGAGATCTGATAGAGATAGATAAACAAAATATAAAATATTTTTGGGTTTATGGTATATAGGTCTGAAAATAAAAGATTGCAAAATAGTAGATCGGAAAATAATATGATGGAAAATAGACCCGGGGGCCATAGGTTTCACTAGAGGCTTCTCTCATGAAGGCAAATAATACGGTGGGTGAACAAATTACTGTCGAGCAATTGATAGAAAAGTGCAAAGTTATGACGATATCCAAGGCAATGATTATGCATATAGGCATCACGTCCGTCTCAAGTAGACCGACTCCAACCTGCATCTACTACTATTATTCCACACATCGACCGCTATCCAACATGCATCTAGAGTATTAAGTTCATAAAGAACGGAGTAACGCCTTAAGTAAGATGACATGATGTAGAGGAATTAACTCAAGCAATATGATGAAAACCCCATCTTTTTATCCTCGATGGCAACAATGCAATACGTGTCTCGCTACCCCTACTTTGTCACTGGGTGAAATCACGCAAGATTGAACCCAAAGCTAAGCACCTCTCCCATTGCAAGAAAAACCAATCTAGTTGGCCAAACCAAACCGATAATTCGAAGAGAAATACAAAGATATTAAATCATGCATATAAGAATTCAGAGAAGATTCAAATAATATTCATAGATAAGCTGATCATAAAGCCACAATTCATCGGGTCTCGACAAACACACCGCAAAATAAGATTACATCGGATAGATCTCCAAGAACATCAAGGAGAACATTGTATTGAGAATCAAAGAGAGAGAAGAAGCCATCTAGCTACTAGCTATGGACCCGTAGGTCTGAGGTAAACTACTCACGCATCATCGAAAGGGCAATGGAGTTGATGTAGAAGCTCTCCATGATCGATTCCCCCTCCGGCGGGATGCCGAAAAAGGCCCCAAGATGGGATCTCACGGCAACAGAAGGTTGCGGTGGTGGAAAAGTGTTTTCGTGGATGCCTCTGGAGGTTCTGGAATATTTGTGAATATATAGGAGGAAGAGCTAGGTCAGGGGAATCCCGAGGGGCCCACAAGGAAAGGGGTGCGCCCCCCTAGGGCGCGCCCTCCACCCTTTTCACCGCCTCGTGGCTCTTCTGACTTGGACTCCAAGTCCCCTGGGTGTCTTCTGGTCCAAGAAAAATCATCGTGAAGTTTTATTCCGTTTGGACTCCGTTTGGTATTCCTTTTCTGCGAGGCTCAAAAACAAGGAAAAAACAGAAACTGGCACTGGGCTCTAGGTTAATAGGTTAGTCCCAAAAATAATATAAAATAGCATATTAATGCATATAAAACATCCAAAACATATAATATAATAGCACGGAACAATAAAAAATTATAGATACGTTGGAGACGTATCAATGTTCTCCTCGATGTTCTTGGAGATCTATTCGATGTAATACTTGTTTGCGGTGTGTTTGTTGAGATCCGATGGATTGCTGATTTATGATCAGATTATCTATGAATATTATTTGAGTCTTCTCTGAACTCTTTTATTTATGATTAAGATATCTTTGTATTTCTCTTCAAACTATCAGGTTGGTTTGGCCAACTAGATTGGTTTTTCTTGCAATGGGAGAGGTGCTTAGTTTTGGGTTCAATCTTGTGGTGTCCTCACCCAATGACAGAAGGGGTAGCGAGGCACGTATTTTATTGTTACCATCGAGGATAAAAATATGGGGTTTATATTATATTGCTTGAGTTTATCCCTCTACATCATGTCATCTTGCTTAAGGCGTTACTCCGTTCTTATGAACTTAATACTCTAGATGCATGCTGGATAGCGGTCGATGTGTGGAGTAATAATAGTAGATGCAGAATCATTTCGGTCTACTTGTCACAGACATGATGCCTATATTCATGATCATTGCCTTAGATATCGTCATAACTTTGCGCTTTTCTATCAATTGCTCAACAGTAATTTGTTCACCCACAGTATGCTATCTTCAAGAGAGAAGCCTCTAGTGAAACCTATGGCCCCTAGGTCTATTTTCCATCATATATTTTCAGATCTATAAACCAAAAAAAAAACAAAAATACCTTGCTTCAATTTATTTAGATTTATTTTACTTTGTCTTTTTATTTATCTTTTATACATATCTCTGTTAGATCTCACTCTTGTTCGAGACCGTGAAGGGATTGACAACCCCTTTTTCACGTTGAGTGCAAGTATTTGTTAGTTTGTGCAGGTGCATAGATTGGAGACTTGCTTGTGCCTCCTACCGGATTGATACCTTGGTTCTTAACTGAGGGAAATACTTATCTCTACTTTGCTGCATCACCCTTTCCTCTTAAAGGGAAAAATCAACGCAAGCTCAAGAAGTAGCAGGAAGAATTTCTGGCGCCGTTGCCGGGGAGGTTCTACATCAAGCCTACCAAGTACCCATCATAAACTCTCATCTCTTGCATTACATTATTTGCCATTTGCCTCTCGTTTTCCACTCCCCCACTTCTAAAACATTTTTAGAAAAACACAAAAAGATTTGCCTTTTTATTCGCCCTTCTTTCATTCATCTTTTTTGTTTGCCTTTTATTTGCTCGTTTGCTAGTTTGGTTCCTTGCCACTGTGTCTGAATATGGGGAAGTTATCATTGAAAATTATGAGGATCTCGCTTACAATCTTGAGGAAAAATTTGGATCTTGTTCTTTAGATCGTGAAACTGAAACTCCCTCTAATCTTAAGGCAAAAACTTTTTATGTGGGGGACGGTAATATTATCAGGAACATTGTTATTCTTTGTAATACAAATTGCTATGCGGATGCTATTGCTATGCTTGTCACTAAACTAGAAAGGAAATTTGTTCACATTCATCCCGCTTTACAAAAGATATTTTACGAACTTTCCCAATATACTCCATCCTAGAGTTAAAAAGATTGCCACTATTATCCTTATGCAAGAATTTGATTTCATAATACAAGAAGCTAGAGAAATTTTTTCTTTCTATAATAAAAATATTGAGCACCCTCCAGTTGAAGAAATTCTCCATGATAAAGAAACGTTGCGTAGTCTAGAATCTAGAGATTATCATTCTTACAGTAACAATCTTAGGAGAAGAGTTCCCTATGCAGAAATTGCTCAAGCCCTTTACCTTGATATTTATGAAAATTTTGATTGGGTAACTAAGGGACTTTATGTAGGATTTAATGATGAATGGATGGAGGTAATGTCTAGGGAACCTATTAAAGATGAGATACGTATTTTATATGAAGATATTTATGGTGATGACCTTGAGTATGGAATTATGAATGTTAAAATCACTAATCAAAGTCCTTTCCATGAATTGAGTTCACCTATTGAAGGAAAGGAAAGAGAAAATAGATTTGTTAAGAAAAGCTTTGCAAGATTTGACTAGGAAAGAATTGCATACCAAAGATGACAATACCTAGATCTATGTTTTATGCCTAGCTAGGGGCGTTAAACAATAGCACTTGTTGGGAGGCAACCCAATTTTATTTTTATGTCTTTTGATTTTGGTTCTATTTTTCAATAAATACAAATTATTACCTATGTAGCAATTGTGTTTTGGTATTTTAATTAGTGTTTAAGCCAAGTAAGACCTTTGGGATGGTCTACGGTGATAGTTGATTTGATCTTGCTGAAAAACAGAAACTTTTGCGCTCATTGCCAGAAATTTAAAAAATCACAGAAATGTGATTTTGAACTGAATTTTTTACAAAATATTGATATACAAATTGCCTAAATTTTCCTAGTGTTTCAGAATTTTTAGATTTACAGAAGTATACGAAATTTCTAGATTACTACAGACTGTTCTGTTTTTGATAGATTATGTTTTCTATGTGTTGTTTGCTTATTTTGATGAATCTATGGGTAGTATCGGGGGGTATGAACCATGGATAAGTTGGAATACGGTAGATTACACCAATCTAAATAAATAATGAGTTCACAACAGTACCTAAAGTGGTGATTTATTTTATTATACTAACGGATCTTATGAGTTTTTTGTTGAGTTTTTTGTTGTGAAGTTTTCAAGTTTTGGGTAAAGATTTGATGGACAACGGAATAAGGAGTGGCAAGAGCCTAAGATTGGGGATGCCCAAGGAACCCCAAGGTAATATTCAAGGACAAACAATAATCTAAGCTTGGGGATGCCCCGGATGGCATCCCTTCTTTTGTCTTCAATCCATCGGTAAATTTACTTGAGGCTATATTTTTATTCACCACATGATATGTGTTTTGCTCGGAGTATCTTGTATGATATGAGTCTTTGCTTTTTAGTTTGCCACAATCATCCTTGTTGTACACACCTTTTGAGAGGGACACACATTAATCGTGAATTTATTAGAATACTCTATGTGCTTCACTTATATCTTTTGAGCTAGGCAGTTTGCTCTAGTGCTTCACTTATATCTTTTTAGAGCATGGCGGTGGCTTTATTTTATAGAAATTGTTGAAATCTCATGCTTCACTTATATTATTTTAAGAGTCTTAAACGGCATGGTAATTTGCTTAGGTTATGAATTTAGTCCTAATATGATGGGCATCCAAGAGGGATATAATAAAAACTTTCATATAAAGAGCATTGAATAAGATGAGAAGTTTAATTCCTTGCATTTGTTTTGAGATATAAAGATGGTGATATTAGAGTCATGCTAGTGAGTAATTGTGGCTTGGTAGAAATACTTGTGTTAAGGTTTGTGATTCCCGTAGCATGCATGTATGGTGAACCGTTATGTGATGAAGTCGGAGCATGATTTATTTTTTGTTTGTCTTCCTTATGAGTGGCGGTCGGGGACGACCGATGGTCTTTTCCTACCAATCTATCCCCCTAGGAGCATGCGTGTAGTACTTTGTTTTGATGGCTAATAATTTTTTTCAATAAGTATGTGAGTTCTTTATGACTAATGTTGAGTCCATGGATTATACGCACTCTCACCCTTCCACCATTGCTAGCCTCTCTAGTACCACGCAATTTTCACCTGTGCATTAAATCCACCATATACCCTTCCTCAAAACAGCCACCATACCTACCTATTATGGCATTTCCATAGCCATTCCAAGATATATTGCCATGCAACTTCCACCGTTTTGTTTATTATGACACGCACCATCATTGTCATATTGCTTTGCATGATCATGTAGTTGGCATAGTATTTGTGGCAACACCACCGTTCATATTTTTTACACATGTCACTCTTGATCATAGCACATCCCGATATACCGCCAGAGGCATTCATATAGAGTCATATCTTGTTCTAGTATCGAGTTGTAATTTTTGAGTTGTAAGTAAATAAAAGTGTGATGATCATCATTATTAGAGCATTGTCCCATGTGAGGAAAGGATGATGGAAGCTATGATTCCCTCACAAGTTGGGATGAGTCTCCGGACTTTATAAAAAAATAAAAGAGGCCAAAGAATCCGAAACAAAAAAATGAGTGAAAAGAGAGAAGGGACAATGTTACTATCCTTTTTCCAGGCTTGTGCTTCAAAGTAGCACCATGATCTTCATGATAGAGAGTCTCCTACTTTGTCACTTTCATATACTAGTGGGAATTTTTCATTATAGAACTTGGCTTGTATATGCCAATGATGGGCTTCCTCAAAATTGCCATAGGCCTTCGTGAGCAAGCAAGTTGGATGCACACCCACTTAGTTTCTTTTTGAGCTTTCATACACTTATAGGTCTAGTGCATCCGTTGCATAGTAATCCCTACTCACTTGCATCGATATCAATTGATGGGCATCTCCATAGCCCATTGATTTGACTAGTTGATGTAAGACTTTCTCCTTCTTTTTGTCTTCTCCACAACAACCATATTCTATTCCACCTATAGAGCTATATCCATGGCTCACGCTCATGTATTGCGTGAATTTTGAAAAAGTTTGAGAACACCAAAAGTATAAAACAATTGCTTGGCTTGTCATCGGGATTGTGGATGATGAAATACTTTGTGTGATGAAGATGGAGCATAGCCAGACTATATGATTTTGTAGGGATAACTTTCTTTGGTCATGTTATTTTGAGAAGACATGATTGCTTTATTAGTATGCTTGAATTATTATTGTTTTTATGTCAATATTAAACTTTTGTTTTGAATCTTATGGATCTGAATATTCATGCCACAATAAAGAAGATTACATTGATAAATATGTTAGGTAGCATTCCACATCAAAATTTCTCTTTTTATCATTTACCTACTCGAGGACAAGTAGGAATTAAGCTTGGGGATGCTTGATACGTCTCCAACGTATCTATAATTTTTTATTGTTCCATGCTATTATATTACCTGTTTTGGATGGTTTATTTGCATTAATATGCTATTTTATATTATTTTGGGGACTAACCTATTAACCTAGAGCCCAGTGCCAGTTTCTTTTTTTCCTTGTTTTTGAGTTTTATAGAAAAGGAATACCAAATGGAGTCCAAACGGAATAAAACTTTCGCCATGATTTTTCTTGGACCAGAAGACACCCATAGGACTTGGAGAGGGGGTCAGAGGACCCACGAGGAGCCCACAAGCCCTCAGGGCGCGCCCTAGGGGGGGGGCACCCCTGGCTTGTGGACCCCTCGGGAGTCCCCCAACCCTAATTCTTGCGCTATAAATTCCCAAATATTCCCAAACCACCAGAGGCGTCCACCAAAATACTTTTCCGCCACCGCAAGCCTCTGTTCCCGTGAGATCCCATCTTGGGGCCTTTTTTGGTGATCTGTCGGAGGGGGATTTGATCATGGAGGGCCTCTACATCAACCTTGTTGCCCTACCGATGATGCGTGAGTAGTTTATCACAGACCTACGGGTCCATAGCTAGTAGCTAGATGGCTTCTTCTCTCTCTTTGATCTTCAATACAATGTTCTCCTCGATGTTCTTGGAGATCCATTCGATGTAATACTTTTTTGCGGTGTGTTTGTTGAGATCCGATGAATTGTGGATTTATGATCAGATTATCTATGAATATTATTTGAGTGTTCTCTGAACTCTTTTATGCATGATTAAGATATCTTTGTATTTCTCTTTGAACTATCGGTTTGGTTTGGCCAACTAGATTGGTTTTTCTTGCAATGGGAGAGGTGCTTAGTTTTGGGTTCAATCTTGCGGTGTCCTCACCCAGTAACAGAAGGGGTAGCGAGGCACGTATTTTATTGTTGCCATCAATGATAAAAAGATAGGGTTTATATCATATTGCTTGAGTTTATCCTTCTACATCATGTCATCTTGCTTAAGGTGTTACTCCGTTCTTATGAACTTAATACTCTAGATGCATGCTGGATAGAGGTCGATGTGTGGAGTAATATTAGTAGATGCAGAATCATTTTGGTCTACTTGTCACAGACCATGTTGCCTATATTCATGATCATTGCCTTAGATATTGTCATAACTTTGCGCTTTTCTATCAATTGCTCAACATTAATTTGTTCACCCACTGTATGCTATCTTCAAGAGAGAAGCCTCTAGTGAAACCTATGGGCCCCGGGTCTATTTTCCATCATATATTTTCAGGTCTATAAACCAAAAAACCCAAAAATACCTTGCTGCAATTTATTTAGATTTATTTTAGTTTGTCTTTTTATTTATCTTTCATACCGATCTCTATTAGATCTCACTCTTGTTCGAGACCGTGAAGGGATTGACAACCCCTTTTTCGCATTGAGTGCAAGTGTTTGTTAGTTTGTGCAGGTGCATAGATTGGAGACTTACTTGTGCCTCCTACTGGATTGATACCTTGGTTCTTAACTGAGAGAAATACTTATCTCTACTTTGCTGCATCACTCTTTCCTCTTCAAGGGAAAATCAACGCAAGCTCATGAAGTAGCAATTGTTTACTAATTATTATCCTGAGAAATTAAACATGTTATAAAAGTATGTAGCAAATCTAGCTATGCAAATGCGCGGGTCGCATCGCTAATTCATCAAAAGTGAGAAGTGAATGAAAGGTTATGCATTGAAGAAATGGGAGTCGAACCTTGAACTTTGTGTTCATGCCCAAGGAAACGATGTAGACCGTCACAGAAGCTTCTTGTAAAATATTTAATCATTTGAACAATTCTTCCGGTATCATTAAATTTGATCCTTTGCAGTTATGGTTCCGACCATGTTGTCCTTATTCAATATATCTGAAAGGAATCCATTCCAGTGCCTTGTCTATTCTTCGACAAGGTTAAAGTATCTGCTCTCGCAGGTCAACGATCCATTTCAGCTTCTATTATGATCTACCTTCGGGTATTACCCCTGGTATCTCGAGGATATCATGCCATTGCACTACATCTTATGAATTTTTTATGAAGTAATACCTTTACCTATCTTAGTCATTCCATGGGTTCTGGGTTGTTTTCAACCGAGAACACCGATTTGTGAGTCAAATCTGCACAGCAATTCAATACCCCTAGTAATTTGTTACTGGAAAATTTAAACTCAATCTTGTCATTCCTAGACTACCGGCTACATCCTTATCATGCTACCTTCGACCGTGCTACCTCGTCCTTCTTTGGTGCACGAATTCTTCAGACCATGCGCAAGGCTTACGTCGAATTTTCAACATCATTTTGTTGTCTTGAAAAGCAACTCTGATTCAGAGATTGCGTCTTATTTGTGGTTCCGATAACCTTTTTGCTTCATCATTCCTTTTACTTGATGTCGTCACTGTTCGATTGCATCCTCTTGAAACCTCTCGACAAAATGTGTTGTGATCATCATCAACATTTTGACTTCCTCTGAGATGTCAATTAAATTCATGGTGAGATATACCATCCTTGCCCCTCGATGATTTGTGTTATCATCGACAACATCCATGACTTCCTGCCAACACAGACTTGGTCCTGTGTTTGGTTATACCTTAATTTCCTTGCTACTCCTAAAATTGTTCCTTGTGTATTCCTTGTGATATTCAAACCCAACCCTTACTTGTAACAAAGTATTATTGCTACCTCGAAGCATGACCGTCGTACTCAGAAATTCAACAAGAACATTGGAAGCGCAATGCTAAATATTTCTTGATCAATTATCCAAACACCATTGTATGGGTAAACACCATGATTCTCCTTGCCCCTTTTATCTAAATGGTTATGTACTTGATGTCATGTCATGTATATCATGCTCTGCTTTTCCTTGGAAAGATATACCCCTAATACTTGTGTATGGACACATTTTCCTTTCCATTGGCCTATTTAACCTTTCTTATAATTTATTGATCTAAGTAGTAATAACTCCCTGCTTATGTAAACACCTCATTGTACAACTCTGTCAGTAAGACCCTATTACTATTGTTGTTGACATTTCGGTAACCACCGATGGACGAGAACTTTGCCTATTGGTCCGCCTCATTTTAACAAGCAAGAAAATGGTTCTCTTCATCCCCCGCCCTTGGTACCAATGTTGTTGCCAACATAGCTGACAAACAGTTCTCTGACAAGCCTTTATCGTAATCACACAAGATGTCACCGCCCTTCCTACTCTTAATCCACACTAACCACAATTTCCACAGGATTAAAACCTGGCTCTCCTACACATCCTTGATTCTGAAGTATCCTTTGCACTTGGCTTCGTATATATTTCCACGAGCCACCTTCCTTAACGCAATCCATTCCGATATCATATGCAATGTTATTCTCGTATCAAATGATTGCCTATCCATTTGAAACTTCTTTCACCTTATTATATTGCTCTCGATATAAATACCGCCTTCAAATTCGAGAAATACTTTATACCTTCATCCCCTGAGATAATTACCGGATGCCAATCCTTCCAGAGATTCGTCCCTATAGAGTTTCCCCTCTTATCCTATTCGTAAGTACGATGGAGTTCCTGAAGAAAGGATGACGACATCATCACGATGACCTGAAGCAGAGAAATGAAGACATCAACGAAAAGGATCAACTTCTTCTTGAAGGACAACAAGAACAAGAAGATCTGTTAGAATTTCGAAACCAGATCTTTCCCCCCTTACTCTACCTCTTAAATCTCAAGACAAGATTTCTTTTGGTGGAGGAGATTTGTAACACCCTGGATGTCATGCTACAGTAAACTCATGTTAATGACGGCCAAGTCATCACAATTATTTGCTAATGATCACTTTGTTCCCAACCAACCTCAAATTCAACTTGAAAATACAAGTCAAATTATTAGATTTTCAAACTATAAAACTAAATTGTTCGCATTATTATATAAATCCCCTGATCATTTTTCATGTTGAAACCAACATCATTTGACTCACCAATTAATCCCTAGTAAAATATAAAGTGGCCTAACAGCAACATAATGGCCTTTCCAAATAATAAAATAGTTAAAGATTTCCAAATGCCCCCAATTTTTTTGTGCCACCCTCAAACTTTGTGCTTGATTTATGTGCCAAGTTTCAGTTATAGCAAAAATCATTTGCTACATAAACTAAATGCAAAAGAGTGGTGGATAATATTACAGAAAAAGAAAAAGAAAAAATATATGGACCTATTGTGCTACTGGGCCATAATTGGCTACAGTGCATCTCACCCAGCCCACCCTAGCCTTTCTCCTATCTCTGTACAGAGAGGAGGAGGCAGAGCACGCCGTGGCGTGCATCCAGCCGCCATGGCCATGGATGGCCACCACGTGCCCCCCAGCCCTACAAATATGTCCAACTGAAACCCTAACCTGCCATCGACCGATCCCCTCTCTTTCCCCATCGTGCCCCCTCCTCACCCGCTCGAAAAACAAGCTCACGAGATCGCACGGTGACCGCACGCATCGTCGCCGTTGCTGTGGCCTATGTACTCCCCGATGCTTGAGGAGTTGTCCAGGAGGACTGCCACCAACGACTGCGTCTACCCCGAGCATCGAATCTAGCTGGTACGTCCCGTACGTTTGCCATCGACATGGTCTTCTCCGCGTACATCGTCATCGTCCGCCGTCGTTTGCCGCTGCTCCAGCCCGTCCCTGGCCTCCCTGACCTCGACTTCACACTCGTGGTGAGCATATCTCATGAATCCCCCTTTTCCAGCCTCAATCCGCTGCCATAGGTGTATCCCCGCGAGCTCGACCACCATGGCTGAAGCTTTTTCCGCGCAGCCTACCGCCCTACCTCGCACCCGTGTGCCCTGGTCGCGTAGCACCGAGGCAACGCGCCGCCCGACCCGCACGCTGCTTCCGGCCACTGCCGTTGCTCGCCCTCGTCGTGCCCTGCTGCTCCTTGTTGCTGCTTTGTCGCTGCTGCTCTTTTTCTGCTGCTACTCTTGCCGCTGCATGCTAAGAGCATCTCCAACACGTGCACGATCTTAGTAGCACGCTGGAAAAATCGTCTTTTTTGCGCGTGCGCAGCCGTTTCGGGCACTCCACCAGACGTGCAAAACACGCGCGCATGGTATAATTGGTTCAAAGAGCGGAGCAAAACGGCATCACGCATCGCTTATTTCGTGCACCTGCTCCCGCGCGCTGGACAGCGATGACTCACGCGCGACTTCCACCAACCGCCAGATCCAGACCCTGGTGCCGCCGCCCGCACCTTCCCCATTTGCTCCGGCGACCCGTCGGCACTTCCCTCGCCTATTCCCACATGCCGCCGCTGCTTCATCCACCTCCTATCATTGCCGCCGCCCTTCGAGCGCGCCATTCCTCGGACGAACTGCGCCCGGCCGCCCACTGCCGCTGGGCGCCCACAAGGTGTTTGACAAAACGCTTGCAAGGTATGTATTGCTTCCAATTTCATATTTTGTATATGAATTTGGTGCATGTTGTTTGTAGTTTTATAGACTAGTTTAAATTCAAATTGTAGATGCGTTTGTCATATGATTCTTTCGACGAAGAATTTGATATTCAAGAGGAGGAGGACATTGCAATGATCCTACCTATGCATGTCAATAAAAAGCCGAAGCACGGTGGCTCGGTTATGGGTCGTCAGAAAATTTGGAGGCATAAGATCGATGCCGACAATAGATTGATGAGGGACTATTTTGTGGAGAATCCCACATATATACCCCGAGTCATACTTTCGGCGCTGTTTTAGGATGAGCATCGAGTTGTTCAAGCGCATTGCAGAGAAACTGGCGAGCCATGATCGGTTTTTTCAGCAAAGGAGGAATGCCGCTGGAGAACTCAGGCATAGCACCTTTCAAAAGGTGACAGCCGCTTTGCATATGTTGGCATACGGTATTCCGGCTGATCTAGTTGATGACCACTTGGCCATGGGTGAGAGTCAAGCCATCATGTGTGTCAAGCGCTTCGCAGTCGGAATTGTGCAAGTGTTTGGTCCGGAGTATTTGAGAGCTCCCAATGCTGAAGACACCACAAGGCTTTTGGAGATGAACAAAGATCGTGGGTTCCCAGGTATGCTTGGCTCAATAGATTGCATGCATTGGAGTTGGAAGAACTGTCCTAAGGCATGGCATGGACAATTCCAGGGCCAGAAAAAGGGTTCCACTATAATCCTTGAAGCAGTGGCCGATCAAGAGACTTGGATTTGGCATGCTTTTTTTGGAATGCCTGGATGTTTGACTGACATCAACGTTCTTAATTGGTCACCACTCATGAATAAGATTGCAAATGGTGAAACTACACCGGTGGAGTTTGTAGCAAATGTCCATACATACAACTATGACTACTATCTTGCGGATGGCATCTACCCAAAGTGGCAAACATTTGTGAAGCCGTTGAAAAAACCGGAAGGTAAGAAAAATCTTGATTTTCACAATGCTCAGGCGGCGGCTAGGAAAGATGTGGAGAGAGCTTTTGGGATTTTGCAAGCCCAATTTGCTATTGTGAGAGGACCGGCTAGATTTTGGGATCAAAAGATCCTTTGGTACATCATGAACGCTTGTGTGATCATGCATAACATGATCACCGAGAATGAGCGTGGGCAAGATTTAGACTATTCTCAGTATGAGCTCTTGGGACGTCCCGTGCGAGTGCGGTGGAGGGCTGCAAGGGTGGCCCAATTTGTTGCCTCCTATCATGCCATTCGACATGCCGAAATGTATGATGATCTTCAAAAGGATCTAATCAAGGAGTGGTGGGCATGGAATGGCCGACAAAACTAGTGATGTTGTATTGTTGAACTATTTATTGTATTGGAAGATAAACTATTTGTTTGAGTTGTAATAAATTGAATTATTTATTGTTGATTTATTTTTTCTATGTTTGATCTTCTTGGTTCTATTTTGAGTGTGAAATGTTGTTTGGGCCGGGCGCGAGCGCTGTAAATTAGTGCGCCTGCTGGAGCTGCTCGTGTGCGTCATATTTTGCAGCGACCGCTGGAGCCAGCGCCCTGTTGCGCGCAAAAAACCGCTATTTCGGCGCTGTAAAAAGGTTTTAGCATGCCGCGTGCTTGCGCGCCTGTTGGAGATGCTCTAACTGTTGCTTTGCCGCGGTGCTGCTCTGCTGCTGCTTACTACTAGTGCAGCCACTGTCTGATGCTGCTCCCTCCCGCTGCTATTGTGCTGCTGCTGGCCTTGGCATGGCCATGAGCTGTGTGTGTCGTGCGTGTGTCTTCTATGTGAGTGGTCGACCCTGTGCCAATTAGCTTATGAGCTAATTACTACTTAGAGCATCTCCAGCCCCCGCCCCTCAGAACGCCCCCCGGGACCACTTTTTGGGCGCCGACGATTAAAATTCTTCCCACTCGTCACCCCAAAGCCTTAATTTTCATCGAATCTGGCCAAAATTAGAGTCGGCGCTCCCAGGCCAAACCCAGCTCACCGAGGGGCACTTGGGAGAGGAGAGAGAAGATTTTGCACGTTGTTTGGCCCACAGTCAGCCTCCCACTCCCTCTCTCCACCCTTTTTCCCCGGGCCCCACCCACATGCACGATCTTTCTTTTCCTTCTCTCCCCACCAAATCCTATGCCGCACAGGAAAGCCTCGCCTGGCACGCCGCCACCCTTACAGTGCGCCGCCCGACCGCTCCTCTCATCCTCGCCCCTCCTCTCCTCCGTCGCCTCCCTCCGACCTCCATCGGTCCTCCTCCCTATCCCTCCACCATCGCGCGCGTGCCATGGGCAACTCCCTCGCCTGCTTCTGCTGCGTCGGCGGGGCGGTCGGCGTGGGCGGCGCCGCCACATCGCGCCGGCCGCGCTACCCTCTGACCTGGCCTATGACGAGGGGCTCGGCCACTCCTTCTGCTACGTGCGCCCCGAGATGCCCCCGGCCCACTGCTACTACCCCGCCGCGGCGGACAACGATGAAGACCTGCTCGTGCCCGACGCCAAGGCGGCGGCCGAGGAGGACACCACCTTCCGCGCCATCTCGGGGGCCACCCTCTCCGCCAAAGTCTCCACACCGCTCTCCACCTCCTCGCTCCTCCTGCCGCCCGCCGACGACTCGACTGCCTCCTCCGGCTTCGAGAGCTCCCAGTCCTTCGCCACCGTCCTAGTGTAGCCGGTACCCCGCTTTCCCTCCGGCCCCATCTCCGGTCCCGTCTCCGGCGGCTTCCTCTCTAGCCCCATCAAGCGCGGCTTCCTCTCCGCCCCCTCGACGCCGCGCTCCTCTCCGCCCCGCTCCCTGGCGCCATCACCTCCGGGCGGATGGCCGGCGGGGGCGGCCGTCGCTGCTTGTGGTGGAGACTCCAATGGGTTGTAGTGGGCGCAGGGGAAGGCCAGCGAGGACCGCGTCCATGTCGTCATGTCGGAGGAGCGCGGCTGGGTATTCATCGGCATCTACGACGGCTTCAACGGCCCCGACGCCGCCGACATCCTCGTCTCCAACCTCTACGCCACCGTGCACCATGAGAGCTCCGCGGCTTGCTCTCTATAATATATGGGTCACACCTGTCCTTTTGACTAGTCAAATTGACTTGGTCAATTCGGATTAAACGAAATACAAAAATTCTAGAAAATCTTTAAAACTTTGGAAAAACATATAAAATAAACTGTAACTCGGATGAAAATAATTTATATATGAAAAATGATCAGAAAAATAAGACGAATCCAAATATGTCATCCACATACCTGCCACATGCCCCTAACACTGAGTTAACTAAAGAAAACCACCACATTTGGGGCAAGGTTTGCAGAAAACCACCTAGTCCCTAATTTTGTGTAAAAATCACTGCATTTCTAGTAAACTTTTTGCAAAATCCATTGATCAGGTGATTTAACCCATTTAATCACTTTCTGATAGGTGGGACCGGACTATAAAGGAGCTGACTTGGCAAAAAAATAACACACAGACCCCTAGTAGATCTAAAAAAGCAATCAGCCCCCCTGACATGCCTGGCAGAGCCCCCTGCCTCGATCCCATCGGATCGGGAGAGCCCGAGCTGGCCAACCCCCCCCCCCCCCTCCCACCACTCTGGCGATGTCGCCGCCGCCGACAAGCACATCGGCGACCACCGCTATGGGCTTCGTGCGGTCCCGAGACGAGGCCAGTACCTGTCGCATCTCGTGCGCGTCCGCCTCGCAGTGGATCCTCCGGGCCGGATGAGGCAGTCATGGTGCTCCGAGCCGCCGCGCAGAAGCCGTGGATGAGGCTGCCATGCCCGTGGGCAGCAGCAACACCACCGCGGGGACCTGCGACCGGGATGCGCCGCTGAACTACTCCGAACTCCGGCGAGGACGAGCTCATGGGCGCCGCGACCCATCTCGCTTCGGCGAGGCTGAGCTCCAGCGCACCCGTGCCCCTGCCCATCATCGGCGTCACATTCACCTCATGGACGACGCACATCGCAGAGGAGATGAGGAGAGGCGGGGCCGGCAGTGGGCTTCTGGCGGTGGCAACAGGAGCCGGTGGGGGCGGCGCGGTTGCCTCCTCCCGATCGGATTTAGAACATGGATCGGATCGAGAGTAGGGGTTGATTGCTTTTTGTTTTTAGATCCAAGGATGTGTATGTAATTTTTTTGCCAAGTTAGCTCCTTAGAGTCCGGTCCCACCTATCAAAAAGTGATTAAATGGGCTAAATCACCTGATCAGTGCATTTTGCAAAAACTTGACTAGAAACACGATGATTTTTGCACAAAATTAGGGACTAGGTGGTTTTCTGCAAACCTTGCCCCAAATGTGGTGGTTTGCTGCAAACATGGAACCTCCCCCTCCGGATCGTCTGACCGATAAAGGCCTGGAGCCGGGAAAATATTCCCGGATATTTTCCCACTCCGTCTATAACACCTAGCACTGCTTTAGGTCACCCCTAGCATAGCTTACTGCCATGTCATGCATCGTGTTGCATTTGTATGCCTGTTATTTATTGCTTCTCCCCCCTCCTTGTTCGGTAAACCCCGAGACCGCTGCCGATGCCCCTGTGATTGACTACATCGATGACGACCCCTCTTTCTCGGCAGAGCTTCCAGGCAAGCAAAACCCCCTTGATCATTCCTATATCGCCCATTCTTTCTATCTCATGCTTGCATTAGATTTTGCTACCGTTGTTCGATAGCTCCTATTCTGATGCATAGCCTGCTTTTGTAATCTGCTTTTGTTACTCTACCTGTTATCCTATATATGCTTCGTATAGGTTGGTTAGTGATCCATCAGTGACCCCTCACCCTTGTCCTTATTGCCTCGCTTTGTTACCAATGACTCGATCAATGTGATCGACGTGCAGAGACCGACACATCACCGGCACCCCCCTTAGTTGTATGACTCTGCAGAGCTGCTACCGAGTGCCGAGGGTGATACCTCGTATCGCACTCCTGATGATATCTCTATAGTGTAGCTAATCGGCCATGGATTACAGAGGGTGATTGATATGTCTCCAACATATCTATAATTTTTGCTTGTTCCATGTTGTTATATTATCATTCTTGGATGTTTTACAATCATTTTATAGCAACTTTATATCATTTTTTGGGACTAACCTATTGACATAGTGCCCAGTGCCAGTTGTTTTTTGCTTGTTTTTTACTTTGCAGAAAATCAATACCAAACGGAGTCCAAATGCAGCGAAACTTTTTGGAGAATTTTTCTGGACCAGAAGACACCTGTTGGGCCAAAGAAGTACTAGAGGGGGGCTCCGAGGGGAGCACAACCCACCAGGGCGCGCCTGGGGGCCCAGGCGCGCCCAGGTGGGTTGTGCCCACCTTGGTGGCCTCCCGCACCGCCTCTTCGCCCTACAAATTCCCAAATATTCCAGATACCCTAGGGGAGTCGACGAAACACAATTCTAACCGCCGCAAGTTCCAGAACCACGAGATCCAATCTAGACACCATCACGGAGGGGTTCATCATCCTCATTGGTGCCTCTCCGATGATGCGTGAGTAGTTCATTGTAGACCTACGGGTCCGTAGGCAGTAGCTAGATGGCTTCTTCTCTCTTTTTGATTCTCAATATAATGGTCTCTTGGAGATCTATTTGATGTAACTCTTTTTTGCGGTGTGTTTGTTGGGATCCGATGAACTTTGAGTTTATGATCAGATCTATATCCCTGAAAGTTATTTGAGTTATTTGATCTCTTTTATGCATGATTACTTATATCCTTGTATTTCTTCTTCGAATCTTTGGTTTAGTTAGGCCGACTAGATCGATTTTCTTGCCATGGGAAGAGGTGCTTTGTGATGGGTTCGATCGTGCGGTGCTCTTTCCCAGTGACAGAAGGGGCAGCAAGACACACATGTATCATTGCTATTAAGGATTACAAGATGGGGGCTATTCCTACATGAATAGATCTCGTCTACATCATGTCATTGTTCTTATTGCATTACTCCCTTTTTCCATGAACTTAATACACTAGATGCATGCTGGATAGCGGTCGATGTGTGGAGTAATAGTAGTAGATGCAGGCAGGAGTCGGTCTACTAATCTTGGATGGATGCCTATATAATGATCATTGCCTGGATATCGTCATAATTATTTGAGGTTCTATCAATTGCCCAACAGTAATTTGTTTACCCACCGTGTGCTATTTTCTTGAAAGAAGCCACTAGTGAAATCTACGGCCCCCAGGTCTATTCTTTATCATATTTGCTTCGAGATCTATTTTTATTTGCTTTTATTTTCAGATCTATTATTCCAAAAACCCAATAATACCTTGCTGCACTTTTTAGCTATTTATTTTATTTCACGTTTTATCGAGATCTATTTATCCAATCTATCATAATTTTTATCCCGTCAACGTGACAATTTCTGGCACCGTTACCCGTAGAGGGATTGACAACCCCTCCTAATCGTCGGGTTGCAAGTATTTGTTATTTGTGTGCAGGTAACGTTTACATAGTGTTGATTGGTTCTCCTACTGGATTGATACCTTGGTTTCTTAACTGAGGGAAATACCTACCCTAGCTGTGCTGCATCATCCCTTCCTCTTTGGGGAAATACCGACGTAGTTCAAGCGACATCAGTGATTCCTCGTTCACAACTCCCGATGATGACTCTGTCGTGCAACACCTCAAGTGTGAACCCTTCGAGGGTGATTCCTCCAAGGTCACCTTGACGGTTACATCGAGTAGGAATCCATCGAGGGTGATTCCTCAGATTCCGCCTTGATGTTCGACACACACTGATACCTTGACCTTCACCTTAGGCCTTTGTTGAAGTCGGGTCGACCCAAGGGGTGCCCGCGAGAGTTATTGAAGTCGGGTTGACCATGAGGGTAACCGCGAGTTAATGACGTGGCACGACCGGGCAGGCAGAGACGCCCTAGAGAGGGATGTGCCTGGCCCTTGTGGTAAGTCCACGAGACGGGGCAACGGGATAACTGATCGTCTCCGCGACCTCCCAGTACACTAACAGTTTGGATATGTGATCTGAGTAGGCCTCTGGCCTTTTCGCACTAACCACCACACGGGAATAAGTATGGGCACTCAGCGTCGTACGATTCTTCCGAAAGCTCACAGACGTCGACAATTGAGCGGCGCACGCCCGGTTGGACTGTAACCACCTGCGCTTGTATAAGGAGGTGGGTCTGCTCCAGGCCGCGTTTGCAACGCGCAGGATTGCTTAGGACGATTGGCCCATAACCCCTTCACACTTAGAATTTAGACCGGCGTGCTGGCCCCTCCGATGAGCCTAGGTAGGACTACGGTGTGTCGATCAGCTGAGGCTGGGCATGACCCGTTAAAGTGTGTCCGGCCAGAGTTAATCGAGCGTGTTGGGTAAGTTGGTGCACCTCTACAGGGAAGTAATCTATTCGAATAGCCGTGTCCATGATAACGGAAGCTCGAAGTTGTATCCCGATCTACAATAACTAGAACTGGATACTTGTGACACTCAATGGATATGATAGCCTGGGGATCGCTTTCTCGCAGGCAGTTGAGGAAGGATCTCTGGGCATGGTTAATATATAATTGTTACTATATGTTATGTTCTTCTACTCTCTTCTATTGCTGCAAGATGCTGCAAGATGCTAGTCTTCGATAGGGTAGGCCTTCCCTTCTATTCTAGCAATTCTGCAGTATAGTCCACAGATACAGACCGTTCCCTTTGATACTGATGCATACTTAGCATAGATCTGATGTAAGTCTTGCGAGTACTTTGGATGAGTACTCACGGTTGCTTTGCTACCTTTTTTCCCCTTTACCCGATTGCTGTGATCAGATGAAGGAGCCCAGGAGCTAGCTGATCCCGCCGATGACTACTACTACACCGACGGAGCCTAGTACTTCATGGAGACCGACAACCAGGAGTAGATAGGAGGCTCCAGGTGACGGTATCCTGGACTAGGGGGTACTCACCATGTCGTCTCCCGACCAGTGGGTTGGGCCGATGACCCCCGTGGCGGTTCACTAATGGGCCAGTTCGGACAGCCGATGACATATACGAGGAAGATTCCACAAGACTTGGTGATCAAGACAAGGACTCCTCTCCACCAACGTAGCCGACTAGGACTCTTGTTATCCTAGGCCTCGGGTACATTATATAAGCCGAGGCCAGGCTCGTTGATAGATAGATTATCATGACATTACTCATCATACCCCTTTGGTTTAGACCACAATATATGATCTCGAGGTAGATCAACTCTGTACCTTGATACTTCATCAATATAAATAAGAGCAGGACGTAGGGTTTTACCTCCATAGAGAGGGTCCGAACCTGGGTAAAACATCGTGTCCCCTGTCTCCTGTTACCATCGATCCTAGATCCACAGCTCGGGACCCCCTACCTTGAGATCCGCCAGTTTTGACACCGACATTGGTGCTTTCATTGAGAATTCCCCTGTGTGATCGGCAAAGGATCAATGTCTCGCCCGCAGATCAACTGCGACGTCGGCATCTTCGTCGCCGGCTCGACTGGTCACCTTGGCTCAACCGAGGACTGCGCTCCGTCTCCGATCATCATGTTCGGACGAGGGCCTTCATCAAACATAAACTCCGATCTCTATCATGATCACGGAGGAATCATCCTTGGAGCTCGGGGGCTCAACGTCAACATTGCCCTCGGGCGACCGTGCTGTTTTTCTAGACAGTAAATTTTTTCCGCCTCCACCGCCTCCTCGAGTGTCGTTTTAACGATTGCTTTGGTGTAATTGTGTGTAATTAAGTCTACAACAACCATGCAAAATTTCGCCGAGTTCCGATGGAGGAATCTCCGGCGATCTCCGATATACCGGAGCCGTGTTGAATCTGGACAAGTTTGGAGCGTGGTGTCCAGAATCTAGCTTGGATGTCCTTTGGAAGATCCAACCGTTGATCGGCTGTGGAATTCCTATATCTACCACCCCACAAAATTTCAGCTCGATCCGACGGTTCAAACTCCGGGAACCTTCCGATGAGTGGACCAATTTTCAGATCTGTTTTCTGCGTGAATATGGATCCGACCGAAATTCATGTTTCTTTATGAACGTGATATTGGACAACCTTTTTAAAGAAATTTTCTTCTAGGGTATGGTGCGTTGTTTTTAAACACGCGCCCATAAAATTTTAAGCCTCCTCTGAGGTAATCTTCACCATCACGCTGGTGTCAAACCAGTCCTGCAATATTACTCCACGGCTGCCGACCTGCGCTAGACGCGTCGTCGCTTTTTGAGCCGAGCTCAACTTCTTCGGATCATCATCTCGGCGAGCCGAACAAGAGTTCGGAATCGCCAAGGATAAATCATCACCAACATCGCCGCCCCACTTCATCAAGCCGGCATTGACCGCGTCACAAGTTACGACCTGCGTCGGCATGGCCGCACTGTTGCTTCTTCAAGCCGATGTCCATCACGCCAAACTGCTTCAACACCTCGGCTGACATGGCAACTGCAACGTCTCTTTGCCGACCTGCTCCATCACCTCGGCTAGACCGGGGGCTTCGCCATCTCTTCATCAACCTACTCCGGAGACTTCGGCGTCACCAGCCGACCAGCTTCGTTACGTTAGCTGGACCGAGGGCTTTGCCTCGGCGAGACAATCTTTGCCAGCATCGCCATGCCATCGCTTCATCACCCATCAGGCAATGGGTGTGCGGATCGAGTCCCAATTTTGGGAGTAACCTTTCTTCGGACTGCTACAACAAATAAACCAGGTGCTATTAATCCTAGCAATTTTTGCTTGTTTGGGTTTATTTTTCCCAAGGAATTATTACTCTGGTTTGTTCCATCATCTGTACACAGGTCTATCAAATGGTGGCCGCATTAATGACGGTCGCGTGGTGGTTCAGTTAGTTTCCGTACATAGTTCGGCGAACGCCGCATCCGGAACTCGGACCGACCTGTGAATTCGGGCTTTGCCATGCCTTTACCGCATCACGCCGACGCCCTGCATCGACATTGACTTCGGCGCCAGGCCACATCTCTTTAAATAAATTATTTTTGCGAAAAGCAATTATGCAAGGATTTTATATATATTTATATTATTCTTTTTGGACCGCATTATTTTATGTGTGCAGGTGATTGACTTCGACTGCGTCACGCGGTCACTTCGGCAAGCCAATGTCGTCATCCCAATTGGCATAAATCGGCTCGCATGATCATCTTGTTGATTGAATTGCCATACCGACATGTTCGGTTGCCTCGGGGACTTCGGCATCATCAAGAGGGTCCTACCTCGTCGGGTGTTTGGCGCACGGGCCATATTTCTTTTATTACTCACTTTGCATGAATTATTAATCATGCAACCTTTTTTTATTATTGTTATCTTCGGCTTGCACTATCTTCCGTGCACAGGTAAATGATCTGGATTGGGCAGTGCTGTCACCTCGGCTGGACCGGGGGCTTCGTCATCACTTCATTAACCCACACCGGGAACTTCGGCGTCATACTGTCGGCCTACTCCGTCGCTTCAGACGGACGGGGTGTTCCACCTCGCCACATTGGCCGTGCTGTGTCGCCACTTCGGAGTGCCGAGCTCTTCGCTCCTCCATCTCGGGACCGGCTTAGGGGCTGGGACCTCGTCCCGCCGTAAACTCAGACTGCATCATCGATGCCGAGCACATTAACCAGCTAAGTCGCTTTCATGCCCAAAAATTTTAATTTTTAATTTGTGTTCGGTTCGACCATGCTCACGTGAGTTGTTTGCTAAAAGAAACTCCCTTTACCCATGTTAGCTGGGGGCTCTTAAATTTACATGAGCCATTTTATAATAAGTGTGTTTTCTTCTTGTTCGTTGCAAAGTCTTTTTCTATCACTCCTTCCTCGACTCGAGTGTGTGGTCAATAGCCGGATAGCCTGGGTCCGATCTTGACCCACTTGCAGTCTTGAGATCGGATGTGTCATGTTAAAGCACGACAGAAGCACAAATTTTTTTTAGACCAATTTTCGGATTGGCACCAATTGACTTGATTTAGTTCGAACGTGGAGTTTCCGCATAAGTCTTTTGGTTTTTAAGCCTATGGCACTTTTAAACTATTTGTGTGTTTCCAGCATAAGTCTCGTAGTGCAACGCCGGACACCTTTAGAGATTCGGCAAACCATTCTCGGGTATTGCTTTATATGCATCGGTTTCGAATTGTGTCTTTGGTCAATAGTTGGGTTGCCCGGCTCCTGTGCTTGCCTCCTACGTTCCGCTTTGTTCGGCTAGGTGTGCAAAGGGAGAACCACTGCGATTGTGCTTCCAGCTAGCATGGTTAAGCGCCTCAGTGGAGAAAGCCGAAAACTGACTGTCACAATAAGTGTAAACTGGTCAGCGATCCGATGACTGTGTTAAATTATAAGATCGATAGAGGTCACCCCATGTTAAATGACTGTCCGTTCATAACATTGGCCGAAGTGTTTACGGCTTGACCTCGACTGTCACCGAACACTAACTGGGGGCTAGTAACTGGCCTCCCAACTTTAAGCTCCTATGACTAAGTGAAAGTTATAAAGCCCGCATATCTGATTGCCTCGTTTCCGCTAACACAACCGCCTTCGGGCACTGAGACATCGGCTAAGGGTTGTTTTGTTATTGCGAAAACACCCTGCGTAGCATCTACAAGGGGGTGGAAGCCAACGATGGGCCACTTTCAAATGATAAACGGTCGCAACGGAGTCAAAATAAACATATCATCGGCGTTTGTATTTAATATACGAGGGCCTCCTTCCGCAATCATCGTTATAAAGCCATAAATATGCATCAATTTGACTTAAGATTTTGGCCAAGCTGGGTTGCCTGGCTCCTGTGCTTACCCCTACGTTCCCGATTGTTCGGCTAGGTGGTAAAGGGAGCACCTCTGTGATTGTTACTACCGGGTCATCCGAGTAAGTACCTCAGACTGGGTGAAGCCGAAAGCTAGCAATCTTAAAGGATCACATTGGTCGGCAACGACGGAAGTGAAAATTTCGGTTCATTAATACCATAGAGTTCGGGAACTTTCCCCGAACTAAATCCTCAATATTTTCCTCCCACATTGATCGGAGGTGAGGTTTCATGATCATGATAAGCATGATGACCCAAAGAAAGGAATCGATAGCGGGACTATTTTCTTTGGAAGATGTTTCTTACGTTAAAACGTAATATAACATATCTCTCCGTGTACCTTTGTTTATAAAACCGTATGACCGGATTGCCTTGTTTTCCATAAATCTTTGCCCTTATAACGGCTTTATAAAGTAGGAAAACACTCCTCGGCTACTGGCCGAAGAGGTTGAAGCCGATGGTCGGTCAACAAAGTTTTGTACAATACGGATCCGAGCACTAATGATGTAAAGTACTTGGATACATAGAGTCATTACACATAATTTGTGATTTTACTATGGATATCGATCCTTAATTCGGCCACCCGTGCCCGCATTAAGACTCGGGGGCTACTGGGCTTCGGGCTTATTATTCACAAATATTAAAGGGGCACATCGATCCCCTGATCTGGTGTTGCCACCCGACCAGTGTCTCGGGGGCTACTGCATTGCTTGTTCAATGCAGAAAATTCAAAGTGCTTAGTGTTCGGCTTGACCGAACTATAGGTAAACGCGTCTTCAGACAACAACAGGTACCATATGGACCTATCTGTCATCAAGCTAATATATTACGGCAACTTCTCAAGACCCTCTCTCAAGGGCCCGTTCGCCGATCACTATTATCTCTAATATATTACACTGCATTTCTATTCCTACGTGTGCTGCCGAGCTAGGAGTTGATCCTCAGGCCGATTTCGCGCATCGACCTGAGTCTCAGGGGCTACTTGGATCAGCGGTTTCATGTTTTCCTTCAGGTGCATCTCGGGTTTTAGACCGACACACACCTTGAGGGCTACTGGCTATATATCTCGGCGGAGAATAAATTGCACCAATAAAAAATATTCACAAAAAATTAGCCCACAGTCGGGGTGGTGCACCACCTCGGAAGCAGTTCGGCATAAAGCTCGGGCGCCAGTGGCTGGCTCCATAGAGGGCACTTCCGGCATTAAGCTCGGCTGAATTCATTCAATCTTTTAAAGACCGAGGTAGTTTATGACACCTCGGACGCTGACCATCGTTAGAGCTCGGATACAGTCCGACGTTGGAGCTCGGATACAGTCCGGCGTTGGTGCTCGACTGCAAAAGATACCTCAAATACAGTCCGGCATTGGAGCTCGGATGCAAGAGGACACCACCGCATGGAAACAACTTCAAACCCGAGGTGTGGCATAAAAAATAACAAGGCATTGATAAAAGCCAATAACTTAAAAAAGACTCCTCGGATACCCGACGTATGAACTCTTCGGATACACCTCGGCGATCCTCAAGATCAGAGATGGGAAGATTTGTTGAACCAGTTTTCAAGACCAACGACCGAAGATGAAGAACAATTCGGAAGAATCGAGGAGCGTCCCTAACTTGAAGACCGGTTCAGGGGGCTACTAACGGTGTCCTGGACTAGGGGGTACTCACCATGTCGTCTCCCGACCAGTGGGTTGGGCCGAGGACCCCCGTGGCGGTTCACTAATGGGCCAGTTCGGACAGCCGATGACATATACGAGGAAGATTCTACAAGACTTGGTGATCAAGAAAAGGACTCCTCTCCACCAACGTAGCCGACTAGGACTCTTGTTATCCTAGGCCTCAGGTACATTATATAAGCCGAGGCCAGGCTCGTTGATAGATAGATTATCATGACATTACTCATCATACCCCTTTGGTTTAGACCACAATATACGATCTCGAGGTAGATCAACTCTGTACCTTGATACTTCATCAATATAAACAAGAGCAGGACGTAGGGTTTTACCTCCATAGAGAGGGCCTGAACCTGGGTAAAACATCGTGTCCCCTGTCTCCTGTTACCATCGATCCTAGATCCACAGCTCGGGAGCCCCTACCCCGAGATCCGCCAGTTTTGACACCAACACCAGGCAGGAGGCCCGTGCCTTTTTTAATCTAGATGTCATTGTTTTGCTCAGCCTTCTTAAGGCAAACTGGTTTACTTATGTCTGTACTCAGATATTATTTGCTTTCACAGACTTATGTATTCGAGCCTTCGTGACCCTACTTGTAATATAAAGCTTTATGTTTGAATTTGTGTCTAGAGTTGTGTTGTGATATCTTCCCGTGAGTCTCTGATCTTGATCGTGCATATTTGCATGTATGATTAGTGCACGATTGAGTTGGGGGCGTCACACATACCACCTCATCCAATGGTATTCGTATGGGCCGACCCATTTCGGATTTTGATACGTCCATTTTGCATCATGTTTCCCTACTATTATTTATTATCTTTTGGGTCATTATATCACATTATGATGCAATTCTAATGTCGGTCGGGCCCGTGGGACTGGGGGTACCTAGGCCCGTCTGCCTACGGCCCAGGGCACAACGCATGTCGTGGGCCCAGCACGACCCACCTTCAAGACTTCAAGAGCAAGACCCTCGCGAGGGCCCCCGCCTCGCGAGGTGTATGTCCGCAAGCATCATCAAGAGCTCCCCGAGGGCCTCACGCAGGGCAGCCTCCCGAAGCTGCCTCCCGAGGCCCCTCGTAGGGCGGATATGTCTAGGCTCGCCAAGCCTGCCTCGTGACGCACGTGGGTGATGCGAGCCACGACGAGCTGAACCAGAAGGGCGCCAGCAGGCGCGGATAAGGATGTTTTCCTCTTTCATGCTAAGGGAGCAAGGATGGCACGTCGGTTCCCAAAGCAATCCCCAAAGGTTGCCACTTTGGTGCTAGAAGACCAGGATGGCGGGCTCACCAGGACGGAGGTCATCACCGAGCCCACCGACGCGTCATGGCAGGAAGCTTTAGCAGGCGAAGACCACCTTTAGTCAAGATAAGTTGTACTGTTGTCCCCCTTTGAATTTGGCCATTGTGGCAACCCTTCCCGCCTAGTGTTTCGGGGGGAAGAGGACCGGGGTCAGTATAAGTATAGTGAGGCCACCACCTTAGAGAGGGATCGAGTTCATCGACCCCCCCCAAGCCAGGACCGGCTCTTGAAGCCTCCCGAGGCCTCTTGTACTCACATATCCATCCTCCCCCGCGAGGCAATCCACACAAAGTAGGAGTAGGGTCTTCACCGCAAGGTGGCCCAAACCTAGGTAAACGGTGGTGTCTGTGTTCTTCTTTCTTCCCGCTTGAGCCCACCGGAGCATCGCCGTGAGATAGCAAGCTGAGAGGTCGGACTTAGCGAAGTTATGTGAGCACACCCCAGAGTTCGAACCTTTCGTGGTCCCAGGAGCCCGGTTTCCGACATTTGGCGCGCCAGGTAGGGGTGTGCCTGAGTTCTTCCCCTTCGCTTCAGTTCCTGCTCCGCGTCTCCATGGCCGACGCTCGCAGTGTCCGCGCCGAGCGTCGGGCAGCTCGTGTCGCCCAGACGGAGCCTGTAGGCCATGGCGATTGCTGCCACTCCACCTCGGCCGCGGCCAATGCTGCCACTGACCCTGCCGCCCGTGAGCAGCAGGATTCCTCTGTGCACCCTTCCGCGCAAGCGGACGGCCGCACCGCTACACATTTGCTCACCCCGGCTACGACCTCATCCTCCCACGCCGCTGCGGGACGGTTAGCGCACAGGCCGCGCTGCTCATGGTGCGCGAGCTGCTGCGCTACCGCCCAGACGACAAAGGCTATGGCGCTTGGCTTGGCCGCATCACCGAACTCGTCAACGCCGCGGGTGAGGCCCCGGCGCCCTCCCACTCGTTTTATCCTCTGCCATCTCGCGCTGGGGACGTGGTGCACGGCACGCCTCCGCCTCTTCCTTTGCGCTGTGACAACACTGAACCCCGGCACGACGCACGGCCATGCGACCTGCCGCACGGAGCGCCTGCGCCGGCCTGAGACGAGGCCAGCTGCCAGATTATCCACCGCGTGCTGCCAGACACGCGTGTGCTCCTCGAGCAATGGCAGCAACACCAGGACCGAGCTGTCCAGGAGGTCGCGGTGGCAGGACTCCAGAACCGCGCCGCTCACGCGTGAGGCGCTCCCATGAGGACCACTGGCTGTCAGGCCTTCACTCACGAGCTGCGTCGGGTGGTTTGGCCTACCAAGTTCAAGCCGGATCTGTCACTGCACTACGACGGCATCCCCGACCCCATAGAGTTCCTCGAGCTCTACACGCTGAGCATCGACGCGGTGAATGGAGACGACAAGGTCATGGCGAACTGGTTCCCCATGGCCCTCTAGGATGGCGCAGGCTCCTGGTTCATGAACCTGCCTAAGGAATCCATCTCCTCATGGATCGAGCTTCGCGATGTGTTTGTCGCCAACTTCAAGGGCACCTATGACCGTGCCCTCACCATGAACGACCTGCGGCACATGAAGCAGCGCCCTGACGAGAGCCTCCGCAAGTACATTCAGCACTTCAGCCAGGTGCGCCACAAGATTCCGCACGCCTTGGACGAAGCCATCATCATGCCGTTCACCAACGGCGTCAAGGATGTCCGCCTGTGTGAATAGCTCACCATCAATGACAACCTGAGCATGACACTGGAAATGTTCAACCTCACCGACAAGTGCGCCAATGCCGAAGAAGGCCGCCTCTTCCTCCACAACGACCCCGACGCTGCGCTCCACGACGGCAAGGCCAAGGGCAAGGAGGTCAAGTGCAAGGGACTTGCTGTGCTGGCAGCAGAGCCTGAGCAGAAGCGCGGCCGCGACTGCGGTGAGCCCGAAGGGAGCAACCGCCTATTCTACGTCTACCACAACGTGCACACCCACAACACCAACGACTATCAGGATCTCAAGGTGCTTCGCGACGAGCGCTTGGGCCGTCGGCCCGACCACAACGACCGTGATTTCGGCCATGGAGGCGGCCGCGGTGGCGGCCGGTGGGACAACTGCAATGGCAACCCCCGCCAAGGCAGGCGCGACCAGCCTAGCGAGGGTGGATGGCGCGACCAGCCTCGCAACGGCGCCTGGCGCGATCAGCCTCGTGAGGCACACCCTCAGGACAACGCTGGCCTTCCGTCGCTACCTCCGCCCCCCAGGAGGAACGACAACAACCAGCAAGACGAGGGGCTGGGGGCTACCAGGAGCCTCATGCGATAGCCTGCATCCTTGGCAGAGCTCAGGCTCCTGTATCCAACCGCCTCTTCAAGCAGTTCTCTCGCGAGGTGAACGATGTCCTCCCGAGGCTCGAGGCAGTGCGGCCCCTCAAGTGGTCGCAGTACGCCATCACCTTCGACTCCAAGGACCACCTCAGGTTCTCGGCCACTGCTGGCGCACTCCCCATGCTGTGCACTCCCACCATCAGCAACGTCCTGGTCACCAAGACCCTCATCGACGGGGGTGTCGGCCTCAATGTGATCTCCATCGCGACCTTCGAGACGCTCTACGTGCCCTATGACCAGCTGATGCCCACCAAGCCCTTCTCTGGGGTGACGGATGGATCGACCACTCCCCTGGGCAGGTGCGCCTTCTGGTCACCTTCGGCACCCGTGACAACTACCACACCGAGCTGATCGACTTCGACATGGCCCATAATGGCCTCCCGTACAACGCCATCCTGGGGTACCCTGCGCTCGCCAAGTTCATGGTAGCAACCCACCACGGCTACAACATCCTCAAGATGTCTAGCTGCAGCGGTGTCATCACTGTCGCCTGTGATGAAAAGGACGCGGTCTGCTCCCTCAAGCACGCCTACCGGGCCGCTGCAGCTGAAAACTCCAACGTTGAAGGCGATGCTGCACCTCCCGAGGCTGCCCTCCCAAAGAAGAAGCATCTCCTCCCCAAGAGCCGTCCCAAAGTAAAGAAGCAGTCGGCAGCTGGCGGCACCCAAAGCGCCGCCCCTGCTGCTGGGGCTTGCCTCCCTCCTGCATAGGAAGGCGCGCCTGATGCCTCCCTTAGGGCAAGCTCGAGGGTTCCATCTGGAGAGTGTCTGACCTGACCAGTATGACAAGGGAGGTGCTCGGGCACCACTTGGATGCATGCTTTGACGCGCGCCCTCGTGAGCAAGGAATATGGCGCCAAGCGCCAGGGACACAGGAGTTCGTCACCCAAGAAATCCACAAGCTACAGGAAGCATGGGACATGTGCGGCGAGCGCTGCCCCGCGTGGCCCATCGACTCAGTTGCCACTCCTGATGCAGGCTGCGAGCTGCGCGTGTGCATCGACATAGTGGGCCTCAACAGTACCAACTCCCAGGACATCTTCTAGCCATCGCGCGTCGGCCGGAGCAGGGGCGTCGCTACCAACTACGTCTGCATGCCCTTCGGTCTGCTGAACATGGGCACCACCTACCAGTGCTGCGCACGGCTCATGTTGGCATCTCGCGAGGCTTCGGCCCCTCGTGAGCCTCCAAGGCCTCAGGAGCCACTCGGCCCCTGAGGGGTGACCCTTCGCGGCGTGCTTCATCGACCACCCCGATGCTTCCGCAACAGCATGATTGCCAGGTGACTTTTTGGTTTGTTCAATTGAGGGTGCCCCTCAGGCTGCATCATCCTCAGGCTAGTCAGGGTCCGTCCCTGTAGCCACATCATTTTTGGTCATGTACCAGATTTAGTTATGCTTTGATGAAGTTTTCTCGCTGGCTTAAATTGCGTGGTTGGTGCCTCGACACCATGGAAAGCGCTGCGCTCTTGCGCCCCTCCTCTCGACCATCTCATGACTGGAGCTAGACACGGCGTCTGTGCTCGGGCCCATCCCTGCAGCGCTGATAAACCCAAGCTACCGAGCTCTGTCTCGCGGACCAGCTCCCATGCACGTCACCTCTAGAGGGCCTTGGTGTCTCGTCCTCTCATGGGACCATCACGAGCAGGCAAGAGAGGGTGTGGCCCAGGATGTACAACTACAATTTTAGCACTTCGCCACCACGAGCGCCGTGCACCGCAACTCTACTCCTGATCGTCCCCTGAGCGGGGGCTGTTGGCATAGCGCATGTACTTGGGTTCATCCCTGCAACGTTGATAAACCCAAGCGATCAAGCTCTGGCTCGCGGGCCCGTCCTGTGCACGTGGCCTCATGATAATCCACAAGAGCAAGAAATCATCGTAACAATTTCCAAAGGTGGAACTGATAAGTATGGAGTGTCGAACCCGCGAGGAGCTAAAGGTAAGATCAATATTCTCTCAAGTCCTATCTGCCACTAATACGACTCTACGTACACCGAACGTTTGCTTCCATCTAGAAACGAGAAATAAAACTACATTGTGGGTATAAAGAGAGTAGCTTTGCATGATATCAGAGAGCTAAAATATAAAAATAGGTGTTGTTAACATAAAGTTAGAATATATTATAATATATTAAAATAGCGAGTGTGGAATAATGATGGAATGGTGTGTGGAATTGTCCTAGGCAATCGTTAACAAGATCGGTAATCGTTATTACAATTTTATATGAGGGAGAGGCATAAGCTAACATACTTTCTCTACTTGGATCATATGCACTTATGATTAGAACTCTAGCAAGCATCTGCAACTACTAAAGATCATTAAGGTAAAATGCAACCATAGCATTAAAGTCAAGTCCTCTTTACTCCCATACGCAAACAACCCCTTACTCAGATTTAAGCTTCTGTCACTCTAGCAACCCACTATAAGCAAATCATCAACATATTGCAAAACCTACAGTGGGAATCCCTCACGTGTGCGCGGTACGGAGGGCACCATAGGACAACATCAAAATAAAACATACAACTCAAACCAATCTAGATCATCAATCAACCCAAAAGACAAAAGAAATCTACTCAAAACATCATAGGATGGCAACACATCATTGGATCATAATATGTGGCATAAAGCACGATGTTCAAGTAGGGGATTACAGCGGGGTGTGGGAGAGTGGACCGCTTAAAAGAGATGAGGAAGGTGATGAAGAAGGTGACATTGATGAAGACGATCATCGTGGCGATGGTTCCCCCGGCGGCACTCCAGCGCCACCGAGAGAGAGGGGAGAGAGTCTCCCCTTGTGCTTCCTCCTCCATGGCCTCCCCCCTAGATGGGGAGAGGTTCTCCCTCTGGTCCTTGGCCTCCATGGTGATGATGACCCGCTCCGGCTTCCTCCTTCATGGCCTCCGGTGATGATGGCCCCCTCCGGCATGGTGCCGACGAGGGCCTAGATTGATTTTTCATGGCTACAGAGGCTTGCAGTGGTGGGAATTCCGATCTAGGGTTCTTTTCAGAGGTTTGGGTATTTATAAGAATTTTTGGCGTCGGTCTCACGTCAAGGGGGTGCCCGAGGGGCTCACAGGCCGTAGGGGCACGCCCTACCCCCCAGGGCACGCCCTGGCGGCTTTTGGCCACCTCGTCCACTTCCTGTCCCAGCTTCGGTGCTTCGGGGGTCTCTTTTGGTCCATAAAAAATCACCGTAAATTTTCAGCCCATTCCGAGAACTTTTATTTCTGCACAAAAAACGACACCACGGTAGTTCTGCTAAAAACAGCGTCAGTCCGGGTTAGTTCTAATCAAATCATACCAAAACCATATAAAATTGTTGTAAACATGGCATGAATACTTCATAAATTATAGATACATTGGAGACGTATCAGCATCCCCAAGTTAATTCCTGCTCGTCCTCGAGTAGGTAAATGATAAAAGAAATAATTTATGAAGTGTGAATGCTAGCATGGTGCATAAGTTTGATCAATGATAATTTTAATCACTTTTTCTAGCTTCATTATATATCATAAATAGTAGCTCATCTCATAAAACTTCTCATGATCAAGTAATAAGCTATTCACATGTTAAAGTATAGACCATAAAGTTTCTTGAACACTAACAAACTATGTTCTCAGTCACCAAACAATTGCAATTCATCTTACTTTCAGGAAGGGTCTATGTAAGAGCTATGATTTAGCAAATTCCACATACTCAACTATCATATAGTCTTCCATGATTGCTAACACTCAAAGCATATTTTTAGAACAAATAGCATCTGTCGAACACAGAAAAAGATAGGGGCTTAATGTTTCGCCTCCCAACTTATTTATCATATAGATAATTGTCAACAATAATAATTCATGATCAAATATATTTGAATGGCCATATATGCTTGGATCTTTCCCCACCACATGATGCTTGCCAACTAAAGAATAATTGAGGTGGAAATAAGAAGGAATACTATTGACTCTTGCATAAAAGTAAATACATGAAAGTAAAAGATAGGCCCTTCATAGAGGGAAGCAAAGGTTGTCATGCGCTTTTTAATTTTGGATGTGCAAACCCTTAATGCAAAGGAATGTCACGCTGTATTGCCCTTTGTGATAGTAACCTTTATTATGCAGTCCGTCGCTTTTATTTCTTTACCATCACAAGTTCGTATAACGCTTATTTTCCCTTATAATAAAAGATCATACATATTTAGGAGCAATTTTTATTGCTTTTTGCACCGATGACAACTTACTTGAAGGATCTTATTAAATCCATAGGTAGATATGGTGGACACTCATGGCAAGAAATGGGGTTTAAGGGTTTTTGGATGCACAAGTAGTATCTCTACTTAGTACAAATTTTTGGCTAGCAAAAGATCCTAAGCAAGCACCGCATGTTGGAGGATCCATAACAATATAACTTCTATACAAATATACCCAAACATAACTCATTATGTTGTCTTCCTTGTCCAACTTCAACTAATTTGCTCAAGTTTGAAAATATTTAATGGGGCTCACAATCATAGAAGATGTCCAAGATAGTATTTATATGTGAAATCTCTCTTCCTTCAATATTCTTTCATGAATTGTTCAAGTGACCAATGCGGTGTTTGCTAACTTTCAATAAATTTTACCACCTATACTTCTTATATGTGAAGTCATTACTCCCCATGGGATAAGCATATAAAACATATATAATTTCAGATTTATGATATTCAATTCATTCAACCATTTACTCATAGGATATAAGTGAAGCACAAGAGTAAATGACAAAACTACTCCAAAAATATATAAGTGAAGATCAATGCATACTCAATTAGTTAAATAGCCATGTCAGGACTCTCTCTCATTCAAGATTTCAGATCCAATGATTTTATTCAAACAACTAGTAAAATGAAAATATGCTCCAAGCAAAACACATCTCATGTGACGAATAAAAATATAGCTCCGAGTAAGGTATACCGATAGTTTTGAAGACGAAAGTGGGGATGCCTTCCGGGGCATCGCCAAGCTTAGTTGCTTGGGTATTCCTTGAATATTACCTTGGGGTGCCTTGGGCATCCCCAAGCTTATGTTCTTGCCACTCTTCATTCTTCTCATATCGATATCTCACACAAAACTTGAAAACTTCAATCACACAAATCATTCACTTGGGTACTGTCAAAGACAAGATTCATAATTGTTTCCACATAATTCCTACTATACTTCAAGGTCGACCCACACTTCTCCAATGCATAACCTTTCAATCACTTCTCTTTTTTGAAAAAGTTTTTAGGCATAAGAGGCAAGTAAATTTTTTTGTATTTTGCATTCTTAATTTATTTTTTTGTTTGTTTCACCCACAACTAAATAAAACAAAAACAAAAGGGAAAACAAAATCTACTTAATGAAGAAAGCAAACAAGCACACACAAGAATATCAACCCCACGATGTTGCTCCCCGGCAACGGCGCCAGAAAAGAGCTTGATAATCCCCAAGTGCAAGGAATCATCGTAGCAATTTCCAAAGGTGGAACTAATAAGTATGGAGTGTCGAACCCACGAGGAGCTAAAGGTAAGATCAATATTCTCTCAAGTCCTATCTGCCACTGATACGACTCTACGTACATTGAACGTTTGCTTTCATCTAGAAACGAGAAATAAAACTATGTTGTGGGTATGAAGAGGATAGCTTTGCATGATATCGGAGAGTTAAATATAAAAATAGGTACTTTTAACATAAATTTAGAATATATTATAATATATTACAAATAGCGAGTGTGGAATAATGATGGAACGGTGTGCGGAATTGTCCTAGGCAATCGTTAACAAGATCAGTAATCATTATTGCAATTTTATATGAGGGAGAGGCGTAAGGTAGCATACTTTCTCTACTTGGATTATATGCACTTATGATTAGAACTCTAGCAAGGATCCGCAACTACTAAAGATCATTAAGGTAAAACCCAACCATGGCATTAAAGTATAAAGTCCTCTTTACTCCCATATGCAAACAGCCCCCTTACTCGGGTTTAAGCTTCTGTCACTCTAGCAACCCACTATAAGCGAATCATGAACATATTGCAAACCGTACAGAGGGAATCCCTCACGTGTGCGCGGCACGGAGGGCACCATAGGACAACACCAAAATAAAACATACAACTCAAACCAATCTAGATCATCAATCAACCCAAAAGACAAAAGAAATCTACTCAAAACATCATAGGATGGCAACACATCATTGGATCATAATATGTGGCATAAAGCACCATGTTCAAGCAGGGGATTACAGTGGGGTGCGGGAGAGTGGACCGCTTAAAAGTGATGAGGAAGGTGATGAAGAAGGTGACATTCATGAAGACGATCACCGTGGTGATGGTTCCCCCGGCGGCACTCCGGTGCCACCGAGAGAGAGGGGGAGAGTTTCCCCCTTGTGCTTCCTCCTCCATGGCCTCCCCCTAGATGGGGAAAGGTTCTCCTTCTGGTCCTTGGCCTCCATGGTGATGATGACCCCCTCCGGCTTCCTCCTCCATGGCCTCCATGGTGATGATGGCCCCCTCCGGCAGGGTGCCGGAGAGGGCCTAGATTGATTTTTCATGGCTACGGAGGCTTGCGGCAGCGGGACTTCCGATCTAGGGTTCTTTTCCGAGGTTTGGGTATTTATAAGAATTTTTGGCATCGGTCTCACGTCAAGGGGGTGCCCGAGGGGCCCACAAGCCGTAGGGGCGCGTCCTGGCGGCTCGTGGCCACATCGTCCACTTCCTAGCCCAGCTCCGGTGCTTCGGGGGTCTCTTTTGGTCCATTAAAAAACACCATAAATTTTTAGCCCATTCCGAGAACTTTTATTTCTGCACAAAAAATGACACCACGGTAGTTCTGCTGAAAACAACATCAGTCCGGGTTAGTTCTAATCAAATCATACCAAAACCATATAAAATTGTTGTAAACATGGCATGAATACTTCATAAATAATAGATACGTCAGAGACGTATCACCTCATGAGGTCCTTGGTGCCTTATTCCCTCATGGAACAATCATGAGTAGGCAGCGAGCGCGCGTCACCCCTTGTACCTTGTAACCTGTCAACATGCAGCGGCTTCAGGATCCAGGTGTCATACGGATAGCGCCTCGTGTCGCCTCAGGAGGCCCAGCATCGAGGAGGCGACAGTCTGTCCTGCGCCACCAATCGTGAAAAGCTAAGTACAACCACCTCACGCGGTGCACTGCCGTCGTTGGAACTCCCTCTTCACGCAACCTTGGCAAGGCGCATCGGCTCTTTTTCGCGTGAGTCGCTTGCACATCGAAAGGGGGCCCCCAGAGCATCGCGCCTCGAGGGCTATCACTGGCTCTCGGTGCCCCTCACCCCCTGGCCTTGTTCCGGGCATCACGACCCAACATACCAGTGGCGACTGAGGCCTGTGCGAGGGTCGGGCCCTGAAAACATAGAGCACCTTGGCAAGCAAGATAAAGAGGGGCGAGCCCCGCAAGGAAATGCGGGGAGGAGACTCACAGCTGAATTGCAAAAGCATTGGTTGAAATGCAAAGAATATCAATCTTCACGTACCCCCCGTGGGGCTTATATTAATCTATCGCAGATAGAAGGTGGGCAGAAAAGCAACTTCGAAGGAACGCGTCCTGATGTCGTGCAAACCCACGAGCAGTGGCCGCCTCGCGTCGAGCCTAAAAAAGCTAAGTTGATTGCCCCATGCGGCTCTGAGGCCTTTGGTAGCGTTCCTTCTCTTCGTGACCTCGTTCGGGGCGGAAGCCTCTTCTCTCACGAGGGCTACTTTCACGTCAAGGGGGACCTCCTGAGCATCGCACCTCAGGAGCTCTTACCAGACCCGGGCCCCTCACCTCCTGGCCTTGTCCCAAGCATCACGACCTGACATACCAGTGACAGCTGAGGCTTGCTCGGGGCTGGGTCCTAGCGACGCAGAGCATTAAGGCAATCGCGGAGAATAGGGCAAACCTAACATAGGGTGTTGAGGTCGAACTTAAATTCTAACCGCGAAAGCATTAAGATAAAAGCGCAAGCGCCACGGTTCCTTACACGCCCCCTCGGGGCCCATGTTGTCCAGTTCATGGAAAGAAAAAGAACAAACAGAAGGAAGCTCCTCGCGAAGGCCGCCGCCCTCAGGGCACTAGCTCCGGCGCCGCCTGCGCCTAGTCGGAGTCCTCCTTCTTGATGTGGGGTTGTGGGGGCTCATCGGAGTCGTCGTCGCTCCCGCTTCCCCCAGAGGAGGTGCTGCCGCTGTCGCTGCTATTGTCGCCGGAGGAGTGATCGCTGCTGCCGCTGTCGCTCTCCATGCAGCAGTCCAAGCGAGTGTCAGCCTCCCCGAAGGTCTTCATGAAGAGCATGGTTGCCCAGTCGTACTTGACATGGAGGACGTGCCCCTCCTTCAGGCCGCCAGCGAGGGCGAACGACTTCCACCCCCGCTTTAGGAACATGAAGCCAGGGGAGGTAAACTCGGTCACCACCCAAGAGGCGCCGTTGCAGCAGTCGTCCGGCTGCAGCCACAGGCCCAGGGGCGCGTGGTCCGCCATCTCCTCCGCGAAGGAGTCCAGGAGCTGGAGCCAGGTCCGAAGCTGGCAGTCCATCCCCATGATGAACTCGCGGGCCCAGTCGGTGGAGTGGCTCCATGCCTGTGGAGGCCGGGCGACCGCACCCTCCCTTCCTCCTCAGCCACGGCCACCTCGGCCCTCGTGCCCGTGCCCGCGGGCTGAGTTCTTCCTGTGGCTTTCTGAGTCGGCGTAGGCCGACAATGGAGGATGCCCGGGTCCCCGGGGAGGCACCCCGGGCGCGGCGGTCGACTTGCGAGGGTGGCCCCACCCCCTCGGTGGCTCCGGCAGCTCCGCTTCCTCCAGCACCGCCTTCCCTTTCTCAGCGGTGGAGAACCTCCTCAAGGGCGCCATGGCTACAGCAGTGACAGATGAAGATGGAGAGGCGAAAAGACAGAGATGGGCCAAGGGGTCCGACCCCTCGCACTTATATAGCACTCGAAGGAGGCCGGTTCATGCCCCTTCGCCTTCGGAGCAATGATAGCCCCGCACTGCACGCATGCTTTATGTCAGCCTGGGCAGTTGCCTAGGCGTCATGGGGAAGTGGGGGCGTCCCGTGCCCCGTCGTGCGCCACGTGTCGCGCCTGACCCGCAGGCGGTTAGGGCCCGCGCCGTTTCGCCCCCCTTCCTCATCGGGTAGAGTCGTGCATGCCGTGGGACACTATTGTCGGGCCCATGGGACAGGGGGTACCCAGGCCCGTCTGCCTGCGGCCCAGGGCATGGCGCATCACTACAAAAAAAACCACTTCTGTGATGATATGTGTTTGTCACAGTAGGTCACGTTTTCTGTCATGCATGTACATCCATGGCGATTTTATGACAGAATCAAGATAGTTATACCTGTGCTGTCGTAGAAGTGTTCCATGACAATACCAAAATTACCATCACGGAAGTGTCCACTTCCATGACGATAAATGGCGCGTCATGGAAGTGTTTTCGTCAAGGGTAACTGACACGTGGCATCCATCGTAACGGGTCGCCGTTAAGCTATCGGGTTTCGGTTTAGATCTGATAACCCATTAACAGCCCGGACCAATGGGGATTTTCCACATGTAAAATTCTCAATGGCCATAGGAACCACGTGTCGGATCAGTGTTGGGATAGATGTCATTCACTGATTGGACGGGAGGCGCCTATGATACATCGACATGTGGCAAGTCCAAAAAGTGGCCCATTCAGGAGAAAAGGCCGACCCATTTGACTTGGTCAAAAGGTAGCGGGCTGACCCACAGAAAGCCTGTTAACGGCCTATTCACATATTGCCCATTTACAACCCGCTAACTCACGGCCCATTATGGCCTATCCGAATTAGGCCCAGTAGCGTCATCTGGGCTATCCAATATGATTCCATCCCGTTGTAACGCCGACCCATGTATGGCCCATGACTTCTTTCAGCCCATATGAGGCCCTCTGTAAACCTAGGCCCATTAATGGCCCGTGGTGAAACTAGCCCATAATGAACAGGATGTCGCTTTATACCCATTAACGACACGTTATTCCATTGGGCCTTTTCCAGCCCGTGTTATCTTTCGGCCTTCTAAGGGCCCATTTATTCTCGGGCTCATTTCCAGCATTCGAATACTTACAGTCCATTACTGGTCTGTTACGCTTGTGGGCCTAATTCAGCCCGTGGCTGAAGTCAGCCTGTCTGTGGCCCATTAATCCGTTGGGCCTATTTCATATCGTCATGAAATATGGCCCATTAACGACCCGTTATGCCTGCTGATAGAATTAAGCCTGTTGTACACATCGGCCTATTAACAGCCCGTTATGGTCGGCCCATGAACAAATGATTCCCATTCTAGCCCGTTTACGAACCATATTGCGGTCCGTTTATGGTCCACAAATAGTACGGCCCATATTTGGCCAATCGATCATTCGGCCCGTAGAAGGCCCATTGAATCTATGGCCCATAGAAGGCCCATGGTCACTACAGCAGATAGCAGGACCATGGTTACAACGTTCTGTATGTTGCCCATGGTTATTGTGGCCTAGTTTTAAAAAATAGGTTATTGCGGCCACTAGGAAACCGAGAAAAAATAACTGCAGAACTAGAAGCAAACAAATAAATAAAACTAACAAAATAAATAGGCAAGCAACTAGCGCTAGGATATTACGACGATTACACAGATTACATCCGCTGGGCATCAAAGTTCGCCACCAATGCAAATATAGGGAACAAAGCAGCATATTACATACACTGCTTGTCAAAGTTGGCGACCAGTGTAAATAGACACCGCAGCATAACAAGTCCAGAACTGAAACCACTTCAGAAGAGCTCAAGAAACAATATCCTGGGTACCCACCATGCTGGCAAGATGCTTAGCAAGCTTATTAACTTTCTCTTGTTTGGCGCTTAAATCCTCCAGCACTTGTTGTTGCACTAGAAAGTATGCATTTGAATTCTGCAGGGACTTCCTCAGTCCTTCGGCTTCGTGTCGCAGCACATCCGATCGATGTCTTTCAACTTGAAGTTGATACTCAAGAAGATGAACTGATTCAGGCAGCGAGTTCGGAGAGCTTGTGCCAGCAGTAGTGGCCAGTAACTCGAACACTACATCAAGACAGGACTTTGGGGTTGTCTCACTATCTTCAAGATAGTTTTTATCAGCTTTCTTGGAGACCAATAGGGATGTCTCACTATCTTGAACCTTATGTGTATTACTTCCTTTACAATTGCATAATGGGGCACTCTTCTCCAATATTTGTCCGCATTCTAAAAGAGAAACAAGCAGACACATCACAGGTTTACCATGTTGTATATGAAACTCATTTTGGTAAACCAGTTCAGTAGTAAGGTGGAGAGGATAACAACATGAAACAAACATATATCTATGCACTATGGTCACTGTATGGTCTATATCATTCTAGTTTATGTTGCCAAATCAAGATAGAGACAGTTTAAATCATATCTGTTTAAGACAAAGCAGCATAGACAGAATATAAGTGTAGGAAACTACACAGCACTAACAACACTTGTAATGTGCATGGCATGAGAACATAACTGTTTATTCAATTGAAACTGAAATCAACATAGAGCAAGTTACAACAGCAAACCAGTTAAAGAAACAGGTTTAAAATATACCTGTTGCACCATTGGAGTTTCAATTGCATCCTTCAAATTTGAAATTAGTTATTATGAGTAAATATAGTGATGCAAGAGCAAAGGAGTATGAACCATAGCTACGGAACCTAACCTGAGAACAATTCTTCTTCTGCTTTAAGCATTGACTAGGGGTTCGGAGTGGTGGTCCTCGTGCTTTGGGCACTGCAGTTGCCTTACTAACTGCTCGTGTTTGGGTGCTCTATGGTGGAGACGGTGCTGTGTCGACTGAAACTGGGTTACTATCTGCTGGGGTTGGGGTTAGAAGGGGTGTAACTAGTTCTCTGTCCAACTGGGTAGGGGTACAATCTGCGTGAGTCTGGGTTATGTGTGGTGGGGCTGGTTCTTGGGCAAGTACAACCGTGGTTCTATCTGCAACAATGGGTAGCACTATCTTTTCTGAAGACCGTGTTTTTACTCCCATAGATACTGCCATCACCCCCTCCCATTCAAATGGCTGATAAACAAGAAAAGTAATTGAATGTACAGACATTGTATGATAGACAGGTGCAATGGATAGTAGGGAAGAAAACAGGGCATGAAATAATTCACATTTATGTTGTCTAACCAAACAGGATAGCATGACACAATTTCACATATATGATGGCTAACTAAACAGGATAGCATGACACAATTTCACATATATGAGGGCTAACTAAACAGGATAGAATGACATACTTGAAAATATGATGACTATGTAAATAGGATAACATGATATAACTATACGATGTGTCTATTAAAGTGGTCGGCATGCCATAATTCACATACATGTCATCAATGGAAACATGATGGCATGATATAATTCATGAATAGAATGACATAATTCAAAATATGATGACTATGTAAACAGGATGAGATGATATAACTATATTATGTCTTTAGAAAATGGGTTGGCATGCCATAATTCAGATACATGTTGTCTATGTAAACAACATGGCTTGATATAATTCAAATATATGATTAATATACTAAGCAAGTAAGTAGAGGGCAATCACATATATGATGTGTAAACTAAGCAGATGGCATTCAATATTGTGTATATGATGTAAAAACTAAGCATTGCAAGACAACATATGCATGATATGAGTAATATAACCCAGCCAAGTTTGAGCATACACCTCAGGGGGAAAATAGGACTGGCCATCTGCCTCTGAATCCTCCTCTGAGGAGCTATCTGTAACCAGCAAGATATCTGCTTCAGCAAGTAGCATTGTCTGCTCTGAAGACCTTGTTTTCACTCCAGATTTTTCCATCACCAATTCAGATGGTTGATGCATAGGAAGAGTGGTTGAATATACAAACATTGTCGACAAATGGAATACGTAATACAAAAAAGGATGGCATGATATAATTCACATATATGATGCTTGGCTAAACAGCATGGCATTGCATAATTCACATATATAATTCCTTGCAACAACAATGTTTGTTTCCCACCCAACATGAAACTCATAATAGAAACCCGAGATTAACCAGATAGTACACAGATACTATTGATTGCTGCCCCAATATGTACCCCACAACCATTTAAAAACTCAAGTTTGAGCATTAGTTTGGAGCTGACTTGGAGTCTAATCGGTGAACAGGATGATAAAGTAGCATGTCTTATTAAGCGATGCATAATGTAAGCAGACACGAAAGAGTGAGACCTCTCTTGTGGACCCGTGTAGTCCTCAAGGTCATCTGCTCAGTTGATGATGGTAATGCAGTTGTCGTGGCTGCCAGCGGCAGGGAAGAAGATCTGAGGCGGCGAAAGACAGTCTGGAGGGCAGATCCCTGCTGTGGTTAACCCTTCCGTTGTTGGAGCAGCTGAGCTGGGGTGGACGATAGCGCAACAAGAGCGGGACAAACCACACAAGGTTTTCTTTGACACATATCTGTAACAGAAGTAATTCTGTAAGGGCTTGTTTGAATTGGAGGATTCTAACAATGCAGGGATAGGAAATACACATGAATAGGATAGGAATGCACGTGCAAAACAGAGAATTTAAAAACACAGGATTTTTGTCAAACTGGGTGTTTGGTTCACAAGAATTGGAAGATCATAGGAATGCAAAGAAGCATGGTGAAATTAACTCAAACCACAAGAAAATGTACAGTTATAATGCTATTATGCTACTATCTCTTAGTCTTGTGCTTCATGAATAGGAATTTGAAAAGGAGGCCAAGTGGATATTAAAATTCCTATAGTTTTTCTTTGAAGGAGACACTAAAGGAACAAATCCTACAGTTTTCCTTTGCTCCATTCCTTTGAACCAAATGCATGAATAGTAGTACCATAGGAAACTTTCCAATTCCTATGTTTTTCCTTCACTTTTCCTTTCAAGCACTGGCGATTAAAGTAGGCAGGCTTGAACAGGCAAAAGCCTACACTCCAAAAATGTTTTTGTGCTACTTCTACTACTTTGGACCCAGGCCACTGCCCTACTAGCTCAACTCCCAGGCCCATCTACAAATGCACAACTCAAACGCGTAGAAATACATAATGATGGTTTTTGAGAGAGTCCATCATGGATAGCTAAGTTGCCTGGCACCTCACTGCTTGTCATATAGTAGCAGAAACTAATCGTATTTCATGTTACTACGCATGCTCAGTGGACAAGGTATATAACATGTAGAGTAAAAAAGCGATGCAACAAGTGTACAACCTCTTTGGCGAAGCCATGTCGATCTCAGCATCATTCGATTGGTCGCTGAGGATGTTGCGGCTGATGTGGCTGTCGGAGGAGGGGAAGAATATCTTAGGCGTCTGGAGATGGAGCCGAGGGTACTGCTCCGCTGTGATGGAGGGTTTCGTCATTGGAGCAACTCCGGTGAGTTGTATGACGGCGAGGCTGAAGCAGGACAAGAGAGACAACATTAACCTGAGTGGAATTCTAATAGCATCTCCAATAGATGATGTAAAATACATAACCACAAAGTGCTAGATGTAAAATACATCAGCCGCTCATCTCTGAACTTAACTGTCGAAACTGAATTTAACTGTCAAAACTGGATTTTACTGTCGAAACTGAATGTTGCTGTCAAAACTGAATTTTACTGTCGAAATTAAATGCACTAGTAGCAGAAAAGTAGTGCACTAATAGTTTTGGCCGCTCGAGCACAAGTGGCAGAGTAGTAGTGATCTAAATCGGTAGCCGCTCCAGCAGGGAACGTACTACCAGAGAGCAGTCGGGGCAGCTGGTTGTGCAGTAGCAGCGCCCAGGGCAGCAACGCGTGCGAGAGCCGGGGCAGCTGGTCATGTAGCAGCATCTCGGGTAGCAGCAGCAGGAGCTCGAGCGAGAGCCGGAGCTGCTGCTTGTGCAGCAGCAGCACGAGCAAGAGCAGAGCAGTAGCATGAGCGAGAGCCGAAGCAGCAGCAGCAGCAGCATGGCCAAGCGAGAGCCGGAGCAGCAACAGCAGCTCCTACTGATGTGGACGTCGCCGCCGAGGGAGCGACGCCGTGGAGGAAGTGGCCGGCGACGCCGCCGTAGATGGAGCCACGCCATGGCAGCTCGGGACCGAGCGCTGGCAGCACCGTGAGATCGAATCAAGAAGAAAATGCAGCGATTACTGTAGAACCTCTTTGGTGGTGTCGATTAGGCCTCAGCTTCATCCGAGCAATTGGTGATGGTGCTGCTCTTTCGGTGGTGCAGGTGAAGACGGCGCTGGGGGAATGGAGGTGGCATGATAGACGAGGCAAACGTCAAGGCAGCTCCTTGGAGGTGGAGGACAGGGTGGCTGAACCGGCGGGATGATGAGATCGACGCGGATCCTCATCCGGTGCGGTGGATGAGTGAGAACCCACAAGTATAGGGGATCGCAACAATTTTCGAGGGTAGAGTATTCAACCCAAATTTATTGATTCGACACAAGGGGAGCCAAAGAATATTCTCAAGTATTAGCAGCTGAGTTGTCAATTCAACCACACCTGAAAGACTTAATATCTGCAGCAAAGTATTCAGTAGCAAAGTAGTATGGAAGTAACGGTAATGGTGGCAAAAGTAACAGTAGCAGTTATGTAGAAATTGTAACAGTGGCAACGGCAAAGTAACGAAGCAAAGATCAATATGTGAAAAGCAAGTAGGCAATGGATCAATGATGGATAATTATGTCGGTTGGCATTCATCATGCAACAGTTATAACCTAGGGTGACACAGAACTAGCTCCAATTCATCAATATAATGTAGGCATGTATTCCGAATATAGTCATACGTGCTTATGGAAAAGAACTTGCATGACATCTTTTGTCCTACCCTCCCATGGCAGCGGGGTCCTAATAGAAACTAAGGGATATTAAGGCCTCCTTTTAATAGAGAACCAGACCAAAGCATTAGCACTTAGTGAATACATGAACTCCTCAAACTGCGGTCATCACCGGGAAGTGTCCCGACTATTGTCACTCCGGGGTTGCCGGATCATAACACGTAGTAGGTGACTATAACTTGCAAGATAGGATCAAGAACACATATATATATTCATGAAAACATAATAGGCTCAGATCTGAAATCATGGCACTCGGCCCCTATTGACAAGCATTAGGCATAGCAAAGTCATAGCAACATCAATCTTAGAACATAGTGGATACTAGGGATCAAACCCTACCAAAACTAACTCGATTACATGATAAATCTCATCCAACACATCACCGTCCAGCAAGCCTACGATGGAATTACTCACGCAAGGCGGTGAGCATCATGAAATTGGTGATGGAGAATGGTTGATGATGATGATGGCGGTGATTTCCCCTCCCCGGAGCCCCGAACGGACTCTAGATCTGGCCTCCCGAAGAAGAACAGGAGGTGGCGGCGGCTTCGTATCGTAAAACACGATGAATCCTTCTCTCTGATTTTTTTCTCCCCGAACATGAATATATGGAGTTGGAGTTGAGGTCGGTGCAGCTTCGTGGGACCCACAAGCCAGGGGGCGCGCCCAGGGGGTAGGGCGCGCCCTCCACCCTTGTGGACAGGTGGTGGGTCCCCCTCGGTTGATTCTTTCGCCAATATTTTTTATTTATTCCAAATATACTCTCCGTGAAGTTTCAGGTCATTCCAAGAACTTTTATTTCTGCACAAAAATAACACCATGGCAATTCTGCTGAAAACAGCGTCAGTCCGGGTTAGTTCCATTCAAATCATGCAAATTAGAGTCCAAAACAAGGGCAAGAGAGTTTGGAAAAGTAGATACGATGGAGACATATCAACTCCCCCAAGCTTAACCCATTGCTTGTCCTCAAGTAATTCAGTTGACAAACTGAAAGTGATAAAGAAAAACTTTTACAAACTCTGTTTGATCATGTTGTTGCAAATATGTATAGCCAGCATTCAGGTTTTCAGCAAAGATTATGAACTAACCACATTCACAATAACATTTAGGTCTCATGTTTACTCATATCAATAGCACAATCAACTAGCGAGTAATAATAATAAATCTCGGATGACAACACTTTTCCAAAACAATCATGATATGATATAACAAAATGGTATCTCGCTAGCCCTTTCTGAGACCGCAAAACATAAATGCAGAGCACCCCTGAAGATCAAGGACTGACTAGACATTGTAATTCATGGTAAAAGAGATCCATTCACAGTCATACTCAATATCAATTAATAACAATGCATACAAATGATAGTGGTGCTCCCTAACTGGTGCTTTTTATAAGAGGATGCTGACTCAACATAAGAGTAAATAGATAGGCCCTTCGCAGAGGGAAGCAGGGATTTGCAGAGGTGCCAGAGCTCGAGCTTTTTGAAACAGAGATGAATATAATTTTGAGCTGTATGCTTTCACTGTCAACATAACGACCAAGAGATCTCGATATCCTCCATGCTACATACATTATAGGCGGTTCCCAAACAGAATGGTAAAGTTTTTACTCCCCCTCAACCAACAAGCACACTCCATGGCTGGTCCAAAACAACGTGTACCGTCCATACAAGCAACAATCCTGGGGGAGTTTTGTTTTAAATTATTTTGATTTGATTTGAGCATGGGACTGGGCATCCCGATTACCAGCCATTTTCTTGTGAATGATGAGCGGAGTCCACTCATCGTGAGAATAACCCACCTAGCATGGAAGATACTGACAGACCCCAGTCGCCACATGAGCGATTCAGGCAAAAAAACAGATTATCATTTTAAGGTTTAGAGTTTGGCACATGCAAATTTACTTGGAACAACAGGTAAATACCGCATATAGGTAGGTATGGTGGACTCATATGGAATAACTTTGGGTTTATGGAAGTGGATGCACAAGCAGTATTCCCGCTTAGTACAAGTGAAGGCTAGCAAAAGACTGAGAAGCGACCAACTAGAGAGCGACAACAGTCATAAACATGCATTGAGAGTAACCAACATTGAGTGCAAGCATGAGTGTCGGTGCAACAAACCCTGGGTCTGTTGCCCAGACTGTGCACAAGCACGGGGACGAGATTGAAGCACCAACCCAAGTCAGAATACAAGGGACTGAGAGGTTCAAAGGACTAACATGCAGATCAGAGGGACCAAGGTCAAGCCAAAGAAGCGAGGCACCATCAGGAGTTGCCGGGCAGGCGAGCTCGGCAAGGGGCAACACCACCCCCGGAAGACGACGTCCAAGATGTCCTGGCAGGGCCTGCCGGGGCACACGGAGGCAAAACCACCTCACTAACTACTCCACCACGACCCACGTCGTTAATCAATGCGGTTTCGAACCGCGGAGTGACTAAGTGGCAGCCATTCACCATATGGCAGCCTCTCCCTACAGGAAACACCTGCAGATGACACCCGTCCTACGACGTGTCAAGAGAGCAGGTGTGGAGCTGGCGAGATAGCCCGGCAAGCCTTGCCGGGCAACCAACGATGTGACGTTGAGCGGTGCATTTAATGCGCCCTGTCAGCCCGTAGAGTTAGGTATGATAGCATTGTGTGCTATCTTATCAGTGCATAATGACTGTTTTGCCATTGTGGTGACCCCTTAATCTATAAAAGGAGGCCCATGGCGACCGTAGAGAGGGTTAGAAGGTTGGATAACTCAGACCCCCATACGCGCGTAGCCACAGCCGCCCTGAGGCAACCCTTGCCGGGCAAGTGTACTACGATCCTCCACCACCTTTCCACCATCAATCCACCAAAGCAGGAGTAGGGTTTTACGCCTCACGGTGGCCCGAACCTGGGTAAAAATGCCTGTGTGATCTCTGCCATGCTGCCACATGCTTGTCTGCTCTTTGTGCAATGCGACGCCCCCCTGCCGAACCAGCAAGGGGCCACCTGGTCCCATAGGTGGCCGTGGTTTCCCGCGACATCTTTGGCGCGCCAGGTAGGGGGACCGCTTGCGCGAACCTGAAGGCGTGTGTAGCGTGTCACCTTCATCACCATCAGCATCATTGATGACGCCATCGACCATGGTGCCCAAGAAGAAACCCGGTTCTTCGGCTCGTCCTTCCACCTCGAAGGCTCCACCACCCACGGCCTCTAACGCTGCGGGGGGTGCGGAGACACGCGAGGACGCGGACGCTGCTGGGGATGTGGTCGGAGCAGGCGGCGCCGTCACCACTTCCCCCGTGGCCGACGCAGGAGCAGGAGACATTGGAGGAGAGCAGCATCAGCAACATCCCAATGGGCACAGCCGCAGCAACGGCGCTCGGGCCGGGGCGAATCGCCGCCCTCCGACCGCTCCCACCACGGGTGCGTTCACAGCACGTGCACCTCCCTCGGGATGGGTCGACCAAGCCGCTGCGCCCGATGGAGCCACTGGCCCTCTAGCGCCTTCGCTGCACCACCCTGCCATCCAGGTGGTCGCCCCGCAGCAGCAGGGGCGCAGTGCTGCCGCCACTGGCACCGTCAGGAGCCGAGCGATGGTGCGATCGACTTCACCATCACCCATGCCAAGTACAGCCTCGGAGGCCATGGCGCGGGCTCAGCTGCTGCTAAGGTTTCCGCCAGCGACCGAGCAAATGGACGAATGGCATGCCACCATCCAAAGTCTGCTCGGTTTCGCCGAAGCTGGGGGCTCACAGCGAGCTGGCCCGCCATGGCCGACCCAAGCGACAGTAACGGCTCATGCTGCTGACCGTACAGAAGGGGCCGTCCCCACGGTGCAGTCCCCGCCACGGTAGCCAGCACGAGCGCAACAGAATCAAGACCCCGACGACGTCTCGATGGCCTATTCTGACCCTCGAGCGCGTCCAGGCCAACGACGAGCCCCGGAGGATAGGCGGAGAGGAGACACGCGCGCCGTTGTCGAGCAACGCCGCGACGACCTCTGCCGGACCGATGGGTGCGACGGCCCCGGTGTCGACGAGCCCGCGCTCGGTATTGGCGGGTGCCTAACTTTCGAGGTTGGCTGCCTGGCCTTTACCCGTGAGCTGCGGCAAGTCCGTTGGCCGTTCGTTCGCACGTTCAAGCCAGAGATACCTGAGAAGTACGATGGGAGGCTGAACCCAGCAGAGTTCCTGAGCATCTACACCATCGCTGTTCAGGCTGCCGGGGAAAGAGTTGAGAAGGTGTTCGCCAACTACTTTCCTTTGGCCCTCAAGTCCAATTTGAGGTCTTGGCTGTTACACTTGCCGGAGAACTCCATTTCGTCATGGGCAGACCTGTGCCATGAGTTCATCGGTGCCTTCACCGGTGGCCACCAAGAGCCGGGCCGACCCAGCGACTTGCAGTTTCTCCAAAAAAAGGAAGGAGAGACCCTCCGTAAGTATTTATAGAGATTCAGCAAAGTTCATAGAAATATCCCAAATATCCATTCGGCAGCCGTGATAGCCGCCTTCCAGTCCAATGTGCGCAACCGCCGGATGCGTTCCAAGATGAACGTACGGTTGCCCAAGACTGTGAAGGTGCTCTACACATTGGTGGATAAGTGTGCTCAGATGGAGGAGGGAAGAAAGTTACCCGGAGAGGAAGATTGCACCAATATTGATTCAGAGGATGAGGATGAATCAACCAGTCAGAAGAAGAGCAAGAAGTGCAGTAAGAAGCGAAGGGATAAGGCAGTAATGACTATTGAAGGATCGGGTATGCCTAGTACCGGCAAGAAGGCCAAAGCTGAGGCCCCCGGCAAGGAAGCTGCCGTGTGCGCTAACTGCCGGGAAGCCGCTGCTGCCGAGAAAATCGGGAAAGGTGATGGGCTGTATTGCAAGATTTATCGGACCAAGGGCCACGACCTTCAAGAGTGTTATCAGGTTGAGCAACTTATCAAAAGACAGAAAGCAGAGTATGAGAAGCGTGACAGGGAAAAGGGTCAGAATGTTGCTGGCGGCAAGGGCCGAGGTGGTGAAGTAAATCGCCCCGGCAAACCCTTTCGGAACCAAGGAAAACCCGCTAGAGGTCGAGAGAAGGAAGCTTGTGGTGATGAGAGTGATGGAGGGGATGAAGAGGAAACCAGTGAGCAAGAGTTTCAGAAGGCCACCGACGCCCTGTGCATTGACGGGGGTGCATCTCTGCACACCTCTCACCGCCAACTCAAGCGGTGGGCGCGAGAAGTCAATGCCGTGGAGCCAGCGCCCGAGGCCCGGAAGCCGCTCAAGTGATCTCGTACGCCCATCATCTTTGACGAGGAGGATCATCCTAGCCGTACCACTGCGGTAGGGTGTTTGCCATTGTTGGTCTCCCCAACAATCCGCAAACTCAAGGTCACGAAGATGTTGGTGGACGGCGGGGCCGGGTTGAATCTGATTTCCCCAGCAGTTATCAGCAAGCTTCAGATAGCAGAGGAAGAGCTGGAGGTTACCGGCACGTTTCAAGGAGTTAATCCCGACAGGAGCCGTCCTAAGGGAAAGATCACGTTGCCAGTAACGTTTGGGGGACAACTGAACTACCGGACTGAGAGGATTGTGTTTGATGTGGTTGACCTCCCCCTGCCATATAATGTGATTCTTGGACGCCCGGCCCTGGCTAAGTTCATGGCCGCATCTCACTATGCCTACAACACCATGAAGATGCCTGGGCCACTGGGAGTCATCACCATCCCATCGAATGAGAAGGATGCAATCATTTGTGTGGACAAGATGTACCGGGATGCGGTCGCAGCAGAGGCAGTGGCAGCAGCAGCTCCCGCTAAGGAAAGCAAAGGAAAGAAGAGGGATTACAGGGACTCCAGCAAAGAGTCCGGGAAGCGTGCCCCCACCGAGTGCACGGCACCCGTTGACGATGTGCCGGAGTGTTCCAATGGCAAGCGATCCAAGGTCGCTGCACCCCAAGTGAAGAAGGTCCCGGCAAGGCTGGCTGGCGTTGATGGTACTTTCACTATCAGCGCCACCCTCGATGACAAATAGGAAAGCGCGCTCGTTGCCTTCCTGCGGGCGAATATCGATGTGTTTGCCTGGCAACCATCTGATATCCCCGGTGTTCCCAGGAAGGTAATCGAGCACCACCTTGCTGTCTGCCCACATGCCCGACCTGTCAAGTAGAAAGTCTGAAAGCAGGCCTTGGAGAGGCAGGAGTTCATTGCAGAAGATATCAAGAGACTAGAGGCAGCTGGATTGGTCAGAGGAGTACTGCATCCCACATGGTTGGCAAACCAAGTGGTAGTCCGGAAGGCTAACGGGAAGTGGAGGCTTTGCATAGATTTCACAGATCTCAACAAGGCTTGCCCGAAGGACCCATTTCCCTTGCCGCGTATCGATCAGATTGTGGATTCCACTTCAGGTTATGATTTGCTCTCCTTTCTGGATGCGTATTCTGGGTATCACCAGATCTTCATGTCCAAGGAAGATGAAGAGAAGACATCATTCATCACTCCATGTGGTATGTACTGTTTTGTCCGCATGCCATTCGGATTAAAGAGTGTCGGGTCCACTTTTGCAAGGGCAGTCCAGATTGGTTTTGAGCCACAGTTGCACATAAACATAGAAGCTTATATGGATGATATTGTGGTCAAGACCAAGGATAGGGCCACCCTTATTCAAGATTTGGAGGAGACATTTGCTAATCTGTGCAAAATCAATTTGAAGCTCAACCCGGAGAAGTGTGTATTTGGTGTTCCCTCCGGCAAGTTGCTTGGATTCTTTGTATCCCATCGCGGGATCGAAGCCAATCCCGACAAGATCAAGGCTATCGAGCAGATCCAAGCACCAAGGACAGTTAAGGATGTGAGGCGTCTGACAGGGTGCATTGCCGCGCTAAGCAGATTCATCTCCAAGTCTGCCGAGCGCGCCCTGTCGTTCTTCAAAATTTTGAAGAAGGCAGGACCCATGAAGTGGACCCCGGAAGGAGATGCAGCTTTGCAAGAGTTGAAGGCCTACTTGTCCTCCATGCCTACCTTGGTCGCTCCCAAACCCCAGGAGCCGTTGCTGCTGTACTTAGCGGCAACCAACCAAGTAGTCACTGCAGCTTTGGTAGCGCAGCGAGAAATGGATGAAGCAGAGAGTGAGCAGGGACCGGCAGAGTCAGAAAAGGATCAGGACAGCAATGAGCACGGCAACGAGAGCAACCCCAAGGACGCGGCAAGGAAGAAAGTGGTGCCGCGCCCAATGTACTTCAACAGCTCCTTATTACAGGGGGCTAGATCGAGGTACTCTGGCGTGCAAAAGTTGATTTTTGGTCTCATCATGGCCTCAAGGAAACTGCGCCACTACTTCCAAGCCCATGAGATCATGGTTGTCACTCGTTTCGCGTTGCAACGGATACTCCGAAACCCTGAGGCTACCGGAAGCATAGTGGAGTGGGCTTTGGAGTTATCCAGTTTTGGTTTGAAGTTTGAAAGCACGTCAACTATTCAGAGCACGGCATTGTAGAGTTTATTGCAGAATGGACGCCAACCCCTGATGAGGAAGTGACGGAGACAGCTATCCCCAGCAAGGAATCGCCCCAAGAATGGATTATGTATTTTGATGGTGCTTTTTCCCTACAAGGTGCAGGAGCTGGTGTGCTTCTTGTTGCCCCCTCTGGGGAGCACTTGAGGTACGTCATCCAAATGCATTTTGCCCGGGAAGAAGCAACCAACAATACAACAGAATATGAAGGGCTCCTTGCTGGGCTCAGGATTGCAGCTGAATTGGGAATTAAGAAACTGATCATTCGAGGAGATTCACAGCTTGTGGTGAGACAAGTTAACAAGGATTACCAAAGTCCATTGATGGAGGCATACATCGAGGAAGTGAGGAGATTGGAGGAGCACTTTGACGGATTGCAAACAGAGCACGTACCCCGTGCGGAAAACAGCATAGCTGATCATCTGTCAAAGTGTGCTGCGTAGAAGCTTCCTGTGGAACCAGGGACTTTTGTTCTCCATCTCACTCAGCCCTCCGTATCCCCAGTAACAATGGCCCGAAAAAGGAGAAAGTTGGACTCCGGTAAGCCTCTCCCGGTAGAGCCGTCCGCTCCTGGCAGAGACCTTGGCAGAAACAACTCCTCGCAGTCTGCCGGACCACACCCTCCAGCCGGGCCCATGGACCCCGCGAACGAGGCATGTGCTCCTGCAGCAGAGGAGGTGCCGCTAGTCCTCGTTGCCGAGCCCCAGGCTCCAACTTGGGCAAGGCACATTGTCCACTTCCTCCAAACCAGAGAGCTTCCCGGCAACCAAGACAAAGCTGAAAAAGTAGCCCGGAGGGCCAGTATGTATCAGTTTGTCGATGACACTCTGTACAGAAGGAGGCCCAATGGTGTGAAATTAAAGTGTGTCTGCCGAGAAGAAGGAAAGGAACTGCTGGCTGAGATACACAAAGGCATGTGCGGCTCCCACATTGGATCAAGGGCACTAGTTGGGAAAGCATTCCGGCAAGGATTCTATTGGCCCACAGCCCTCCAAGATGCGGTCGAGCTATTCACCAAATGTCAAGCCTGCCAGTTCCATTCCAAGAAAACCCACCTGCCTGCCCAAGCTCTTCAGACAATCCCTCTATCATGGCCATTTTCGGTCTGGGGGCTCGATATCCTCGGCCCCTTCCCCCGAGCAATTGGGGCTTTGAATTCTTGATCGTTGCTATCGACAAGTTTACAAAGTGGCCGGAAGTGACTGCCGTGAGAAAGGTGACTGCTCAGTCAGCTATCAAGTTCTTGAAAGAATTGGTGTGTCGTTTTGGAGTTCCGGCAAGGATCATTACCGACAATGGCACACAGTTCACGAGCCGCGCCTTCATGCAATATGTTCATGCCGTCGGATGCAAAATTTCATTTGCCTCTGTGGCACACCCCCAAAGCAATGGGCAAGCTGAGAGGGCGAACACTGAAGTGCTGCGTGGACTCAAGACGAGAACCTTTGATACGCTGCAGAAGCACGGTAGGCGGTGGATCGAGGAGCTGCCGATAGTTCTCTGGTCCCTCAGAACGACACCAAACCGAGCTACCGGGCAGACTCCCTTCTCCCTGGTCTACGGGGCAGAAGCAGTTATCCCCATGGAACTCATTTACGGGTCGCCTCGAGTGCTTGCCTACGATGAAGTAGCACAAGATCAGCACCGGCGTGACGACACTGTGCTACTCGAGGAGAACCGTCTCTGGGATGCTACGCGTGCTGCACGCTATCAGCAAGCCCTGCGTCGCTATCATAGCCGCAGGGTTCACGCCCGGTGTTTTGAGGAAGGTGACCTTGTCCTTAGGAGCGTTCAGTCCGCCAAGGGTACAAACAAGTTATCACCAAAGTGGGAAGGCCCTTACCGGGTAGTACGAGTCACCAGACCTGGCGCAGTCCGTCTGGAGACCGGAGATGGCATTCAGTTGCAAAACTCATGGAATATTGAGCATCTCCGCAAGTTCTACCCGTAAGGCGCGGCTGTCGGGCCCTGCCTGGCAGCCACCCTTTTGTACAGGCCTTGCCTCAGCTGCATGTAACCCCTTGTACAAAGCCAGGGCGATGACCCTGTGCAAGAGAAAATAAAGAAGCGCTGTGGGGGGCCCCCGACCAAGATTGCATGCATGCATGAGCATTCCAAGATCACTGCATAAGCATTTCATGAGCATTTGCATATGCATATAGATAGGATCGCATCCTGCATTCATTCTCATTCGCATGAAGTTGCAAGTTCCTGCCATGAACTTGGCTTTGAAGAGGAGTTGAGAAGATTGCCCGGCACTGTGATCCCCGGCAAGCCAAACAGATAAGTTCTACCTAATGTCCATTAGTGTTCTGTAAGTTATAACTTGTGCATAAGAAAACCCCGCCACTCTTTTGAGACTTAGATGCTCCCATCCCTGACTCGAATGTTGCTTCAGACATGATGGTCGTAGTGGCCTTTGGTAAAAAGAAGTTGGCAGGGGGCTGGCCCCTTTGCCTGTTGCTCGGTAGACACAGCTCTCCGGCAGACAGAAAAGGTGCCGGCAGGATAGCCTACCGGGGAAAACTCGTTTATTTACACTAAAGAGGCATCTCACCTCTGCATGGACATACACATGCACTGGTTCCCGGCAAGGTTCATCTTTTTCATTAATATGCTGATACAAGTACAAGCATTACAGAACACAAACATGGACTCGAGAGATTACATTATTTGAATTAAAATTTGGCAATTGCCTACAAGTTTAAGATTGAAAAAAGATAGGTGCTCTGTAAACTCCTCTCCCTGTCCCTCTTATCCCAGGTAGTACGGTGGGAAGAGAAGAGGGTGGGCGACGCGCCGGCACAACGCCACCCCGATCCCCGTCAGGAGCTGTCGGACACAGCCTGACAAGATCGGGAGTGTCGAGGCTGCGAAGGAGGAAGACGTGCGGAGCGCCCTGGTGGCCCTAGGATCACCGCTTCCAGGACCAAGCGGGGGGCTCCAGCACAGGCACCGATAGATCAACCCGGTGCCTTCCCCGGGGAGATGGCGAGCAGCCAGGGGGCTTGAGGCGCACCGCTCCCCACCTTGGCGGGTAGGAAGGCATGCCTCTCATCAACATCAGCCCCAAGACCTCTGGGAGGGGTGGTACTGGGATTACCAATGGTCTCCAGCCCCGCCTCCCGGCCGAGCCTCGAAGGAACCAAGAGGTTTGCCACAGCAAGGACCAGGCTCACTCCCCGAGCGCCAGCACCGGCATTTGGCAACACTAGCCCCAACCAAGAGCCCGGGGCTGGCCCCAAGCTCTCCTCTTTAGCATAACCAGCAGAGGCAGAAAGCGGAGGAGAAGAAGAATGCGAGGGTGGGTGACTTCGCCCTCCTCCACCCCTCCATTTTATAGGTGGATCGGGGAGGGGAGCCGCTCCCTCAACAGGCGGCCACCGTCCTCCTCCGCCAACTCAAGACGACCGGGCCCTCGCCTTGACGCTCTCCCACGCCACGCGCCTCCGTTACCTACCCCGCGCGATGCATGCAGCATACGTGGCTAAGGATAAGGGCGTGGTGGGAAGAGTGAATTGGCGGTTTCTCCATCGTGCTCATTCACGGGCCATCACTAGAGCGGCCCCACCACCATTGGCCTTACACGACGCGCGGAGAAACCGGAAACTGGCCCGGAATCAAGGCTAATGAAGAAGCAAAGAAGACCTCAAGAGACCAGCCTCTTCAGCGCCCCCGCCTGTGCACTTATTAGGCCCTACCCCGACGATGCTCGGCAACGCATTTGGGGTAGGCCCGGGGGCTTCTATCAGTGCAACAAACCCTGGGTCTGTTGCCCAGACTGTGCACAGGCACGGGGACGAGATTGAAGCACCAACCCAAGTCAGAATACAAGGGACTGAGAGGTTCAAAGGACTAACATGCAGATCAGAGTGACCAAGGTCAAGACAAAGAAGCAAGGCACCATCAGGAGAAGGGCCTCCTTTGCCGGGCAGGCGAGCTCGGCAAGGGGCAAGGCCACCCCCGGAAGACGATGTCCAAGATTTCCCGGCAGGGCCTGCCGGGGCACACGGAGGCAAAACCACCTCACCAACTACTCCACCACGACCCACGTCGTTAATCAGTGCGGTGTCGAACCGCGGAGTGACTAAGTGGTAGCCATTCACCATATGGTAGCCTCTCCCTACAGGAAACACCTGCAGATGACACCCGTCCTGCGACGTGTCAAACGAGCAGGTGTGGAGCTGGCGAGATAGCCCGGCAAGCCTTGCCGGGCAACCAACGATGTGACGTTGAGCGTTGCATTTAATGCGCCATGTCAGCCCACAGAGTTAGGTATGATAGCGCTGTTTGCTATCTTATCAGTGCATAATGACTGTTTTGCCATTGTGGTGACCCCTTAATCTATAAAAGGAGGCCCATGGCGACCGTAGAAAGGGTTAGAAGGTTGGATAACTCATACCCCCATACGCGTGTAGCCACGGCCGCCCTGAGGCAACCCTTGCCGGGCAAGTGTACTACGCTCCTCCACCACCTTTCCACCATCAATCCATCAAAGCAGGAGTAGGGTTTTACGCCTCACGGCGGCCCAAACCTGGGTAAAAATGCATGTGTGATCTCTGCCGTGCTGCCACACGCTCGTCTGCTCTTTGTGCAACGCGACGCCCCCCTGCCGAACCAGCAAGGGGCCTCCTGGTCCCAAAGGTGGTCGTGGTTTCCCGCGACAATGAGTAGGATATAAATCACCATGAACATAAATATCGTAGAGGCTATGTTGATTTTGTTTTCAACTACATGTGTGAACATGTGCCAAGTCAAGCCACTCGAATCATTCAAAGGAGGATACCATCCTATCATACTACATCACAACCATTTTAAAAGCATGTTGGCACACAAGGTAAACCATTATAAACTCCTAGCTAATTAAGCATGGCATGAGTAACTATAATCTCTAATTGTCATTGCAAACATGTTTCATTCATAATAGGCTGAATAAGGAACGATGAACTAATCATATTTACAAAAACAAGATAGGTCGAGTTCATACCAGCTTTTCCTCATCCCAATCATTTCATCATATATCATTATTATTGCCTTTCACTTGCACGACCGAACGATGTGAATAATAATAATAGTGCATGTGCATTGGACTAAGCTGGAATCTGCAAACCTTTATTCAAAGGAGAAGACAAGGTAATATGGGCTCTTCGTTAGATCAACAATAATGCATATGAGAGCCACTCATCATTTTCATCGTGGTCTTCTCCTCTCGACCCCCAAAGAAAAGAAAAGAATTTCAAAGAAACACACTGAAATGTTTTTGGAGTTTTTATTTTTCTAAAGAAAGTAAAACAGGAACGAGAAAAACTATTTACACGGGAAAGCTCCCAATAAGCAAAAGAAGAACGAGAAATCTTTTTGGGTTTTCTTTAATACTACAACTAAGCATGGTAGGGAAATAAGCTATAACTAATTTTTTTTCTCAAAGTTTTTTTCAAACACACAAGAAGAAAGCAGGAAAAAGAAAGTAAACTAACATGGATAATACAATGAAAAAGTATGAACACCGACAACTGGAATGAGTGTGTGAACATGAATGTAATGTCGGTGAGAAATACATACTCCCCCAAGCTTAGGTTTTTGGCCTAAGTTGGTTTAGGGCCACGACTAGCCCGGATTGTATCCGAAATCATAGTTGGGGTTCTACTGTGCTACGGCAGCTACCGCTTGGCGAGCTGCTTCTTGAAGGCGAGTGGCCTCCGCTGCTCTCTCATACTCGTTCGCCTCCTCTCTTGTTATAAAATATCTCCCATTTACCTGAAGGTTAAAGAAGGCAAGAGTAGGAAGGGTAATATGGACAGCACGCCGTCTATCAAAGATTAGTCGGTAATGGAGGGATTGTTCGTTCCTCTCAAGAATCTGGTAGCGTACCATAGCATCATAATCTAGAAAAGCAGGTGGCAAGCCAATGTCATTCCCTCTTATGGGTACACCAAGATAATTAGCTAAACGAGTTGCATAAATCCCACCAAATAAATCTCCATCTTTAGCATTAAGATGTAACCTCCTCGCAATAACAGCCCTCAAGTTATAACGCCTATCACCTAACACCGCACACTTGAGGACACTAAGATCTGGAACACAAAGGTGGCTATGATCATGTTTACCATTAATGCATCTACCTATAAAGAGAGCAAAATAATGTATGGCAGGAAAGTGAATGCTCCCTATGGTAGCTTGTGTGATATTTCTAGTTTCTCCCACAGTGATGCTAGCAAGGAAATCATTGTATTCAGCTTTGTGAGGCTCACTAAGAAAGCCCCATTGTGGGATTTTGCAAGCAATATTAAAATCTTCAAGGTCCATGGTATGTGATTCATCATAAAGATCAAATAGGACAGTATGAGTATTGCGCTGAGATGTAAATTTAAACCTTCTCACAAATGAATCAATGAGTTGATAGTATTGGGGACACTTATCTGACAAGAAGTCCCCCAGTTCAGCATTTTGCACGTACGCATCAAACTCATCCTTGAAACCTGCATGAACCATGAATTCATCCGACGGCCATTCACAAGGCCGCACTTGAGCTTCCCTTGGTGGTTCAAGGTCCGGTTCACGTATCGCAAGCCTCGGTGCTTGCTTCCTCGAAGAACAACCTTGGTACATTTTCCTAGACATTTTTCTTCCTCTGAAAAATTTCTGAAACTTTTAGTGACTCAAAATAAAAGTGAACCAAACTCAACAAAATTGATAGCAACTACTCCCACAAGTGTCTAGAGGCTAAATCATGCATCAAAACTACTTTGGACCATATAAATTGGACATGCAAGCTCAAGAACAAGGTCACCACAACAGCAAAAAATTGCAATAAATAAAGCACTAGAACAAAAACTAATTGGACCATTGGAGGAGTCACATACCGAAGAACAATCCCCCAAAACAGTCTTGCAAATGGAGCTTTACACAAGGAGATCGAAAATGGCAGCAAGATGAGCAAGAACACGGGTTTGAGCTATGGAATGATTTTTTCTGGAGGAAGACGAAGTGGATGGGTGCTGGAATAAGTGAGGGGGCTATGTGGGACCCACAAGGCAGGGGGGGCGCGCCCTCCACCCTTATGGTCCACTAGTGCAGCCCCCTGGTGCAATCTCAGTGCCAGAAATTCTAAAATATTCTATAAAAAAATCATACTAAATTTTCAGGGCATTTGGAGAACTTTTATTTCTGGGATATTTTTATTGCACGGATAATTCAGGAAATAGATAGATAATACTATTTTTGCTCTATTTATTCTAAACAACAGGAAGTAAAAAGTGAGTACAAAAAGTTGTGCTTTCTAGATTCATCCATCTCATGCTCATCAAAAGGAATCCGTTAACAAGGTTGATCAAGTCTTATTAACAAACCTCTTTCGAATAACATGAAACCGGAGAATTTTTTAATAACACTATGTTACCTCAACTGGGATATGCATATCCCCAATAATAAGAATATCATATTTCTTGTTGACAGTAGGGAGAGGAAATTCAAAACCTCCGATAGTAATAGTTGAAAATTTTCCAATAGAATTGATACTATGAACTTGAGGTTGTTTCTTCGGAAAGTGTACCGTATGCTCATTACCATTAACATGAAAAGTGACATTGCCTTTATTGCAATCAATAACAGCCCCTGCAGTATTCAAAAAGGGTCTACCAAGGATGATCGACATACTGTCGTCCTCGGGAATATCAAGAAAAACAAAGTCCGTTAAGATAGTAACGTTTGCAACCACAACAGGCACATCCTCATAAATACCAATGGGTATAGCAGTTGATTTATCAGCCATTTACAAAGAGATTTCAGTAGGTGTCAACTTATTCAATTCAAGTCTACTATATAAAGAAAAAGGCATAACACTAACACTGGCTCCAAGATCACATAAAGCAGTTTTAACATAGTTTCTTTTAATGGAGCATGGTATAGTTGGTACTCCTGGATCCCCAAGTTTCTTTGGTATTCCACCCTTAAAAGTGTAATTAGCAAGCATGGTGGAAATTTCAGCTTCAGGTATCTTTCTTTTATTTGTAACAATATCTTTCGTATACTTAGCATAAGGAGGCATTTTAAGCATATCAGTTAAACGCATACGCAAGAAGATAGGTCTAATCATTTCAGCAAAGCACTCAAAATCCTCATCATCCTTTTTCTTGGATGGTTTAGGAGGAAAGGGCATGGGTTTCTGAACCCATGGTTCTCTTTCTTTACCATGTTTCCTAGCAATGAAGTCTCTCTTATCATAACATTGATTCTTTGATTGTGGGTTATCAAGATCAACAGCAGGTTCAATCTCTACATCATTATCATTACTAGGCTAAGCATTGACATGAACATCATTATTAGCATTATCACTAAGTTCATGTTCATCACCAGATTGTGTCTCAGCATCAGAAATAGAAATATCATTTGGATTCTCAGGTGTGTCTATAACAGGTTCACTAGAAGCATGCAAAGTCCTATCAGTTTTCTTTTTCTTTTTATTACTAGGACTAGATACATCAGTATTAATTCTCTGAGAATCTTGCTCAACTCTCTTAGGATGACCCTCAGGATACAAAGGTTCCTGGGTCATTTTACCACCTCTAGTCATAACCCTAACAGCATTATCATTGTTCTTACTATTCAACTCATTAAGCAAATCATCCTGTGCCTTAAGTACTTGTTCTACTTGAGTTCTAATCATGGAAGCATGTTTACTAATAAGCTTAAGAGCATTAGCAGTTCTACTCATATAATCACCCAAGTGGTCAAGCATGTGAGCATTACGTTTCAATTGTCTACTAACATAAGCATTGAAATTTTCTTGTTTAACAATAAAATTATCAAACTCATCCAAGCATTGACTAGCAGACTTATTATGAGGAATATCACCTTCATCAAATCTATAAAGAGAGTTTACCTCTACTACCTGTGTCGGGTTATCAAGACCATGTATTTCTTCAATAGGTGGTAAATTCTTAACATCTTCAGCTTTAATACCTTTTTCTTTCATAGATTTCTTTGCCTCTTGCATATCTTCAGGACTGAGAAATAGAATACCTCTTTTCTTTGGAGTTGGCTTAGGTGGTGGTTCAGGAAGAGTCCAATCATTATCATTACTCAATATATTATTCAATAGCAATTCAGCTTGCTCAACAGTTCGTTCCCTGAAAACACAACCAGCATAACTATCTAGGTAGTCCCTAGAAGCATCGGTTAGTCCATTATAAAAGATATCAAGTATTTCATTTTTCTTGAGAGTATGATCAGGCAAAGCATTAAGTAACTGGAGAAGCCTCCCCCAAGCTTGTGGGAGACTCTCTTCTTCAATTTGCACAAAGTTAAATATTTCCTTTAAAGCAGCTTGTTTCTTATGAGCAGGGAAATATTTTTCAGAGAAGTAATATATCATATCCTGGGGACTACGCACACAACCAGGAGCAAGAGAATTAAACCATAACTTAGCATCACCCTTTAACGAGAAAGGAAACAATTTAAGAATATAGTAATAGCGGATTTTTTCCTCATGAGAAAATAGGGTGGCTATATCATTCAATTTAGTAAGATGTGCCACAACAGTTTTAGATTCATAACCATAGAAAGGATCAGATTCAACCAAAGTAATTAACTCAGGATCAACAGAGAATTCATAATCCTTCTCAGTAACAAAGATAGGTGAAGTAGCAAACTTAGGATCATATTGCATTCTAGCATTCAAAGACTGTTCTTTCAGCTTAGCTAATAGTTTCTTAAGATCATCTCTATCATTGCAAGCAAGAAAGTCTCTAGCAGTTTCTTCATCCATAATATAACCCTCAGGTACAACAGGCAATTCATATCTAGGAGGAGAATCATAATCTTCAGTTTCAATAATATCATCAGTTTCAGTAATTTCATTTTCTCTAACCCTAGCAAGTTGTTCATCAAGAAATTCACCTAGTGGCACAGTATTATCAAGCAAAGCAGTAGTATCATCATAAGCATCATGCATAGTGGAAGTGGCATCATCAATTACTTGCGACATATCATAATTACTAGCAGGTGAAGGTGTCACAAGCTTACTCAAAACAGAAGGTGAATCAAGTGCAGAGCTAGATGGCAGTTCCTTACCTCCCCTCGTAGTAGAGGGAAAAATCTTGGTTCTAGTATCTTTCAAATTCCTCATAGTGATCAACAGATATAAATCCCAAGTGACTCAGAGAATAGATCTATGCTCCCCGGCAATGGCGCCAGAAAAAGGTCTAGATAACCCACAAGTATAGGGGATCGCAACAGTTTTCGAGGGTAGAGTATTCAACCCAAAATTATTGATTCGACACAAGGGGAGCCAAAGAATATTCTCAAGTATTAGCAGCTGAGTTGTCAATTCAACCACACCTGAAAGACTTAATATCTGCAGCAAAGTAGTATGGAAGTAACGGTAACGGTGGCAAAAGTAACAATAGCAGTTTTGTAGCAATTGTAACAGTGGCAACGGCAAAGTAACGAAGCAAAGATCAATATGTGAAAAGCTCGTAGGCAATGGATCAATGATGGATAATTATGTCGGTTGGCATTCATCATGTAACAGTTATAACCTAGGGTGACACAGAACTAGCTCCAATTCATCAATATAATGTAGGCATGTATTCCGAATATAGTCATACGTGCTTATGGAAAAGAACTTGCATGACATCTTTTGTCCTACCCTCCCGTGGCAGCGGGGTCCTAATGGAAACTAAGGGATATTAAGGCCTCCTTTTAATAGAGAACTGGACCAAAGCATTAGCACTTAGTGAATACATGAACTCCTCAAACTACGGTCATCACCGGGAAGTGTCCCGACTATTGTCACTCCGGGGTTGCCGGATCATAACACGTAGTAGGTGACTATAACTTGCAAGATAGGATCAAGAACACATATATATATATTCATGAAAACATAATAGGTTCAGATCTGAAATCATGGCACTCGGGCCCTAGTGACAAGCACTAGGCATAGCAAAGTCATAGCAACATCAATCGTAGAACATAGTGGATACTAGGGATCAAACCCTAACAAAACTAACTCGATTACATGATAAATCTCATCCAACCCATCACCGTCCAGCAAGCCTACGATGGAATTACTCACGCACGGCGGTGAGCATCATGAAATTGGTGATGGAGGATGGTTGATGATGATGATGGCGACGGTTTCCCCTCTCTGGAGCCCCGAACAGACTCCAGATCTGGCCTCCCAAGGAAGAACAGGAGGTGGCGGCGGCTCCGTATCGTAAAACGAGATGAATCCTTCTCTCTGATTTTTTTTCTCCCCGAACATGAATATATGGAGTTGGAGTTGAGGTCGGTGGAGCTTCGTGGGACCCACAAGCCAGGGGCGCGCCCAGGGGGTAGGGCACACCTCCCACCCTTGTGGAGAGGTGGTGGGTCCCCCTCGGTTGATTCTTTCGCCAATATTTTTTATTTATTCCAAAAATATTCTCCGTGAAGTTTCAGGTCATTCTGAGAACTTTTATTTCTGCACAAAAATAACACCATGGCAATTCTGCTGAAAACAGCGTCAGTCTAGGTTAGTTCCATTCAAATCATGCAAATTAGAGTCCAAAACAAGGGCAAAAGAGTTTGGAAAAGTAGATACGATGGAGACGTATCAATGAGAGACGTCGAGCTGTTGCGGTGGATGATGTGTCGGGGAAGAGGCTCTGGCTAGGTGGCGGACGGAGGAGGGTGTGGGGCTTCATGGGTTTTCGCGGCGTTGGTGTATGAATGGGGGCGAAGGGGATGGGAGGGAGGACCATGGCTTAGGGACGCGCTTGTCTGAAATGTGGGGTAAGTTATGAAAGTACCCCCACCGATTTGAACTAGGTGATTCTTTCGGTTCAGGGGTGTCACGGCAATTTCGCGTGTCGGGATTTCGTAGGAGGTGGGAGTTTTCACGCGCGTTGTAATTTTGGGATAGCAAGGCGCGGGTTGACATGGAGGGAGTTTTCGGAGCACAACGAGACAAAGAGATATCTTAAAATTTCGGGGTAACAAGGCGCGGGTTGAAGAGGTGGGAGTTTCGCAGCATGATAGACAGAGATGCTAGCTTGAAATTTCGGCATAACAAGGCACGACTTGAAATTTCGGGAGAACAAGCTTAACATGTACAAAAAAACAAAACAAAAAAGACAATTCGCACCCCACTAGAAAGAGCCATGTCTCGTTTTACTATATTACTAGAAATGCCATTCAAATACAACAACAAAAAACTAAAAAAATCAGGAAAACAAGCTTAACGTGTACAGTACCAAATCAATTTGCAGTTCCCTCAATAATAAAAAAACTATTCATGCTGTCTAGCATATGGACTAAATTTGAGTACATTTTCCCTGTTTGAACGGGGTAGTACTCGGGTTAGTTATACAACCATCTAAATATTATCTTCACAACACATGACATGAATATAGGAGTAGTAAATTCCCATATAAATATGAACTACATGTACATACGATCTCGAATTCAAATATATGTATCCCTTTTATGTTGAATTCAAATAATAGTACATGTATGCTCTAGCTAGATGTTCGGAATCTGAACCATGTATGATACTATGTACAGTGTGTTTAACACGCACAACACACACACACACACACACACACACACCATTTAGATATGTAATGCAAAAGCCACCCATCATCTCCAATTTGAATAGTGTGTCCATGCATGGATGCAATGTGGCCAAACGATGCCTGCCATCGGTATCTCAAATTCAAATCAGTCTGGCCTTGTTTAATGTGTATACAGTATAGCATGCTTGTTTCAAAACCACACCATGCATATCTCAGTTATATTCATGCATGCACGGGTTTCAAACATCACGATCTCTTATTCAAATATTTGAATTCAACTTTACATTGATTATGACCTCACCTAGTCTTTTACACCCACACAGTCGTCTTCTCTTTATAGTTGTACCTCTAACTTTCTCTCATGCATGCATGCACACACACTACCACTCGACATTATCCATCGCACACACACAATCTTTTTCTTCGGGTCGGTCTCCCATGCATGCACACACACACCTCCCCCTCTTCATCACTTCGGGCATTCTTTATCTCTCACACGCATGCGCAACGATCGATGTTCCTCTATGTGTGTGTATATATAGCTAGGTCTTTCCCAGTTTTCCACACAAATCGATCGATCTATGTATCTAGACAGGTCTCACCCTCTTTCCCACGTACACATCGATCAATATACCTCTCTCTATATAGGACTACATAGCTAATACACACACATTATCTATCCATTGTCTCCCTCTCATCATCCATGCCTTCCGCTTCATCTCTCAGACGCGTGCACAGTGGCGAAGTCAGGGGCAACAAGGGCCCTGGCTCCCCTAACATCACTATATTGAGGCTAATATGAATGTGATCAGTAGATCAATTGTTGGTAAAATGGTTTAAGTTGATGAATTGGCCCTCCCCATAAAGGATTAGCAATGCATGGCCCCTAGCTCATTTAATTTTCATGGCTCCGCCACTGCGCGCAACCGCACGTGTTCTCGCCCCCTCTCTTTAAATATCGATCTCGCACTTGTGCACTCCTTCACAGTCTCCCTCCACTTGGCCCCTCGCACCATCTTCCAGCCCCCCCCCCATATCCCAGTGCTTGTACGCTTGTAGAGCTCTTCCCTCTATCTGTCTCTATCGATATCTCACGCGGTCGACCCCTCCCCTCCCTTCTCGTATATCACCCCGGCCCCATGCACATACATGTATGTATATAAGCCTCTCCTTCACACAAATTGCATTAACACATATTCCCTCACCATATCTTAGTATCTCTCACTTACACGGACTACGTGTGCGAACGAGAAGAGGTGCACACACGCACTCGTTCCCACATACAAACGCGCGGGTGCACGGTGGAGCACATTTGTACAAAAAATGAGCATGTAGAAAGGCTTTAGATGACGTGCCACTAGTCTATATCTATACCCCTATATCTATATCTATATATATACCCCTATATAGTGTGTGAATAACTTTGAAAGATGGTCTTTGGATGAAGCCAATCCGACGGTGCAGAGATGGCAAATCCGAGCACTACTGGCCGTTGGATATCATCTACATTCCACCAGATTCTACCACATGTACAATCTAGAAGACTCCAAGGTTGAACTTAAGCATAATGCACAAACCTCAAACACAAGCACTTCTCCTTTGTTCTAGAATCTTCCATATCATAATTGCACAAACTTTTTTTCTAGATGAATTGCTGTTATTTGTTTTTACTTTATGCTTTACAACGCACAATTCCATGAATCTTAAAATAGATTACTTTTTTATAAAAACTAATTGATTTTGAATGAGATGAACTATAAGAATTAAACGAACATCTACATCATGCATATATGACTCAAGGCTTACATGCTATAGTGTGGTATTTATTCATAATTTGGTTGCCAAATCTCATGCGTGCAATGCACATGTACCTTACTAGTACTTCCAGTATGTGCAAAACACGTAAATTAGAATTCCAATGGCACGCTACATGGTGTCTCTCCCTTTTTCAGTTAATATATTATGATTAAAATGATGTGGGGGCATCCATGAAGCCACATGGCACATATGGAGGCGTTGTCATGACCTTCTTGTGTGGATTGATCACAGTGACATGCTGCTGGTTCCAGAAGAATGTACTCGTCCTCTCTCACGCACACTGGCAGTACGTGCACGAAGCGAAGATGTGCACGCATGCACTCATTCCCTCGCACGCACACGCGGGTACACGGTGGGACGCATTTTTGTACGAAGATCCACCCCATGTGATAATTTGACGCGTGTAAAGTCATTCACTTAATTGATGGTCAATTAATACAGCGCATGCAAATTGAGTGGACGTGAGGGAGGAAGTAGTTGAGAATGACATTACTACTCCACTGCGTGCATGCGAGTAGTTAAATCATGGGTTGCTACTTCCATTGGTCTCCTTCATATTTTGTGCCAATTTTTAACCATAATTTGAAGTAACACAATATTTATGCATGTCATAAAAAGTAATATCATCGAAAACTATGTTCAAATGTGATTCCAATGATATAATTTTTGGTGACATGCATTAATATTTTCTTAGTTAAATTTTTGGTCAAAAATTGGCACAAAATAAAAAGGGGGCCAATAAACCAGGACGCAGGCAGCATGATCAATTTTTGCCTGGGTTACTGTTGGTGTCCTTTGTATTTAAATATGGACGGAGTGGAGTAGTACTATCTTTATCTTAGCCTCGTAGGGCTCTCCCAGCGCCTACGCTCGCCTCCCCGCCTCGCCAACCGGATCCCGCCACAGATAATCCCTTAGATCCCAGGATCCCGTGGGCTGCCCTCTCGTTGCGGCCCGCAGCACTGCCGCCCTTAAGCGAACCCCACATGTGTTTCAGAGGGGATCCATTGCTCTAGAATCATAGATCGGTGGCGCCGGAGGACATGTCAGGGCTGCGTTTCAGGTGGTGGGCAGCAAGGGCAAATCAGATCAAGGAAGCATCGCATCGATTGGAGATAAGTTCGAAGGATCTGCGCCTGGCGAAGCACAAGGCGGAGGTGCAAGTCGATCTCAGGGGAGAGATGCTAAGGGATGTCAGCATCTGGCAGCATCGCATTGATTTCGTGCTGGGGCTAATGGCAGAGATAATATTCATGGAGTCGACTGCGTAGGAAAGAACTCGCATGCCTGCGGAATGGCATGAGCAGCCGGTGCAACTGTTCAAATGGGCGTTAGGAGAAGCCAAATCGCTGGACCAGCTGCGGCGGCACCACTGGGCATGCATCGTAGGCGAGGTGAGATGCCCACCTTCCCCGCCAGCGATGCAGTGACCTACTCGGTTGCTGCTGTAGTGAACTTGTGGCGCCATGGCGGTTTGCAACCGTGACAATCACTCCATCTATATGTATTGTATTTCTGTGAAAATACTTGGTCGTTTGGAAAAAGATGGTAATTGATTTATCACGAGTTTTTTAATGCTTGGTCCTGACAGTCACCCGATAGCCACAAGTCTCCATCACGTAATACTTGACGGTCGGTGGCAACAACAGACGGTCGGTCGCACCCGCGTCTCACCGAAGGGACACGCATCGGCTTGGTCTAACATGTACGACCAGGTACATCACTGACATGTGCGACCGCATTTGAGCAGTACTTGAAATTTGTGTTCAAGGAAACTCATCGGGAGCCGTTTCGGGCTTCGAAACCAAAACCATCAATAAATCTTTAGCTTGTTCCCATCACATTCCAAAGTAGTACTACTACCATGCTATAATCAAGTGCAAACCTGTTCACACCTATCAAACCTGAACGTGTTCCCACTATGCAGGTTTTAGTACTAGTATTACTAGGTTATAAAAAGGGGAACTACCTTGCCGAAAATTACTCTACCTTCCTCCTCATAAGTCTTTCTTGTTCGTCCTTCCCTGCCATGTCCTGTGTGCAGAGCTCTAGGTCGAGAACTACTAGTAAGAAGGGAGCGACGACCAAGGCCGCGGAAAAAAAGAGAGGGCTCGCCGCCTCGCAGGGGGCTCGAAAGATCTCTCACGGGCAGGCGAGGGCTCCCAGGAGCGCCCTAGCTGCGGAGGCAAACATGCCGAGCTGGCGGTGCTGGAGTCGTTATCTCTCGATGACATGCCCGCTCAGCTCAATAAGCAGAAGGAGTTGACCGACGGCTTGGTGAAGCTGCTGAAGGAGAGCCTCGACGACATGCCCACTGAGCTCAATAACCAGGAGGAGTTGACAGCCGGCTTGGTGAAGCTGCTGAAGGAGAGCATTGCCTCGGGTAAGAAGGCGACCGGCGAAATTCTGCAACTTCCGGAGGACAAGGCGAAGCTCCGCCATGAGCTCGACCTGCTGAAGGAGGAGAACGCCGGCTGGAAGAAGCTGCATGAGAAGAGGAATTCCTTGGTGAAGATGCTTAATGCCCTCGTTATGGAACAGAAGGAGTTGGCAAAGCTCCGCATCGAGCACCCGGCTGCTGTCAAGGTACGTAATGCGGCCGTGGAAGAGATGATGAACGCTCGCCTCGAGAAATCCCACATCATGGACAGAATGAAGAAGATGGCGGAGGAGATGCGCGAGGAGATGGAGGTCGTGGAGGCGATGAAGAAGCAGTTAGGACTCCGCGGCCAGCAACCCTTCATGAAGTAGAGAGCAGCGCCCCAGACTTGTGTCTGCGTCTTCCTTCTTTTTTTGGGGGGGGGGGGGCTGTAATGTTCCTTCTTCTTTTGCTCTTGTGTTTCTTCTTTTGCTTCGGGTGTTTCGCTGCATGTGTCACGTTCTCTACGAGGCACGAATAGAACAATGCTAAGAGTACGATGAGCAGCGTCGTGGGATTGATGACAAGCAAATTAGTAGATATTTTTTTTATCTCCATATCGCACTGGGCTACCGTGTTTCGCACTCCTCTGTCGTACTAGTACTCCAGTGGAAAACTAGAGTATACCGCACCATTCTTTGCCCCTCCTTAGGTCGTCGGCAACAATTATACGTGCAGTCAAATCACAAGGCCCCACCTTCTACCAGTAATGAGCCGTCAAATCACAAAGGCCCTCGCCTCTCTGTCAAACTGACCATGCGAGACTGCCCCGCCCTCGCCTTTTAAATGTACTTTTTTACAGTAGTAGTATCGATGGATTACGCCATGGAGCAAAACTAACAAGATGAAATTAAATAAAAAAGGTCGTACATATACAGAGCGCTCGTTGCCAAATTATGCATAGTACTATTAAAAAAGCTAGCACGTGCTTAGATGGGGTGCTGAAGTCTATTAAAGAAATTAGCATGCCTATTTAATTCTTTGACAACTAAACTCCTTCATGCTTTGGGTAAAATTCTCTCATTTAAGTTTTTTTTAGAATTACTTATCTCATTTAAGTGTTTTGCGTATGTGGCATTCTTAGAGCGTGGTTAATAGTATAGCCAACTGCTGGCTATATGATGTTGGCCATATCATATATCGTACGTATATAATGTGAAGAAACGAGTGGTAGTACTACCAACTACAAGATGAACTGTAAGAAATACAAGTATGTACGTACTGAAGAGTTAAAGTAACGAGAAAGAACACAACATAGTTCTGTTGGGGGCTCAGCACAACACAACCCTGAAATCAAACTAAGCAACTAATCCGGTAGACACTACATTAGAACCACCATGAGCAACGACACTGCCACCTTACTCGGACTCCTCGTCGACGTCCTCAACTTCGTCCTTGTCCCTCTTCCTCTTCGCCGATACTTCTTTGCTTGAACCGCACACTAGGCTCTGGCTCTTCATCCAACCCTTGTAGATATTGAAACAAAGGTAGGCATCCATTGCAGCGTACTGGATGTGGTCTTTATCTATTTCATTCCACTCCCATGCAAGATGAAACTTGTGGTGAGGTTTCATCAGTTTACTGTACGAAGGATCAACCATGGCTCCTGCCAGGGTCAGCATTGAAGGCTGACGGGAGGACACTAGCCTATTCTTCTGGAGGTCGAAGGGCAGGCCTACAATGAGGCCTATCCGACCCAGGACTCTCCTGTCGTTCGTAAAGTCTACAGTAATGAATTTCACTCTTTTTCCCTTGAGGAAGACCTCAAAATCGTGGCACCTAACATCGGCATGGCATATGTGGTAGACCAAGCACAAGTTATGCACGCAAACCTGGATCACAGCGGGCTTCTTCTTCTCTTCCTCCTTTAGGTTCTTCTCTTTTCCCAGGACTGTGGTGCACTCAACATCTAGCCCAGCGACCCACTCATCACCATTTGACTTTTCGAACATGCATTTGAAGCGAGCAAGGCATCCTTTCACCATTGCGGAAGAACGGGTGTAGATGACGTCGAACTGATCGCCGGTGATGGTTCTAACCTTGTAATCACCAGCGATCATGGAGATTTGGGACGCCATGGATTTTGGAGGAGGGTTAGGATTAGTGGAACTGTTGTAATGTGAAAGTACGGGACGACTAGGAGCGAACCGATGTAATGTTAAAGGATGGCCGGGGACGAGTAGGAGCGAACTGCTACCGGTTTTCCGATTGGAAAAATGTTGAGTGGGGCGTGCGAACGGCAGGGTAGTGGCTTGCCCGGTGGATAAATGGCTTCATGCACAGTACTATGGGGCCCAATTAGATGTCATGTCTACTAGACCCACTTCGTAGGCCTAACAGTATGGCATCTGCGTGTTCACACGTCAAGCGTCGGGAAAATTTCAGGTGATATGAAGCTTTCCATGCTCCCATGATACGGGCTTCTGAGAGCCCTTGGATCTAAGATCGAATGGTTGCATGGCGTGATTCTAGACCTATGGGTGAATATCCTATCCTGGAGGGTTTTTCTGCAAATGTTCAACAACTTAGCATGCGGCCGATCGATCTCAGATCCAAGGGCTCTCAGCAGCCCGTATCATGGTCGCGCCTACCACGACCGTCGCCTCGCTCGCGCGGTCGCGCCCTTGGAGATTTAATACGTCTATAAATGAGCATTTTTTGCCTACTTCGCATGCATGAAACTACTTCCTCTGTCCAGGTGCTTTAGGCTATCTGATGTTGGCATGTCATACATAGTCATCACTTATAGTCACTCATACAACAAGGTTAGCTATAAGGTTGGCTATAAGAGTATTTTTTTTACTTCTCTCTATCTCTTTCTTCATAGTATTTATTGCATTTGCCAAGGAGTAAGTAGCTAGGGTGTTGCATAAGATCCCACTCCCACCATTTTGCCCATGTCTCTCTCCTCGACATATAAGCAAAAGTGCCATGTAAGCGGGCTATAAGCCCATTATTGTAGAGTACTTGGTCTTAGCACCTGTATACCATGGAGGGGGTCAGGGGAGACTCACCCCGGTTGTAGCGCCGCAATAATAATGATAATGGCAAGTCAAATCACATGTCCCCACCTGTCCAGCAGTAACGAGGCATCAAATCACACAGCCCTACGTTTGCAACAGTAAGTTCAATCCCCTACTCCCTCATCTTCTCGCCTCTCTGTCGAACCGACTAGGCGGAACTGCCCCGCCTACCGTGCGGGAAAAGCCCCGCCCTTGACTTTTAAATATAATTTTGTATCCATGGATTGCGCCATGGAGCAAAGCCAGAAGAAAATGGCGGTACACATGTATACAGCACGCCCGTCGCATTTGCGTCGCACCCCAGACGGTCGGTCGGTCTGGCACGCCGCTCACCGAATGGAACGCGCGTCATATTGCATTTGCACACACATGTGGGACCGCAATAGAGAACCTACCATAGGCACACTCCCCTGTCCCCGCAAGTTAGCTGAGTTTATGTTAGGGATTTTAGTCCTGGCACGCGCAGAGCTCACGCAGATGTCGGCGCTTCTTCTCCGAGTTTCTCTTTCGGGCTTCGATCCTCCTTGAGGTCGTTCGTCTACACATAGTCGATGGAACTCCAGCATAGATTCTTGCTGTCTCCTTTGGGGCGGTTATGTTAAGGTTTCTTGTCATCTCGCAATATTAGGGGTCATGTGCTTCGGATCACTGTGAGGGGATAAACAACAACAACTGCGTTCCTCCAAGGCGCTGGTTATTGGGGGCACATGCATGAAGACTACTCGGCTACCATCTAGGTCAAGCTGGCTATGTTAATAAGGAGATTTATCGATTGACCTCTTTTCTACGAGTTTGTCTTTAATTTGAGCTTTGATCCTCGTCTAGTTTGTCCGTCAAGATTCATGTTGTCTCCTTGGCGCAGGGAGGTTATGTTTCTTGTCATGTGGCATTTTTTTGTGTTATGTTAATCCGGTGCTTCAGATCAAAATGACGACAACTACGCCTCCGGGGCACGTGCATGAAGACTTCTCGACAGTCATTGATGAGGTCAAGCCGGCTCTGGTAGAAAAAAGAAAACTACTCCACTATATAGGCAGGAGCCTCCGCGCTTGCTTGTTAGTGTTGCTCTCTTCACACTCTCTCGTCCTCTCCAGATCTAAACATGACAGCGGTGGCCACACTCTCTCTCTGTGCTCACCGCTGGTCATAGATCCGGCCGGATCCCCTCCGCCGGGGAAGGTGAGAAGATGCAACGTTCATGCGGTCGTCCTCGACGATGGCTCTGACCCACTGCCGGCGCGTCCCGGTCAGTGTGCCTTGCCGTTTCCTCCCACGCAGCGCCGGCTAGGGAGGGCCTCCGACCCCTTCTTCCTCGCTGCCATAGTGTGGGCAGATTTGGCCTCCCGCCGCCCACCTAGCGACATCCCAGCGACCCTCAGGTATAACTTCCATCGAAACCGGCCTTGCTCTACTGCCCCAGCTCCTCATGTCGCTACATTTGTATCTTTTACTACTTCTCAGGCCCCCGCATAGATAGGATCGATCGGTTGTTCGAAAGCCACCTAAATTTTTACTGTTAAGAGGTAAAACTACTTCATGCAGTCGTATCTAGTAGTACTAATTCATGCAGTCAAATCAGTACTACTTGGTTCAAATAGGGAAGAAAGGGGGTGGGGGAAGATTTGTTACCTGAATAGGACTTGGTCGAAAGAGGAAATAATGGGGGCAAAAAGTAGCAGAGACTGGCTATCCAACTGGTCTCTTGGTCTAATAGAGAAATAAAGGGAAATGCAGTACAAACTCGATATAAACCAATCTATTGGTTGAAAAAGGAAAGAAAGTGGGGACTGGGGGACAAGTCAACAGAGTATGTCCAACACTAGATTTGCTAGCCTCACACAGTATAGGTGGCTATACCGAACAAAAATGGGACCAACCCAGATATCCTGTTTAGATGTTTGTTGCCCCGAGCTCCTCTTATGTAATGCCACTGGTAAAATGTAGCAGTCCCACTGTTAAAGTAAGGACACGTTAAACCAATGTTGTTTTCAATGTAATGCCTCCAGTAATATGAATCAATGGCACTGTTTTTCATGTCCTGTTAAATTTCCCATTAAGATAAGTTTCTTATTTTCATTAGAAATGCAACTATCCTGGTCCGCCTACTCTCCCGTGCCCAAATACCAACTCTTTAGCAGTTGTTAATGTAATGTTGCTAGTAAAATGAAGCAATGGCACCATTAAAGTAATGTCGTATTTAACGGTTGTCATAGTTAATCCTAATGCCCACACTAATATCTAGCAATGCTGCTGCTTTAGAAATTGCTACTGTCCTTGTAGGATAGCCATTCAGATAAGGAACATGCTTCTTTTCATTTGATGTATGTTTCATCACTTGTTAGTCACCCTCCATTCCACCTTTTTGTGCAAACAGAGATATACATTTCATGCTTGATCTTAGTTGAACTGCACAAAATGATATCCAAATTATAGTTGAACATTCCACGAGCTTCACGACCAACCTTGATGTTGCTCAATTTTATTGCAACTAAGAAGAAGCTGCTAGCTCATGGGACCAAGTATTTGCTAACTGGATGATGCAAACATTGCTTCATTTTAGGTGAACTGCACAAAAAGGTCCCATGAATTGAATCATTCATGTTGGTGACTGGTGTTATCCCTTCTACGATGGCGTTGACTGCAGATATGGTTCCCATCACGAGGTATGTTCCTTTTTGGTCTGACCGTTTGCCAAAGATCCTGCATGTTGACTCTGCTCTTGTGCTACTGTTTTGGCACTGCCATGATAAAGCAGTAATGTTATTATTTTGCACCTTAATCTAGTGGCACTATTAATTTGAGGCAATGTTTTGGCACCGCTAGTGCCACTGATTTTTTTTATATCAAAAGAGGGGGTTTCCTCTGATTTCATTCAAGAAACCCAACCATAGAGAACCATTATCCGACAAATTCTCAGTGTAAACGGGCAGTTATGCAACTACTACTAGAACGGACTGAGTACTAGCAGGAGACAAGTTCGCCACGTAAGCTAGGCAGGTAGGGGACGCAGCCCCAGCTCGACTAAGTTTGGATTACAACCCAAAAGCTACCATAGAAACATCAGGGGGGAAGATAGGGACTGAAAGAGCCAACTTCAGCATCCCAGTCTAAGCACACCCCGGCCTCCATCCTTGCGATGCACGGTACACCTCGCTTGCCACCTGCTCGACCCTAGTGCCACTGATAAAATGAAGTAATAATACAGTTAAAATAGAGCTACTGTCCTCTCTATCATTTCATTTCCAATGTAGATAAAGAAAGTGCTTCTCTTTGTTAGTATATGTTTCATCAACTAGAACCATTGTTAATGTTTAAGTGTTTCTGCAAACTGGGGTGCTTAACTTTAGTTGATCTGCACAAAAATAGAGATTAGAATGTTTCAAGGCCCCTCCTTGTACTACCGATGTACACTGATGTTCATCACTGACAGAAGGTGTATCGGGGAGAATTGGGTCGATTTCCAGTATGAGGCCTACCGTATGAGGCGTCACAGGGCCCATCTCGCCCTCGCAGCATGGCATACTGTGATACTATCGCAATATTTTCCCATTAAGAAAATGAAGTTTCTTCTATTTATTAGTGTATGTTTCATCAACTAGTGCCACTATAATGTAATCACACTTTTTCATTATCTGTGCAAACAAGGTTATTCAGTTGCATTTTGGTGGAACTGCACAAATGTACGGATGGAACCGGCATATATGCAGAGTGCGAGGTGCCAAGTAAAAATTACTGACACCAACCATGCTGCATCTAAGCATTGGCCCCCACCACCGGTGGAATGGGTGACGCTCTCTGTGGACGGATCTTTCTCGGCAGCAAATCCTCTAATCAAATAGGAGTAGCTTATATTGGCACTTTTCTAGAGAGTACTCTTTTCTGAAAGAAGCACCAATCAATTTTTCTTTATTTGTACATATTCTCACAACTTTGTTTTTGGTCCAGAGCTATTTTAGGGTGATTGGCGTAGTACTCGGAGACTCAGAGTACTACCCAGTACTTACCCATATGATTTTCATTAGTCGTCACACTGATTGTAAGCATGAGCAGATGGAAGATTAGGTTAGTGCGAAGCATACCTTAAACCCTACCGCCGCCGTTGAAATGAGGCGAGCGGCGAGGGAACCGTGGAGAACGGCGGGGAAGTGACGTCGTGCCATCCGACCTCCTCTTGCGGTGGGAGAACAAATACTCCTGTGGCTCCGGCTGGCACTGCACTCTCACGAATGGCACACCGTACTCGATCGATTCGTTATCCTTTGGATGCTCGACCTTTGACCTGCACTCCCACCACCACTGCCTGACTTTCGCCTCAGGAAAATCTATCTGCTCCATTTCCCAGAGAAGATACTCGATGAACTCGAAGGACTGCGGCGTGACTGCCGCCGGGGAGTACATCGCCGCCCTCATCACCGTCGTCTCGCTCTTTCGCATACATTGCCACATGGCCCTCACCGTCCTCGAAATCTCCCACTCATTGTCAAACCAAGTAGGGATCTCCTTCAACCTGGCTAACTTCGCCTGGTCGCCGCCAGTGATCTGCCCGATTCGCTGCTGCAACCTCTCCATCACTACAAAAAAAATACACTTCTGTGATGATACGTGTTTGTCATAGTAGGTCACGTTTTCTGTCATGCATGTACATCCATGACGATTTTATGACAGAATCAAGATAGTCATACCTGTGATGTCGTCGAAGTGTTCCATGACAATACCAAAATTATCATCATGGAAGTGTTCACTTCCATGACGATAAATGACGCGTCATGGAAGTGCTTTCGTCAAGAGTAACCGACACGTGGCATCCACCGTAACGGGTCGTCGTTTATCTATCAGGTCCGGTTTTGGATCCGATAACCCGTTAACAGCAATGACCAATGGCGATTTTCCATGTGTAAAATTCTCATTGGCCGGAGGAAACACGTGTCAGCTCGTCATTGGGTCAGATACGCGCCTATGATATGTCGACACGTGCGACGGCCCAATACTGGCCCATTTAGCTTACAAAGGCCGGCCCATTTAACTTGGTCAAAAGATAGCGGGCGGGCCCATGAAAAGCCTGTTAACGGTCTGTTCGCATATAGCCCATTTTACGACCCGGGAACTCACGGCCCGTTATGGCGTTCCCGAAATCGGCCCAACAGCGTCATGTGGGCCGTCCAGTATAATACCAGCCCGTTTCATTTTCGGCCCATGTATGGCCCACGACGTCTTTCAGCCCATATGAGGCCTTTCATATCTTTGGGCCCTTTAATGGGCTGCGGTAACTCTGGCCCATAATAAACAGTAAATTTCTTTATGCCCAGTAACGGCCCATGATTCACATGGGCCGTTTCCAGCCCGTGTTAGCTTTCGGCCTACTGACGGCCCATGCATTCTTGGGCTCCTTTCCGGCCCTCGATTACTTCCGGCCCATTACTAGCCTGTTCCCCTAATGGGCCAAATTCGGCCCGTGGTTAGAATCGGCCCGTTTGTGGCCTGTTAACTCGTTGCGTCATTTCCAGCCCGTCCTATATTCTTGCCCATTAACGACCCGTTGTGCTTGTGATAGAATTAAGCCTTTGTTGTCTTCTGGCCTGTTAACGGCCCGTTACCGTGCTGGCCCAATACCAATTACGCCCGTTTACGGCCCAAGTGGTCCCATTTATCCAACGGCCCGAGGCCCACTGAATCTACGGGTCGTTGGAGGCCCATTTATCCGACGGCCCGTAGGTGGCCCATGGGTCCTACTACCCGTAGCAGGCTCAAGGTTACCACGGTCCGTATATGGCCCATGGTTGTTGTGGCCACTAGCAAACCAAGGAAAAAGAAGACTAGGGCAATAAATAAGCCAGAAACTAACGCTAGGCTATTAAGGCGATTGCACAGATTACATCCACTGGGCATCAAAGTTCGCCACCAGTGCAAATATAGGGAACACCCTCCACTATACAAAAATGACTTGCTATTTTCTTCAGCCGGTCGCTGCATGTTAAGAACAAATTTTGTATCGCAACAAAACAAATTACAACTATAAAACAAAAGGAAGGTTGGCATAAAAGTTAACAGTCCGGCAGATAAATGCACCACCAGAAGTTCAGAAGCTCAGTTCATTTGACTTGACTGTTACGTTTTCATGCTGTACTGTCCGATGAAGCACCATAACCTTCGCCTTCATTTCTCCTAGGCTCCTGAACAACATAGCAAATGTCTGATAGTCTGGTTTCAAAACCATGCATATCTTGATGACATCGAACAATGGCTGTCCTTGTTTCACAAAGGGTCTCTGTTAGGGAATGGACTTGTGTCTGGAGCGCAGATATAACATTGTTTTGAGCTTGCATATCTTGATCATGAGGCAGTTTGGATGAGATTGCCTTAACAACCAACCTAGTTTTACGCAGGAATGTGCTTTTGGCACTGTTAGTGGACAGGTACTGACCCACTGCAGCAAGAGGTGACATTGCGGTTATAGTTGCCTCGTCACCTTCAGAAGGTGGCGGCTCCACCATTTGTTCCATAGCTTGCTGAAAAGTTGAGTTTTTACATTAGTAGTACCAGAACAGAAGATATTAAGGAGGCAGCAAAACCAAACAAAATAGCTTTGGTCTATATAGAGAACTTATTCTGGTGAACCCGTATAAAATATTAGTTGTATTTTACTACAAAGTACATAATAAAACCAGGTTCCAAACATATGACCATGTACATTGGCTAATGTATTGTCTATTTCTTCACATTGTGTTGACAGCTAAGGATAAAGAGACAAAGTTTACAATACGGTAAGCATAGTATGACATCATTCATATCACAAAACAACTGAGAACAGACAAACAGGCAATTGTAACATTGTGTAGACAAGTCTAGCATGGAACTAGATTACAGATCAAGATCAAAGGAACATCACTCCTCTCTTTTAAACTTTGTAAGGTGCAATGATACGCTAAGACAATTGTGTGTAAAATTGAAAAGAGCAATAGACATTGGCTGCAAACCGTGCAGTTCAATGCACAAGTCAGAGTAAGTAGTAGTTAAAAGGCATGAGGATTAACGACTTACAACAGTGGCTTTGACTGGTGTATTCATGCCCTTCGTCTTGCTGGTGTGACAGTCCTTGAAGATTTCCACAGCATTTGGTTCAGGGACTTTTTGGTCCTTGCGGGCTTTCCTCTGCATTTGGAACAAGTCAATATAGATCTGATAATATGGCACAGCGAAAAGAGTGAAACATCAGCTAATTAAAAGAGCCTCGCAGTGTGCAATATAGCTACGAGATCCTGTCGTCTGTTGGAATTTCACTTTCGTACGGTTGGCCTTGTTCGTTGAACAGTTCACCTACAAGAAGATAGAATTGTGAGGCACATGCATAAATAGGAGTTCAACATGTGATCTGATCACATATATATAACGTACTTGATACTTTGGATCAGACCAGTGTTTAACGAGGCCTCTCCAGTCTTCATCCGATATATTTTCCACTGGAGATGTTTGGGCAAGTTCACTGTTAGCCTTGCCTTCAAAGTGAGTTTTCCTCAAGTTATACCGATATTGTCATAGAGCAGACTTGAAAAAATGGGTGCATGCTTGTCTGGTTGCATCATCTTGGCTATCCAACTTGAACCTCATCTGTTTAAAATTATGGGAGTCTCATTACCAGGAACCTAGAAAGTATGGGACAGACCAAGATGATATTACTAATTTCCATACATAACCATACTTACAGATAAATGGTCGAGGAAGGTGTTGAACTGGGTTTCGTCTTTGTCATTCCTGTACTGAATCCATGTTGGGAGGATACGTGCATGACACCTAACGGCAACCGCTGCCTCTGATACTAACTTGGTTGACTCTGTAGCATCACGTGGCCTTTTTAAACCTGCCTTAATACGGATCTCCATTCTTCCTCCTCTAGATTTAGTTAACCTATCAAGCATTATCCCTGATGTCTGTTTCCTCTTGCGCCTAGGTGCTAGTCCAACAACGAACATAGGAAGTGTTAGTGTACATCAAACTGTGAGACTACATATAAAGAAGCATGCAACTGTAACTTGACTCCAGCAACTACCTTCTTGTTGTTGAAGCTCACAAGGTTCATCTGATCTTGCCAACTCATCTTGTGTCAAGAGTGCTTTGGAAGTAGTGTCAGGTGGCAAGGGAGCTTGGGAACATGCTACTAGCTGAGTTGACAAACGAGTAACTCGTGCAGCTGGTGGTACCGTGGAAGGTGTTGCAACAACTCGGGCTGTCACTGCTTGTTTGGTGGCGGCTATTAGTTTCTGTTTGGATTGTTTTGCAGCTGGTGTAGCATGGGATACTGTGTTTGTACAATTTTCCGATGGACTTTGACCTTCTATTGCACCATCAGTACTAGCAGAATCAGCATAATTCTTCCACTTCCATTTCCGTGCGTCCTCAGTAGTAACACCATCCCCTGCCATTCTGTGTTCCTTCCTCTTTCTCTGTGCCATTTCAAGTCAAGCCGACAAGAAAAAGGAATAAAAATTTAGTTCTTTAGAACAAATTGATGCGTGATACAGATGAACTGAACTTTGATGTTAGACAACCGCATGATAGGAGGATGTAATATGTACGAAAAACAGGACGTCATGAGATAATCAGAACTATGATGTGTAAACTAAGCAGAAGGCATTTCAATAAATTAGAAGCAATGCAATGGAAGGTAGACACCATATGAAAGATGCTACAAATATCGCTCTGCCAAGTTAACAGTGTCTCGTCATAACTGGCATTTAAACAAATGTGAAGCAGTACAAGAAATAAATCATATGCAAGATGCAAACAACATCACACTACCAAGTTAAAGGTCTCTCGTCATTAGTGCCATTGCATATTCACAGCTATGATGTCTAAACTAAGCAGAAGTAATTTAATCAAATTACAAGCAATACAAGCTAGACACCGTATGCAACATGCAAGACAATATCACACTGCCAAGCTAGAGAAAGCACCTGGGATGCCGGTTTCGCCGGAAGACCGCCATCAGTCCCTGCCTTAATTTTTTCCTTCCTCTTTCTTAATTTTATTGCCTTGTCAAGTCAAACCCACAAGAAAAATGAATAAAAATTCGCTTTTCAGAACTCATTGATGCAGGATGCTGACGAGCACTACTTTAATGTAAGGCGACCGCATGATAGGATGATTGAATGTGTAAGAAAAAAGGAAAGCATTGCATATTCACAGCTATGATGTGTAAGCTAAGCAGAAGGCATTTCAACAAATTAGAAGCAATGAAAGCTAGACACCATATGAAAGATGCAACGAATATCACTCTACCAAGTTAAAACTGTCTCGTCATAAGTACCATTTCAACAAATTAGAAGTAGTACAAGCTAGAAAAGAATGTGAGATGTAACCTATATCACACTCCCAAGTTAAACATGTCTTATGATAAGTGATTGTTGCAGGTTACACAACAGTAGTACTTTGATGTAAGAACATGGTGTGATAGACAGATATTGTATGTTCTAGAAACAAGAACTCGTGTCTTATTCACAAGTATAATGTGTAAAGTAAGCAGATGGAATTCAACAAAATTAGAAGCAATACAAGCTAGACATCATACATAACATGCAACCACATATAACAGTGCCAAGTTAGAGGGTGCTCCTGTGATGGTGGACTAGGGGAGACGTGCTCATCATCAACACAGCTACGTTGAGTGTCTATGCGTGTGTTGTCTTGCAAATCTTCTTGGGTGGGTGGCGGAGTAGAATCTGTAGAGGCCCTCCATTTCAGTTGTTTGGAAGGAGCATCTTTATCCACTGTGTTGCTAATTTCCTTCCGCTTTATTGATTTTGCATTGTCAAGTAAAACCGACAAGAAAAAGTAATAAAATTCACTCTTCAGAACTCATTCATGCATGATACTGACAATCACTACTTTGATGTAAGGCAAACACATGATATGAGGATGGAATATGTACGAAAAATAGGACGGCATGGCATATTCACAACTATTTGTGTAAACTAAGCATAAGCCATTTCAACAAATTAGAAGCAATGCAAGCTAGACACCACATGAAAGATGTAACCAATATGACTATCAAGTTAAAAGCGTCCATCATAAATGGCGTTTCAACAAATTAGAAGCAGTGCATGCTATAAATCATATGAAAGATGCAACCAATATCACTCTGCATATACTAAAGGTGTCTCGTCATAATTGATTGATGCAGGGTACAAAAAATAGTAGTTTTATGTAAGGACATGCTTAATAGACAGATGTACTATGTACCAAAAACAGGAAGGCATGTCACATTAACAGGTATAATGTATAAACTAAGCAGAATAGTACATGCAATTTAACCAGATTGGAAGAATTACAATCTAGACACTATATGCAACATGCAACCACATATCACGCTGCCAAGTTAGAGCAAGCACCTGCGATGGTGGTGTAGGGGAAATTCGGTCATCAACTACATAGCTACGTTGACTATCTTCATCTAGCATTGTTGTTTCTTGAGTATCATGTGGGGAGGTTGACACTGCATTCTTTAAAAGAGGATCTTTTCTTACAGCAGTCCATGAGCCTGACTATCTCATCATAAGTGATTGATGAGGGATACACAAGAACATTAGTTTGATGTAAGAACATGGTTAATAGACAGATGTAGTAGTATGTACCAAAAACAGGAAGGCATGTCATATTCAAAGGTATAATGTGTAAGCTAAGCAGATGCAATTTAACCAAATTGGAAGCAATACAAGCTAGACACCCAGCTGGAGTGGTGAGCATGATCATCGAGGACCTAAGAGCTTGGTGGGAGGCGGGCTGCTTCGCCATCACCGTGGCTTTTTAGTTGGCTTGCAGGTAATGCCTGTCTGTGATGGGCTTGTCACTAGCTTGGCCAGTGCCCTGACTAGCTATTTGGCTTCTGGTGCTCTCGGGATGGAGGTTCATGTAAAAAATATCTTTCCTTATCTTAATAAAGACCGACTTCGGCCTTTCGAATACAAGCTAGACACCATATGCAACATGCAACCACATATGACACCATGAAGTTAAAGCAAGCACCTGGGATGGTGGTTCATGGCGAGCGAGATCATCCACTCCGGAGCTATGTTTACCGTCTCCATCTGCTGACACTACACCCTTTATAGCACCCAAACGTGTCTTGACTAAGCACGAAGAAAGCTGGAGCAACTTATCTCTTTTATTTCGTGCTTCTATCAACCGGTCGGCAGAGGCTAAAATACCCATGCATAAAAAAACAATAGTGAGAGTATGGGTGAAGTGTGTGCAGAAGTAGTGCACTGTAAAAGTAGCAGATAGCATGTGGCTGAAAAATAAATGACAGGAGACATATGATAGCTCTACAGCATTGCATGGCAAACAAAATTAGATTCTACTCCGTATGATTTTGTAGTATATGAGCACAGGGATGGCTGGGAAATGCAGGTACTCCTCCAGCACACCACCACATGTGGTCCTATCAAAATAACAGTCGACTGAAAATAAATAGGTCAGTCGATTTTTTTATGAACCGTCCGATCTACAAGGAACGGGCAGATGGCCTTCGTCTACCTCCCGCCAGTCACTGTTGACGATCTTTCTCGAACCGCCAGCGACCACAGGCCCAGACCCCTGCCTCCGCCGCCCCGCCCTCCCCTCGACCTCACACCACCGCCGTGCTTGGAAGCGCCCCCCGGCCATCCCTTTAAGCCTGGCCGACCTCCAGATCGGGCGCTAATAGCTCCTAGGCCCCACACACACCCCTAAGATAAACACCGAGGCGCTGCTTCCCCAGCGTAATAGGCAGACTAGCGCCTGTTACGCCGGGGAATGCTTCCTTTAATTGGGAATCAACTGACCAGGAATTGAAATCCAGGGGGCAACGGACCTCTAGCTAAGGTGAAATAGTATATGAGGAGAAACCTTATGCATCGCGAGTTACTAGGAACATCTAGTATCAGGAAGAAGGTGTAGGAAGAAGCGGTCAACTAGTGTCTTCTGTGGGATGAATACCGTGCAAGCAGACACGTTAGATTTGCACGAATAAGGGAAGAGGAGTACCAGATCCGGTTGCCAGTGCTGTGTCCTCCTGATATCGCAGCGATGTTCTTCTTTTTACCGGGGGAACCGATGTTTTGGAGGAGGGTGGAGCCTTGGACGAACCCATGGCCAAATTGTTGACTGTGTTGCGGTAGCCGTCTGTCGGCGGAGGGGAAGCAGATCCGAGGCGGCGAAGGACGGCGTAGCGGGAACAGCTCTGGTGCGGTGGACGGTGGCGACGTTGGAGCGGCAGCGATGAGGCGCAGGACGACGTGATTGAACTGGCTCAGGTACGGCGCACGTCGGTGTCCTGGAGGCAGCTCGGCCTCGGCTTCAACTACTAGCCGTGGAGGGCATTGCCGTTGCGGTGGACGACAACGTTGGGGTATCGGCTCCAGCGTGATGGAGGAGGGCGGCGGTTGATGGGTGGGATGGGGTGGCGGACGGAGGACGCCGGGGTTTCGCGGCTAGTGGAGAGGTAGTTTTGGCGCCCATGGAGTACGAATGGGGAATCGGACGGGGGGCGGGGGTGGCGGGGGGAGCTAAGGGGGAACCATGTTTCGGTCTGGGACGCGCTTGTTTTTTTTTTTTAACAGATGGGACGCGCTTGTTTGAAATTTGGGGAAAGTACAAATTTTGCCCCCCTCTTAAATTTCGGACCTACTGCGGGTCGGGGGTAGGACGGTAATCCCAGGTGTCCCAAATAGTGGGCGGGAGCAATTTCGGCCGAGCGAATGTGTGTTTAGGCGGCCATGGTGTATGAATGTTTTTCAGAGGCGGTTGCGTGGCGTCTAGATGAAGTTACAAACCTACCCCGGTTTAGACCTATAGACGTCGGGCCGGTAGGCTTCACGGGTCGGAGTTAGAAAAGTAATTTCCTTCTACCAAACATTGTTCTCACGTGGTTTCGGGCGAGTAGAGGCTCTTTTGGCGCTTCGTTCGAAATTTTGAAACAGAAGCATTCACGTTTAGAGTACTCTTGAACTTTGAGGATTGACCTAAATAGTGAACGTTAAATTTGACCTTGTATGTTTGAAAACCTGAATAAATTATGCGCTTCGTTTTGAAATTTTGACACTTGAAAATCCTATAACTACGATTATTTTGGAATGGGGGAGGTAAATTTGAATCTATTTTGTACACGACTATATATGCTATTATGTACAAAAGCAGAGCAAAGATTGGTGCCCCCATAATTTAGGTATGATTTACAAATGCCATGATCTCGAATTCAAATAATTGAATGGAATTCATGTTGAATTTGAATTTTTTAAACCACCTTAAGTTGAATTCAAATGTACACTACTTCATAGCTAGCTATTTATAATGTTCATTGTGTAACTTTTGTATGTATAATGTGCTTTACACACACAACATGAACTATACTCACGTTTATATTCGAATTGCTAAAGCGATGCATTGTCTGGAGTTCAAAATAATGACTCTGTGGATCAATTATGTTGAATAATAACATAGACATGCTCAAATTCGATAGAATATAGATGTCTGATGGATCAATGACCGTTCCTTACGTGAATTGCAAATATCATGATCCCATCCTAATATTTGGATACAATTTATATTTTTAATCAATGTGTACATGAGTCTTTTACGTGTAGTTTCACTCTCCATAGGCCCCTCCTCACACACGCGTTGACTTTCTCTCACACACATACGCGCACATGGTGTATATCCATCTATGGTCTCTCACACATGCTCACACACTCTCTCCTGAGGTGTCTTTCTCGCAGACATGATCTCGATATCACCCTCCCTCCCTCTCGCAACCATTTACGACTGTTTTCACTAACCTTTATCACAAGCACTCTTCCTCTCACACGCATACACACGCACAATCCCCATCAACCCTTTCTATATACATAGACCTGCCTACGTGTCTCCTGCACGCACATTATCTTTAGGCCTGTCTCGCACGCATTGTCTCCACCTCTCTTCCTAATTGATGAGTATGATTCTAGCAGAGCATTCTGTAGGATGCCCCTTAAAGTTAGGTTGGATGAATGGAAATATCAGAGATAAGGGGTTACCTTAGTCCGAGGACCTAGGGTTACAAATCCTAGCCGGCTTTGTCAGTGGACACAGAGTCCTTCACGACTCTGGTATCTTTGTCTTTTACGACTAGTCCTCCATGGGTCTCCCTGAATGTGTCACGGGCCCACCAGTGTGGCGCAGGACAGAACCGAACCAAGGGCCTCACCTCGTCCCGCCGGACCTCACGCGGTGACACACCCTCTGCCCCTAGGTCTCGTTATCTTCTCACACCCACACATACCAACACAGACACCACACAAAATATTTTCTCCTCGTGCCTCTATCCCCTTCCCCCTTGCATATACACACTCAAGGGCATCTCTCACCGTGACATCCTATTCGTCTCTCTCTCTCTAGACCTCTCTCATTTCTCGTGCTATCTCTCCCACGTCCCCCCCCCCCCCCCCCCCCCCCCGCCGGCCCCTCTATCCATGCCTCTCTCGAATACGTAATACATAAACATACCTCTCTAGGCCCTGCCAAATACGTCAACTACACATTCACACATGTTACATCATGTACCCCATTGATCTAAAAAGGCCTCTCTTCACGTTCATTTCGCATACAACATTCCTTTTGAATAAAACCACACAAAGTGTGGCCAAAAAATTATTTTAGAATTTCTACATATATACAACATTACAAAGTTATATGGAGGAGTATGAACGTTAATTTGCATTGCGTGGTGCACCCAATGATATTTATTCCGCACTCTGGATTTTTATATTTTTATACTATATATAAAGTTAGTCATAATAAAGAGAAACGAAGAGCATATCTCTCTCCATCGCATACACCCCCTCTACGCCCCTTTCACGTACGCACACAAACTATCTCCAGGTCCTCTAAAAGTACACCCCAGCACATTCACGCATATTTCATCTTTATCTCGCGATATATACAGTGACGATCATTGTATTTGAAGCAAAAGCATGATACATACATTGGACTTCAGAATCCACTCATTACGGTCACCATTTATGTCTTGTGGTTATTATACAGTCACGGGCTCACCGTACAGCTCTGTATTTGCTCAAGACACGACTAGTTGACCAGTTAAACGCTCCACGTGGCACCTCTAGTGTTGCATCACATTATCTCACTACCATTGGGCCCACCTGTCGGCGTGTATAAGAATGAAAACAAACGATAAAAAAAATTGGCCGGTGGTTCGAAGTCATGACTGCGGGCACAGCGGACAAGGTGGCCTTGTATTGGTATGCTGAGCCGTCTGTTTTAACACACAGGAGCTGATGTAGTGATTATACACACACGCACGTATGCACACAAACTGCATGCACGCAACACTCACATGTACACATGCAGCCACGCACGCACGCAACACTCACACGCACAGTCGCGCACACGCACGAATGCATGCACACACCACACGACCAACACACACTCTCACGCTCAAGTGCTCAACCTACACATGCATGCGCACACATCAGGCCCTGACAGACACATACACAACCAGGTGGTTCCCGCACACGGGTTGGAGTCTTGTCGTGCCTGCGTAAATTTGTGTTTATCTTACCTTTTTCCTATGCGAACTGACAGGTGTGACCCACAAGGAACGTGGTCAATTTAACCAGTCAACATAGTGCCACGCATACTATTTGGCCGGTCAACAGAGTGCAATCCAATGCTGAACGGTGAGCAAGTGACCGTATAATCACCACAAAATGTATATAGTGACCGTAATGAGCGTATTCTGAAGTCCGGTGACCGTATTACGCTTTTCGCTTGAAATACACTGACCGCCCGTGTATTTATCTCTTCTCTTGCTCTCTCTGTGGAGCCGAGTAGGCCAACATGCCAGTGCCTAAATTGGTGCACGCCACCCCATTATTGTTGTACTGGTTTTGTAAGAGTGAACAAGCAGTCACGTCTACTGTACAAACTATAGATATGAGTTACAAATGCTATGAAGACGAATACAAATATTTGAATCCACTTTATGCCCAATTTCTCTCTGTAGGCCCTCCAAAAGTACATCTCTACACGTTCTCGCATGTTACATCTAACAACTATGCAATACAGCACTAATACTACACTCTAACACAATAAATCATATGTGTTTTTAGTTTTACTAGATCTCATATTGTTACTTAATTATTCAGTTTGCATACATTAAAATTGCCTTTGAAATGTATGGCTAGTATCATCTACCGCGCGGGAAAAATCCCACCCTTGCCTGTTTCATCGGGTTTGTATCTATGGATCGTTCGAAACAGCAAAACTATAGTACTACTACAGTACAAGTAACAGTTCACTGGGCCGCCATGTCGTGTACTCCTCCGTCGTAAGAGTGGAGCGCTCGCTTTCATAAATGTTCTAGTCCCTTTCGCCGACATGTGGGACATCAAGCAACCGGGTCCACGTGCCATACCGAAATAACAGTGCAGAGCAGCAAGGGTGAAGCACCCCAGTCATGGCGCCGGCATAGTAATGAGCAATGAGGCGTCAAATCACAAAGCTGCACCTTTCCCGCAGTTAAGTTGGAGGGACGAAGTAATGCTAAAAAAAAGAAGTTGGAGGGACGAAGCAACCATCATTTCACTCGTTGCTGAATCCGCTTCTCCCTCATCTTCTTCAAGTTAACCACGTGTTGCTTATGCCGTTGTTCTGCCTCATGTGGGATGCGGATCGACTTGGTAAAGCACTGACACGTGGGACCGCATGTTAGCAAACCACCAGACCAACGTCCTCTAAAAATAAGAAACCTCCCCCGCCTTCCGCGCGGCAAAATCACCTCCTTTTTAATAATCTTGATACTATAATTTTTTAGATCAATATAATCGAGATTTGTATAGATAGCACACAGGAGCAAAACCAAGTGGTACGGTTAAGGGCATCCACAATGTGTAGCCAAATGTGAAAATAGCTTTTGGCATCAATGGGAACCATTGTGGAGGGTGCTGCCAAAGCCAAAAAGATGGAACTGAAGCTCCCTAATTGATTGATTGAAGGAATAGAAAAATGCAACCTCTCTCCTCTTTCTCCCGTGCTTGGACGCATGTACAGTATAGAGCACAGAGTCTACTCCCATGTCCCTTCTATCACAAATCACAAAGCAGTGAGGCGTCAAATCACAAAGCACAGACGAAGCAACCATCATTTCACTCTTCGCTGACTCCACTTCTCCATCGTCTTCTTCAAGAAACCACCTTACTGCACTAAGCAGGACGGACGACGCTATTGTGTAGTACTAGTACATTTACGCGTCCTTTGGTTCAACGGACTTCCTGGATGCAAAGAAGGCGGTTGTCTTGGCTTGCATGCGGCACTTGCGAACGACTTACCGTGGTCTCCCTCAATGGTGTGCTCCGTCGAACGCACTTCACCAAAGCCACAATGTTCGAGATATTGTCGACATCACCGCAATGGGGAAGGAAGTCAAATAATTACTTCCTCCATTTTTTTGTATACAAGGCCAGTATCAAAATTACAATTTGCAGAAGGCCACTAACACTAATCAAGGCAAAATTGATGGGGTTTGCCTCGTACTAGCAACCAAGGACATTAATATACCCTTGCATGCATGCGGAAGTGAGAAGGTTGGTTTGCATGGCACTGCAATAATCAAGCAATGAGGAGTGAGATGGTTAGCTCTTTGGGCGTTGGAGAAAAAAATACGCATTAACTAACACATCAAACGAGGATTTGTATCGATCAATCCCGCGAAGGAAAACCCCGCCTTTATTTTTTAACACAAGTAGTACGTATGTACTTGTATCTTGTTTGGGTCTAGGCCTTGCATTGCCATACTTCGCCACACATTTTTGCCAAGCTTGCCTAAAGTTTTCAAAATGAAAAGGAGGTACACTTGCGCACAGCTGTCGCGGTCGCACCGCACCCTCACACAGTCACTCCTGCATGCCACAAACCCAACCAAGGGAATGCAACCTCACTGACACGTGCTACCGCATGTGATCAAACCAAACTCAGCCATCCTATCGCTGACACATAATTTTCGTTCATACAGTATGTTTATCCAACCGCATGTTGGGGAAGATCCGTACGGCCTGTGCGGTGGTCTATTGGGGAAGAAGAAGGGTTAGGAGACGTAGGATATTCATCCAACCGCCTGAAATGGTCGACTGACCCAAATGATGAAAGTCAGGCGACTTGCATAAATATATGTTTTTACACAGCAAAAGATCCCTAAAAACGACAACATAAAGAAAAACTATCACTGCTCGCGGAACGAGACGGCCTCATCGTCTTTGGCTGCCGGCACAAACCAGCCATAGCTGCCGATGTGTGTCTCCGCACCGTGGTTGTCCTCGGCCTCCAGCTACTAGTTCATGCGGAGCGTGCGGGCGCTCTGCACGGACGCGACCACCGCCCGGTTCACGTCCACGACGTTTGGTTCCGCCTGTAGGAGGGCCTTGATGGCAGCGGCATCCGCGTGCTTCGCGTCGAGTTGAGCCTCAGCCGCCCGGTTCAAATCCAGGACGTCCAGTTCTGCCTGCAGGAGGGCCTCGATGGCAGCGGCATTTGCGCGCTCCGCATCGAGTTGAGCCTCCGCCGCCCGGTTCAAGTCCAGGACGTCCGGTTCCGCCTGCAGGAGGGCCTCGATGGTAGCGGCATCCGCGCGCTCCGCGTCAAGTTGAGCCTCCGCCGCCCGGTTCACATCCACGACCTCCGGTTCCGCCTGCAGGAGGGCCTCGATGGCAGCGGCATCCGCGCGCTCCGCGTCGAGTTGAGCCTCCACCTCCCGGTCCTCCTTTAGGATCGCCAGGTTGAACCGCTGGTCCGCCTGCACCATGGGGGACCCGGACGCCGGCACAAAGTCGACGTCCATCGTCTCATACGCATCGGGGGCCTTCTGCACCACGACCTCCGCCATGAACATTGGATCGGCTTCCTCCTCCTCGGAGCTTGGCTCCAGAGAACTCGGGGATTGGCCCGCCGCAAAGCGAGCTTGGGGACGGAGGTCTATGGCACCGACCGCCGCCACGATTTCTGCGCGGCGCTCCGGCGTTAGCATCTTGTAGTACGTGATCTTGCGGCGCACCATGGCTTTCCGGCGAACTAGGGGACGGTTGATGCGGGCTAGGGGATCAAAAGGTGGGGGAATGGGCTAGAGAGCAGGTGTGGTTTTGGGGCAGTGGTGACCAGCTGGCAAGTAGCTGGCGTAGGCCAAGCAGCGAAGGTTCTGGTGTGAATAGTGGTTCCAGTGATGACCGGTCAATTGGTTTTGACTATGCGGAGTTTGCAAAGCCGGACGGCTGGAGCCTGGAGAGTTGTGGGGTGGGATGGGACCAAAGTTTCAGAGTTTCACGTGGCAGACGTCCGGACCTCCCCACCATTCCTGTCGACGACGATGCGGTGACTTCGTAAATCTCAAGATGACTAGCAAGATGCCCGTGCATTGCACGGAACATCAGGATGCATTTTTTTATGATATCTTGAGAATTTCATCAAAAAATGGTATCTCGAGAATTTCATCGAAAAATGATATCTCGAGAAAGATGAGAGATAAGGTGAGGAGGAGTGGGGCGCGGTGGTGATTGGTGGTCGGACTTAGCGGAGGCATGGGGATGGATGACGCCGGCAACAACCACCATGCCAGATTGTTCTAGAGGCTTCCTTTTTTAATTACTCAACAATGAAGTTGTGGGAGATAATGATGAATGATAGAGGTCCGGGTATCCTTTTGCAAAATTGCCATAGTTTGCTTTCTATCCGTCAGATATAGATCGGACGGTCTATATTGCAAGATGGCAGGCACACCATCATCGCCGAGAGTAGAGATAGAGGTGTGATGGCTCAGTCTCTCGAAGGTGCTCATAGGGGTAGGGTGTGCGTGTGTGCGTTCATAGGGGTGAGTGTATGCGCGCATGTATGAGCGCTTGCGTCTGTACTTTGTTAAAAAAAGGAGTACTCGAAGTATGCAAGTTCATAAGGAACGGACGGTGTACATCACTCTTGTCGCGTTTGCGTTGCACCCCGGGCACGCTGGACCTTCCACGTCGCTCACCGAATGGAACGCGCTTCGTCTTGCGTTTTCGCTCACTTGTGGGACCGCAGTTGAGAGCAAACCGACGTCCCTCCCCCTCCCCCGCCTGCGTCATTTATACTACTAGAAGAGAGAGAGGTCGGCCGAGTGTTACTAGTACTCTAATATGTTGAATGTACTTCCACATCATATAGATTTGTTATGCTAAATATTTATATTCATTTCTCTAAATTTGGTCAAACTTTATAAAGTTTGACTTCAGTCAACTCTAATATGCGGAGTAAATAAAAACGGAGGGAGTATACTACTAGTACTATGAGCACTGCATACTCTACTGCAGATGTTGTCAATACTCCACTAGTACTACTACTTATAGTACTATTGGACAGGGAGCTTAAAAAAAGTTACTATTGGACTGGCTATACGTGGCGAAATCCTAGTAGGAAGAGCATGCGCGAGAACAAGCATTCACGTGTTTGAAAACAAATTGGAAACCATTTCTGTTTGAATACAAATCTAGGAGTACGTACAAATCTAACAATATTGATTGGGCGTTGTTGAATGTTGATACTTTTTTCTGTAAGTTTGATCAAAGTAGAGATACTTTGACTACACATAAAACTTATATGTAAACTAGAAAGGATCGGAGGGAGTATATTGTACGTTCAAAAGCGAAACGAACATTGAATACCCTTTATATACGATTTGCTGATGCTATGATCACCGGTTCAAAATTTGGAATCCGCCTTAGGTATCACACATGCACCCACTAGTTCTCTCTCGGTTTCATCTCGGGGTCTCTCTCTATCTCCCTCCCTCCCTCTCTCTCTCTCTCGCACACACACACACACATACCACCTCTCTTCCTCTTTGTGCTTGTCAAACCTAATTGATCTCCCGAGGTATCGGGATTGTATCTCGCTCGTCGTCAGGTCGCTCTTCGACACACGCCTAGGTCACTCTACCATGCATTAATTGTAACCAAGCCTTTCATCTATCTTTTTTTAAGCATACATTCATCCTCTCCGCCCCTCTCTAGATCGGTCAATCTCCGGACCCACCCTAGTCCTCTTTCAATCGATCTAGCTAGATGGTACATGACCGACGCGCACACACAGACCGGACCCCCCCCACCAACAGACCCCCCCCCCCCCCCCGGGGTCATTTCTATCATAGAAACACATCAAACCTTTATCTCCTTGCATGACACACACTTGATCTCTCAACATCAATCGATCTCGTCAAGATGTGTCGGGGCATGAACCGAATGGGATGTCAAAACTAAGATGGGAAGCGGCACATAGTGGAGGCAAAGTGAAACTTTAAACGAATCGTTTGTCTGTATGCATGTCGGACAAATTACAACATTGGAAATACAAGCATGGTCTAGGCCCACATGCGAATTGTAACACCCCCAGTGGTTAACTACAGTAATCACCCTTTTGATTATGCCATGTCATCATGATTATCAGTGCCTAAACATCATTCGCATCATATTGCATTTCAACTCCTAACTCAAATTCAAATTTAAATGAAAGTGGAAAATAAAAGTTGTCCAACATAGAAACTAAATTGTTCATTAAATAGCAAAAAAATCAGAGACAATTCCAAAATTGTAACCAACAAATAATAAATTAATTAAGTAACTCTAACAGTGCCAAAACAGCAGTATTTAAACCCCATTTAGTTTTATAAAATTGTAAATGAAATGGTATGGACTCAAAACCATTTTATGGCATTAGTAGATGATGCACTTGAGTTTTGTGACTAGTTCACATATTTTACAAAACTAATTGTGAGGCCACACGTTATTGCAAAACCAGAAAACAGAAAAGAAATAAAGCAAAAAAAAAGGAAAGCAACCCCCCCCCCCCACTGGGCTCCGGCCCAGCAGGCCACCGGCCCAATTGGGCAAACGCCCAACCGGCCAAGCCCACCCCCACTCCTCCTTATCCCCTCACAGCCGCAAACCCTGACCCAACCACCCACTCCCCCCCAATCCCTCGTTCCCTCCCCCTCCCGATCCGATCTGGATCGGGGGAACGACCCCGCCGCCCAGAACGAACCACGCCGCCGCCTGGACCTTGCCGGATCCGTCGCCTCGCGTCCCCGTCCTCCTCCCCACCGGCCTGCTTCCTCTCCGCCATCATCGCCGGTCGTCTCCGTCCTCCTCCTCATCCCCCATTGCCCCGAACCCTACGCCCGCGGTGAGGACCCCGGTCCTCCTCTCTCCACTGTCGCCGCCCGTGCACCGCGCTCGCCGGCGACCACTGCTGCTGCCCCGCGCCTCCGGCAACAGCCGCGCTAGCGCCCCACCGTGGCCCCTCCCGGCTCCTCCGCGCGCCCCCTCCCGCTCCTGGCCTCTGCCTGAGCCGCTCGCACGCTCGTGCCTTGCTCTCGTCCTGCGCCGCCTGCGCCCGCCGCCGTTGCCGGCCACTGCAGCCGCGCCACCGCGCCTGGCCTGCCTCGCCACGCCTTCCCCCCCTCTCCCCGCTGGCCGCGCCCGAGGCCAGCGGCCGGGCGCCCGCACGCCCGCGCCTGTTCGGGCGTAGCCTGATGCCCGCGCCCATGCTCGTCGCCCCCCCCCTTCTGCTTACTGCTGCTGCTGCTGCTCCGGCCGGTGAGCCACGCCGTGGCCGTGGCCTCCCCGCCGCATCAGCCGGCGCCACGCCAGCGCGCCCGTGCGCCCGTGGTCGTGGTGGCCCGGACCTGTCCGCCCCCCCCCCCGAGGGGCGCGCAGCGGACACGTCCGCTGGCCACTGGGCCACTGACCAGAGGGGCCCAGCCCCTGTAAAAAAAACGAACGAAAAACAAAATTTAAAAAAAAGGATTTTAAAATAAATAAAAATAATTAAATAATTAAATAATTAATTAGTGATTAATTAATTTAATTAATCCTGATTAGGTTAATTTAATTAAGTAGTTAGTGTTAATTAAACAGTAATTTAATTAGTTAATCCCTAATTAACTAAACAGCCTATGACAGGTGGGACCCACTGGTCCTGACGTCATGTTGACGTCAGGAAACACTGTTCTGGATAATGTTGAAATTAAATAAATAAAATAATTCCAGAAATTAATAAAAACTTTAGAAAATCATATTAAATAATCCGTAACTCCGATGGAAAAACTTTATACATGAAAGTCACTCAGAACGACGAGACGAATTCGAATACGGGGTCCGTTCGTCCGTCACACGTCCCTAACTATCCGAACATGCAACCATTCCTCTCCGGTCATCTGTCTGACAAATGTCCGGAACCGGGAAAACATTCCCGGATGGATTCCCCCTTCCTCGGTGACGTGCAACCATACGTTAGGACACACCCGGCACTGCATATTGTCATGCCGTACTTTGCGTTGATCATGTTTGCTCTATATTTATACTGTTTCCTCCCCCTCTTCTCTCTCGATAGAGCCGGTACCGACGCAGCTCCGGAGTTCGACGACCCCTGAAGACCTTGCCCTTGCCGCCGAGCAACTAGGCAAGCCCCCCCTTTGATCATCCCGATATCGCCCATTCTATTTCTCATGCTTGCATTAGAATTGCTGCTGCTACCGCTTTACCTATTCTGATGCATAGCCTGTTTATTGTAACCTGCTGTTGATAATTACCTGCATATCCTAAATTGCTTAGTATAGGCTGGGTAGAGACCTATCAGTGACCCCACTTATCCCGACTGCCGCGCTGGATCGTCAGAAGACCCGATCAACGGGATTGAAGACCAGGCCCCGACACCGCACATCACCCCCCCCCCCCTTAGTTGTAACGACACTGCAGCGTTACTATCGAGTGCCGAGGGTGAAACCTCTTGTAGCACTTCTGAAGTTAACTCTGTAGAGTAGCTATTCGGTCGTGGTCATCGAGGGTGATTCTCCTTCACCGCTTTCGGTAACGACGCTGTCGTACAACACCTCAAGTGTGAACCAAGTGAGGGTGATTCCTCCGAGTTCACCTTGACGATTACATCGAGTAGGAATCCAACAAGGGTGATACCTCGGATTCCCTTGATGTTATGGACACACGAATACTTGGACTTTACACTGTTACTTGGATAGGCGGGTCGACCCTGAGGGGTACCCGCGTGCGCCTGAGAGGCGAGTGTTGTGAACACGGGTGCCTGTATGGTGCCCGAGTGGTGAATACGAGGCGCGGCCGGGCATTCTTAACCCTTGCAGCAAGTCCTCGAGATGGGGCGACGGGGTCACATCTTTCGTGAGTCTCTGCTCGTTACCGCAAACCCCTAGTCCTAACGATTTGGATATTTGATCCGAGTAGGTCTCTGGCCTGATAGCACTAACCATCACGTGGGCATAGTATGGGCGTTCTGCATCGTAGCATCAGCCGAAAGCTCTGTCAGACGTCTAGTTCAGCCTTGCAGCCGAGACGGACCGGCGCCCTCTGGGTGCCTGGCTTCACCTTGCTCGCAACGACCCAGAGTGCACAGGGCGATGGCCCAAGACCCCTGAGCGCTTAGGATGTAGACCGGCGGGGACCTCTCTGCTGAGCTGTAGGTAGGGCTGCGGTGTGTCGTTTAGCCGAGGCCGGGCATGACCCAGGAAAGTGTGTCCGGCCGGAGTTAATCGAGCGTGTTGGGTAAGTTGGTGCACCCCTGCAGGGAAGAAAACTTCTATCGATAGCCGGTCCTACGGTAAAGGACACTCGGAGTTGTATCCTGATTGATACAATTTTAGAACTGGATACTTGGATACTATGGCTCTGGGATTGCTTCTCGCAGGGAGTCGAGAAGGGATCTCCGGACGAGGTTGATGACCGTATGGCTCTGGGATTGCTTTCTCGCAGGGAGTCGAGAAAGGATCTCTGGGTGAGGTTGAGACTTAATGATACTGCTACATTATATTGTACTGTTCTACTCTCTTCTAATGCTGCAAGACCGCTGAAGATGCTAGTCTTCGATAGGACTAGGCCTTCTCTCTATTCTTGCATTTCTGCAGCCCAGTCCACATATACAGCCTCCCTTTAACAATGTTGCATATCTAGTGTAGATCCTTGCTTGCTGAGTACTTCTGAGTACTCACGGTTGCTTTGTTTTCCTTTTCTCCCCATATCAGTTTGCCGTGACCAGAGGACGGAGCCCCCTGAGACAGATGCCCCGACGATCGCTACTACTACTACCCAGAGGATGGATACTACTACGAGTTGGCTGACGACCAGGAGTAGGATCAGAGGGTCCCAGGCAGGAGGCCTACGCCTTTCGATCGTAGTGTTTTATTTTGCCCCGCCTTTCTAGAGGCCTTTCTGTTTCTGTTTCATATCTGTACTCAGATATCTGATGCTTCCACTGACGCTTGTACGCAAGCTTATGTATTCGAGCCCTCGAGGCCCCTGGCTTGTAATATAAAGCTTGTATGACTTTATTTATGTTTTAGAGTTGTGTTGTGATATCTTCCCGTGAGTCCTTAGGCTTGATCGTGTGCATTTGCGTGTATGATTAGTGCATGATTGGGCCGGGGGCGTCACAAGTTGGTATCAGAGCCGACTGTCTCTAGGAATTCCCCTTTCCAACTCCTTGGCCGAAGTTGAGTCTAGTAATCGAAAACTGTTTTACTAACTTGGCTGTGTGGCTTACGGGCCCACGTCGCCAATTGGGTAGTATTAGGATCTTTTACTCCTTGACCTTTACTCTGGGACTCTGACCTCTCTTCTACTCGGGTTAAATTTTTTACTAACTCCAACATTAGGTTCTCGTAATCACATCCACCCGGTGTTCTGAAATATTCCCCCCTTGCTCCAAGATTGTGGACCAGGTTCTGCTTACAGGATCCTTTTATCGAGGGCACCCTGTGTTGTCACTTGATGATTCCTCGCTCCAATAGTTTTCTCCGACGTTGATGTAGCCTTTGCTATGTCTCGTTGTGTACTTCCCTACCGCGTGCCTGCGCGCCGCCTAGATGTCTAGCCCTCCCATTTTAGCTGTCGTAATGCCGGATTGTAATCGAAGCTATGTGTGGCTTTGAATATCTGGTGCGAATATGCTGAATTATCTATTGCACTTCTTCTGTTGTGTGTGTTACTTCATGAATCATTCCATACACCTGCAGTTTTTCTTGCTAAACTACCCCTATTGATTTGGTAGGATGGCTGACGATCCTCCACCTCCACCTTATATTGCCGCAATGATGCAGCAATTTGAACTGAACCGTCAGGTTATGACCGGGATATTGGCTCAGTTCCCAAACCAGAATGCTCATCAGCAGCCTACACCAATAACACTGTCAGAATTCGTGCACCTCAATCCGTCCACTTTTCGCAGCTTGACTGATCCAATGGATGCTGACGATTGGCTCCGTGACATTGCCTTCCAGTTGAAGTCAGCCAATGTTATCCCTGACAGATACGTCACCTATGTGACGTATCACCTGAGGGGATCAGCTGCTCAATGGTGGGAAAGCCACAAGGCTATGTTGCCTGCGGAGACTGTAACCACTTGGCAGGAATTTCAGTCAGCTTTTCGTGCATGGTACATTCCTCAAGGTCTGATGGACCAGAAGAAGCAGGAGTTCCGTAAACTCTCTCAGGGCAAAATGACTGTGGATGAATACCAGAGGAAATTTCTTGAATTGTCCCGCTATGCTGCGGATGACGTCGACACCAACACACTCAAGCAGGAGAAATTCCGTGAAGGACTGCGTACGGATATAAAACTTGCACTTGCTGTCCATGATTTCATAGATTTCGCAACGCTTGTCAGCAAATCTTTCCAAGTTGAAACAGCTCTGACTGAGTACCAGGAGTCGCTCAAGCGCACTCATGAAGCTGGCTCATCCTCGGGTCAGCCTGTTCAGAAGCGTCGAGTCTGGATTCCCCACAATGTTTACCATCGACCTGCTCCAACACCAAGGCCGTCATATGTTGCACCTTGTCTGCCTTCGCCGCCGAGACAGCTAATGATTCAGGGTGGACAGTCCAATGCCATGGCTACACCTCAGGCTGCACCACGTCCTCCTGATGGTTGTATGAAGGGCCATCGAACCCATCATTCCAGAAGTCGTAAGGCCAGGCCGCTTGCTATGGGTCGTGGCCAGGTCACTCATGTCAATATGGGAGAAGCTCGTGAGTCACCTAAAATCGTGATGGGAACTCTGCCAGTTAATTCAGTTGCAGCCTCTGTTCTCTTTGATTCCGGGGCATCACATTCCTTTGTGTCCCAGCAATTTGCACAATTTCATGGGTTAGCTATGAGCTCATTACCCACTCCTTTAGAAATCATCACTCCCCGTTCCCGGTGGCAAACCAAAATGGTAAGTCACAATAATCAGATCAGAATTGAAGGGTTGATGTTCTCTGCTTCCCTTATTGCTCTTGGACCTTCCGACATAGACATCATTCTCGGTATGGACTGGTTGACAGCCCATAATGCTTTGATTGACTGTGCTACTAAGATAGTCCAGCTCACACACCCTTCTGGTCAGGTGATCAATTATTCAGCCCGAATAGCTCAAGATGCTGAGAGCCAGATATATGTTCTGAATGCATTGAACGCTTCACCTCTTGAAGGCATCGAGAACGTTCCAGTTGTTCGTGATTTTCAAGATGTATTTCCAGAAGAACTTCCAGGAATACCCCCTGCTAGAGCTGTTGAGTTCGTCATCGACTTGAAGCCTGGCACTACCCCTATTGCGAAGCGCCCTTATAAGATGCCTCCGCATCATCTTCTCGAACTTAAGGAAGAAATCGACACGTCACTTAAGAAAGGTTTCATCCGTCCCAGTTCCTCTGCTTGGGGAGCACCTTCACTCTTTGTTAAGAAGAAGGATGGAACTAACCGATTGGTTCAGGATTATCGGCCCATTAACCAAGCAACAATCCAGAACAAGTATCCGCTTCCCAGAATCAACGATCTGTATGATCAACTTGCTGGTTCCTCAGTATTCTCTAAGCTTGATTTGAGATTGGGATACCATCAGATCCATGTTCGTGAAGAGGATATTCCCAAGACTGCATTTGTTACTCGTTATGGCTCCTACGAGTACACTGTCATGTCATTTGGCTTAACAAATGCTCCAGCCACATTCTCCCGTCTGATGAATTACATCTTCATGGATTACCTCGACAAATTTGTCGTGGTATATCTGGATGATATTCTGGTATATTCGAAGAATGAAGAAGAACATGCCGAACATCTTCGCCTTGTACTGGAGAAGCTGCGTGAACACCAACTGTATGCCAAATACTCTAAATGTGAATTCTGGTTGTCTGAAGTGACATATCTCGGCCATGTGATTTCGAAAGAAGGCATTGCCGTTAACCCAGAACGAGTTCAGGCTATTCTTGACTGGACTCCTCCGAAGAATGTCAAGCAAGTCAGAAGTTTTCTTGGCCTTGCAAGCTATTGCCATCGATTTGTCGAGAACTTTTCTAAGATTGCTAAGCCTTTGACTGATCTGCTGCACAAGGGCGTTAAATTTGAATGGACAGAAAAATGTCAGGAAAGTTTTCAATCACTCAAAGACAAGCTGACATCTGCCCCAGTACTATCTCCTCCAGATACCCGCAAAGACTTTGTGATTTATTGTGATGCATCCCGTGAAGGATTAGGCTGTGTCCTAATGCAAGAGCGTAAGGTGATTGCTTATGGCTCTCGTCAGTTGCACCCACATGAAGAGAATTATCCGGTACATGATCTAGAACTAACTGCTGTCATCTATGCACTGCAGTTGTGGTGACATTACCTTCTCGGTAATCGTTGCGAAATCTACACGGATCATAAAAGTCTGAAGTACTTGTTCACCCAGCCATCTCTAAACCTCCGTCAGCAAAGATGGATGGAGGCCATTGCGGACTATGATTTGGGTATTTCCTATACCCCTGGCAAGGCTAACGTGATGGCTGATGCCTTAAGCCGCAAGTCCTATTGCGACAACCTCATGGTTAGGAGAGCTCAACCTCGTCTTTTTGAAGAACTATGCAAGCTAAATCTGTGTATTGTTCCACAGGGTTCTCTTAATAACCTTGTGATACAACCAGATCTTGAGAAAGCTGTTAAGAATGCGCAAGCTAAAGATGCTGAAATTGATCTGATGAAGAAAGACCTTCACCTTGTAAAGTACAGGGATTTCTCGCTGTCTGAAGATGGAACCTTGTATTTCAGAAACCGCATTGTCGTACCTCGCTTCGAACTCATGACTGACAAAGTCATGATGGAGGCACATGATACCCCGTTGTCTATTCATCCGGGTAGCACTAAGATGTATCGTTATCTCCGTCAAAGGTACTGGTGGTCTAAAATGAAGCAGGACATTGCTCGCTATGTTGCTGAATGTGATGTGTGTCGTCGCGTTAAAGCAGAACATCAGAAACCAGCTGGAATTCTGCAACCACTTCCTATTCCTCTATGGAAATGGGATAAGGTTCAGATGGATTTCGTTACAGGACTTCCCAGGTCACAGAAGGGTCACGATGCTATTCTTGTCGTCGCCGACCAACTCTCTAAAGTTGCACACTTTCTGCCCGTCAAAGAGACTATCACTGCTAGTCAGTTAGCAGAGTTGTATATCTCCAGAATTGTTTCACTCCACGGTATTCCGAAGGAGATCAGTTCGGACCGTGGTGGTCTTTTCACTTCCAAGTTCTGGGAAAGTTTCCAAACAGCTATGGGAACTCATATTACCTGGAGTTCAGCTTATCACCCCCAATCCCAAGGCCAAGTCGAACGAGTCAATCAGGTTCTTGAACACATGCTTCGGGCTTGTGTTATTTCATTCGGCAAGAAGTGGGAAGAATCTCTCCCGTATGCCGAGTTCTCTTATAACAACAGCTATCAAGCCAGCTTGAAAATGGCTCCCTTTGAAGTTCTTTATGGACGTAAGTGTCGAACCCCTCTGAATTGGTCAGAAACTGGGAACGACCGCTCGTGGGTCCGGATATTATTCAACACGCCGAAGAACAAGTTCGTATTGTCCGAGAAAATCTCAAGGCGGCTCAGGACCGCCAGAAGAACAACTATGATCGCAAACGATGGGGTTTGACTTATCAACCTGGTGATCAAGCTTATCTTCGTGTCACTCCTATGAAGGGCACTCACCGTTTTGGAATCAAGGGCAAGCTAGCTCCACGCTACATTGGTCCTTTCCGCATTATTGCTAGACGTGGTCAAGTGGCGTATAAATTGGAGTTGCCGCCGCAATTCTCTCATATCCACGACGTCTTCCATGTGTCGCAACTTCGTCAATGCTTCAAGGAATCTCCGCACCGAGCTGTGGATCACGAGATGCTCGAATTGCAAGATGATCTATCTTATAAGGAGCATCCGATCCGCATTCTCGATGAAGCTGAACGTCGGACCCGTCAGAAGGTTACCAAGTTCCTCAAAGTGCAGTGGTCAAATCATACTGAAGATGAAGCCACTTGGGAACGCGAGGATAATCTTCGTGCGGAATACCCCGAACTTTTTCCTTCTACCTCTTAATTCTCGGGACGAGAATTCTTGTTAGTAGAGGAGATTTGTAACACCCCCAGTGGTTAACTACAGTAATCACCCTTTTGATTATGCCATGTCATCATGATTATCAGTGCCTAAACATCATTCGCATCATATTGCATTTCAACTCCTAACTCAAATTCAAATTTAAATGAAAGTGGAAAATAAAAGTTGTCCAACATAGAAACTAAATTGTTTATTAAATAGCAAATAAATCAGAGACAATTCAAAAATTGTAGCCAACAAATAATAAATTAATTAAGTAACTCTAACAGTGCCAAAACAGCAGTATTTAAACCCCATTTAGTTTTATAAAATTGTAAATCAAATGGTATGGACTCAAAACCATTTTATGGCATTAGTAGATGATGCACTGGAGTTTTGTGACTAGTTCACATATTTTACAAAACTAATTGTGAGGCCACACGTTATTGCAAAACCAGAAAACAGAAAAGAAATAAAGCAAAAAAAAGGAAAGCAACCCCCCCCCACTGGGCTCCGGCCCAGCAGGCCACCGGCCCAATTGGGCAAACGCCCAACCGGCCAAGCCCACCCCCACTCCTCTTTATCCCCTCACCCCCGCAAACCCTGACCCAACCACCCACTCCCCCCCCAATCCCTCATTCCCTCCCCCTCCCTATCCAATCTGGATCGGGGGAACGACCCCGCCGCCCGGAACGAACCACGCCGCCGCCTGGACCTCGCCGGATCCGTCGCCTCGCGTCCCCGTCCTCCTCCCCACCGGCCTGCTTCCTCTCCGCCATCATCGCCGGTCGTCTTCGTCCTCCTCCTCATCCCCCATTGCCCCGAACCCTACGCCCGCGGTGAGGACCCCGGTCCTCCTCTCTCCCCTGTCGCCGCCCGTGCACCGCGCTCGCCGGCGACCACTGCTGTTGCCCCGCGCCTCCGGCAACAGCCGCGCTGGCGCCCCACCGCGGCCCCTCCCGGCTCCTCCGCGCGCCCCCTCCCGCTCCTGGCCTCTGCCTGAGCCGCTCGCACGCCCGCGCCTTGCTCTCGTCCTGCGCCGCCTGCGCCCGCCGCCGTTGCCGGCCACTGCAGCCGTGCCACCGCGCCTGGCCTGCCTCGCCACGCCTTCCCCCCCCTCTCCCCGCTGGCCGCGCCTGAGGCCAGCGGCCGGGCGCCCGCACGCCCGCGCCTGTTCGGGCGTAGCCCGATGCCCGCGCCCATGCTCGCCCCCCCCCCTCTGCTTACTGCTGCTGCTGCTGCTCCGGCCGGCGAGCCACGCCGTGGCCGTGGCCTCCCCGCCGCATCGGCCGGCGCCACGCCAGCGCGCCCGTGCGCCCGTGGTCGTGGTGGCCCGGACCTGTCCGCCCCCCCCCCAAGGGGCGCGCAGCGGACACGTCCGCTCGCCACTTACTAGAGGGGCCCAGCCCCTGTAAAAAAAACAAACAAAAAACAAAATTAAAAAAAAGGATTTTTAAATAAATAAAAATAATTAATTAATTAATCAGTGATTAATTAATTTAATTAATCCTGATTAGGTTAATTTAATTAAGTAGTTAGTGTTAATTAAACAGTAATTTAATTAGTTAATCCCTAATTAACTAAACAGCCTATGACACGTGGGACCCACTGGTCCTGACGTCATGCTGACGTCATGCTGACGTCAGCAAACACTGTTCTGGATAATGTTGAAATTAAATAAATAAAATAATTCCAGAAATTAATAAAAACTTTAGAAAATCATATTAAATAATCCGTAACTCCGATGGAAAAACTTTATACATGAAAGTCGCTCAGAACGACGAGACGAATTCGAATACGCGGTCCGTTCGTCCATCACACGTCCCTAACTATCCGAACATGCAACCGTTCCTCTCCAGTCATCTGTGTGACAAATGTCCGGAACCGGGAAAACATTCCCGGATGGATTCCCCCTTCCTCGGTGACGTGCAACCATACGTGTCGGGGACGAATCCGCGATCACCTATGGGACCCAGGGAAGGACCCCTTTACGTTCGGCAGGGAGAGACGGTCGCACGAAGAGCAAATCTAGCGAAGAACACGACAGTGCACGAGAGAGATTTACCCAGGTTCGGGCCGCACGGATGCGTAAAACCCTACTCCTGCTTTTTTTGGTTTATTATCTGTATGATTGTTCTAGCTCCAGGAGCGCTACAGTACCGAGTAGCTGCGTACAATACTGGAGTTCTCCCTTTTTCAGTTCCTCCTCCTTCATTGCCTATGGGCCTCCTTTTATACGCACAAAGGGGTCACCAACAGGTGGCAAACAGTAAAGGTAGAGGTGGAAAGCTGCTACAGTAAGGCCACTATTACCAGGATGACATGTCCTACCTACCACTGACGGCAGGGGACAAGGGCATTAAATGCCCATGCCTTTGCTGTCCAGATACATGTACCCGGACGTCTTGGACATGGGAAAAGCCTATCCCACCTGCTCCTGCACCGCTAGCTACAGTGCACCGCCGTCTACACAGTGCCCTGCCACACACGCTTGGAAGGACCCAGAGCGCCACGCTGGCAGAGGCACTGGAGCAGCAGCACAGTAGCACAGTGGTACAGTAACGCTTGCCGCGGCAAGACCTTGCCGCACCTGACAGCTTGGCGCAACCCATTGCTTGCCGTGCAAGGTAACTTGCCGGGGCAAGTACCTTGCCGCAGCCGCTATCTTGCCGCAGCCAATACCTTGCCGCAGCCAATGACTTGCCGGGGCAAGTACCTTGCCGCGGCAAGTACTCTGCTTCAGCAATGCCCAGGCTGGGCCTCAGCTGTCCCTCCCGGCAAGCTCCTCTTGCCGGGGCCTTAACTCTTGCTTTGTATACTTTGTTCTTGAATGGCTTAATAATCTTGAGCTTCTCTCTGGCTGTCCTCCCGCAAGCCTGGCTGCGGGATGCTACTACTGCCCGTGCACAAGTACGGGGTACTAGGGTACCCCTATTCTAGTACACCGACAGGAGCCCCCGGGCCTGGGCCACACAATGTGCCGGGCGTTGTTGGGCCAGGCCCAAACAGTGCACGGGCACGCGTGGCTAGGATAAGCCGAAACGTCCCTATGCTGTTTAATTGCACGCTCTCCCACGCGTCGCGCGTTGAACGCGGAGCGTGGGAAGCGTGCGCAGCCATCTCGAATGACGAAGGGGCGGATGGTTCCGCATCTTTCCCCATAAAAGGAGGGACCTGCAGAAGCACTCGCACACCCCTCTCACCATTCTCGATCTCCAAATCTCCGCCTTCTTCTTCCTCCGCTCTAAAACAAAAGCGGTTTCCCAATCCTCCGCCACCGCGCGCGTCCGCATCTCCCTCGGTCCTCAGCTCCGCCTTCGCCATGCCTCCCAAAGGAGAAAAGGGGAAGACGGGGAAGTCCTCAAGGACGAAGACCCAGGCGCAGATGAAGAGGCAGAAGTACGCGCTCTTCGCTCCGACGCTCACGGGGGCGGATCTGAAGGCCAAGTTCCAAGGCATGTGGGCCGCGAGGACCAAGGCGCATCCGGCCACCCGCGTTCGCCCAGCCACCGACGAGAGCGAAGTGAGCAAGTACCCCTTCTTCGCTTGCTATTTTTGGTGCGGGCTCTGCCCACCGTACTCGGATTTCTTCAGTGACGTCATGTACACCTTCAACCTCCGTCTGCTGGATCTCACACCGAATGCCGTATCCACCATGGCAATATTTGCGCATCTGTGCGAGAACTTCATCGGCGTCGCACCCAACACCGCGCTGTTCAGGCATTACTTCACTCCCCGTGCTGAAAAGGGGGAGCCTCTCACTGTTGGCGTCTCGTTCGTTTCAAGATTGGGCGCCAAGGAGCATTATCTGAAGGGGGATCTCCGCCCAAGATGGGGAGAAATCCGGTCTGAATGGTGTTGGATCATTGACGACGAGCCGCCACCATACTGTGAGCTTCGCAAGACCCCAGCAGTGCGTGGCACAGACTGGAGCGATCTGGATCCCCAGGACAAAAAGCTGGAGATTGCCGCTGCCAGGATCATACGGCTCAGGGAGGCCGGGCTCACCATAGGGATGGTTGGCGCAGACTTCCTCCGCCGCCGCATTGCTCCTCTGCAGCAGAGAGGAAGGCCGGCCTCTGATTGGAAGAACCCAGCCGATATCATGCGGCTGCGCCCTGGACTGATCAACAACTTCACAGTTCTGCAGCACGACTTTTCATGAGAAGAACTGTTCAAGAACAAGAGACGATCCAGAGAAGCGCGACAAGGCGTTCACGCTGCCGAAGCACATCGTGCCCCTTTGCAACAACTCCGCATTGAGTGCAATCATCGCTATGATGCCGCTCTGCAATGCGCACAGCGTTGAAGCAACTTGGGACGTGCCGCTCGAAGAAGACGTGCGGCGATTCTTTGACTCCACGGTCGAAAAGCAGGTCCGGGTGGAGGAGTGGCTCGTCCGCAACACCACTGAGCAAGAAATAGAATTCATTGCTCGAAGAGTGGAGGAGGACAGGCTCGCCAGGGAAGCTGGCGATTTTGGTTATACTTTGGCAGAGCTCGACGAGGCACAAAAGGAGAGCCTTGCCGAGCAGGGGATGCTTGCCGGGAAGGGCGAGCTCGCCGCACCCGGCAAGGATGTCGGGCCAAGCCAGCCTGCCGACGAGTCAGGCAGCTCGGAGGATGAGGGCTCCTCTTCCGAGGAGGGCACCGAAAGCCCACCGCAGTCAGAGTCCCCAGTCCCTCTGAGGAGGAAACGCCTTCGCAGGCTTGGCAAAGTGGCTGAGCGGCAAGAAGTTCAACAACCACCGGAGCGCCGTTCGACGCGCTCGACCGCGGCAAGGGCTGGTGCTGCGGGAGTGTCTCACGCGGCCCCAGCAACTGGAGGAGGGTCGTCAAAAACCGCTGCTACTACCCCCGCCAAGCGGCCAAGGAGCCCAGCTCCCCCTCCTCGCACGGAGGCGGACTTTGATTTTTCCGCTCTCAGCGAAGAGGACGACGAGGAAGAGTAAGTTCCCTTGCCGCGACCCTCAATCTTTGTAAGGTTTTGTTTCTGTCCTCACTTGTCGCGCTCCGGCCTTGCTTCCGCAGGGAGGAAACTTTGGCGGAGAGGACAAGGAAGAGAGCTAAGGTCTCGACGAGAAAGACCGTGGTGGTCGTCGAAGATGAGCCCACGGCAACCACCGGGAGAGCGTCTGAGACCGTCCCGACCAGCTCGGAGCCCAGCCCTCGTTGCAGCCCCCAGCGCAGCCCCCAGCGTAAGTATTTCAACTACCTTTCACCGGCGGTCGCTGAGGAACAAGCATTTTGTTACTGACATCTTTGGGCGTGTAGGAGAGGAGCAGCAAGTGGAGTCATCTGAAGGTGCTCCAGAAGTACCACCCCCCTCGACCACACCGCCAAGGAGAAGATCTCCGGTAAGGGCTCCCACTAGCGAGCCGAGCCACGAAGAGGAGCCGGCAAGCACCGAAGTGCCAAGCACCAGCGCTGGCGACCCCACCCCAATGACAAACGTTGACGGGGGAGGGGAGCCCACCGCTCTTGAGCTCAACACGGGTAAACCCACTTGCTGCAAAACTCTTTCTGCTTTCTTTCTTTTGTCTTCTTGAATTTCTTCCTGAAGCTCTTTTTGCCTTACTTCTCGGGTTGGCAGAGCCCTCCTCGGTGGAGCCAATGAACATTGACTCTTCTGCCGAGGAGAACACCACAGGGGCCGTCGACGACGAGGCCGCCAAGGCCGCCGCTGCCAAGGCCGACAAGCTGGCAGCCGACAAGCTTGCCGACGAAGAAACTGCCAATGCTGCTGAAGAGGCCGGCAAGGCCGCCGAGGATAATACCGCCAAGGCGCCCACCGATGAAGCCGCCAAGGCTGCTGAAGCTGAGGCCGCCCAGAAGGCTGCTGAGGAGGCCGGCGAGGGAGCCGGTGGTCGTACTGACGGCCCTGAGGCCACAGGAGCGCCAGGCGCTACTCCGACCACGGGTCCTTCAACCACTGACGAGGCGGCAGCGCCCAACTCGCCTCCGCCAAGCAAATACGTCCGGGTCAGCGAGAACGTCTACGTCAGCCTCCCCTGGATGGTGGGCTCCAGAGCGCCAACCGAGGAGGATGTTGTGGACGAGGAGATCCTTGCCGCTGCCGGGCTCCAGCTTGTGGATGCGCCAGGCGCCAGCAGTAGCAGCACGTCTGAAGAGGAGCAACTGCTTCAAAAGCTGTTGAATCTTCATCGCGCCCGACGGGAGAAGCTAGCTTCCAGGGAGGCGCTCATCGAAAAGGCCGAAGCTGACATGCTGAGGCGCGCGGAGATCTTGGCGGATGTCCGCGCGTGATCTCTTAATGCGTTAGAGGCCAAGCGGGCACAGCTGGCCGAAGAACGGCAGGCCCTCCTCCTGATGAAGCAAGACATTGAACAAAAACAGGAGGAGACCGCCAAGGAGTTGTCTGCTCGGGCCGGTGATCTGAACCAGCGGAAAGTGGACCTTGATGCCCATGAAGAAGAACTTGCCGAGCGCAAGAGGAAACTTGCCGAAACCCTCCGACAGAAAGACGAGGAGGTGGCAAGACTCGTCGCAGAGCGGACCCAGGGGCAGGCACAAAAACACCAGAAGGAAATCGAAGCCTTGGCCCAAGAGTACGCCAGCAAGTTGGTGGAGGTCACCAACGCTGTCGCTGCTGCAGAAGTGAACAGGAAGGAAACGGAGGAGAGAGTGGCAAGACTAGAGGCCGCCCTCAAGGCAAACGGTGACAAGCTCTCAACGCTTGAAAGTGAGAGGGCAAAGGTGACCCACACTTTGGCGGAGATGCAAGTTACCATAGCCAAGAAGAACAATCTGCTTGCCGCCGCCAATGACTCCAGAGCAGACCTGAAGCTGAAACTGACCACGCTGAAGGAGACGCTCGACACCACCAGGAAGCGCGAAGGGCTTCTAATGGCAGAGCTCCAGAAGGAAAAGGGTCTGCTTCAAGACGCTATTGCAACCCACAAGAAGTTCAGGGATAACGTGGGGATCTTCACAGACAGGCTTGCCAGCGCAGCCGAGGACATCGACAAGGAGCTGACTGCCCTGAAGGTGCCGGACTTCGGGTACTCCACCGACAAGAACACGCAAACTAGCGTCAAGCTAGCCGAGTTCTTCGACGGAGTAGTAGAAGCACTCCAACAGCTCCAAGTCAATCACAAGGCTCAACTGGCCGACGAGTCACGCAGGCTTTGCCGGGGAGTTCTCCGGAGGTTGTTGGTGAAGATAGCATACAGAAACCCGGGCGTCGACTTCAGCAACATCTTCAAAAGCTTGCCGAAGGGATACGACCCCGCGCCACTAGAGGCCCTTGTCGCGCCCATCGTGGAGAGGGTGGACCAAATCCAGAGAGTCGAAGGCGAGCACCGCAATTAGAGAGCCCATTCTTCTCCCTCCTTGCCACCGCTAGACATGTTAAAGAACAATCTGTTTAAGCCGCGGCAACTTATCTTGTAATATAACATGCAATATTTTGAAGTTAATGCATGTCATCTCCCTTGAGCAATTTCTTTCTTTGTGTGTACTTGCCCTACGCTTATAGGAAACTTGCCGGTGCGCGCACCATCGCCGCGAGCGCTGGGTGCGGGACTCCAGCAGCCTGCTGGCGGTGCCGCTGCCGGCAAGCAACCTTGTCGCGCTCAGTGCGGCCACTTAGGTTGTTGAGCGGACTCGAAACAAGGTAAGGGTGCGACCGATTACGCTTAGGTTCCGTCGCGCACAGGTTTTCCATACAAAGAGTAGTATCGTTCAAGGAAAATAACCTTGAAAATAAAAAAGAATTTGGTTATTCAAACTTTGGCACTTAGCTTTGTCGCTGATCTCTCCGCGGCAAGGTCTTGTCACTGCTTGCCGCTGCCTTCTACCCGGCAAGGCAAAGTTTCTTTGAACGACGCCTGGTCCATATCATTATCCCATCCCCCCTCCCCCCCGGCAAACTTGTGCGCGAGGGAAGCTTCTGTCTTTTGAGAAAAAGAAAGAAGAGAAAATCTTGGCGGCTCGTTAATGCTTACCGGGGAGGCTGTACTGCACAGTATGTCAGATAATCATGCAAAATAAAAGTAAACATGAAATCGTCAAAAACTGCGAAATACAAAAGCTTTATTTATGCACAGGGTCTGCGCCTGGCTTTGTACAAAGGATTACATGCAACAGCGGCAAGACTTGTACAAAAGGTGGTTTCCGGGGAAAGGCCCGGCAACCGCGCCTTATGGAAAAAACTTACGGAGATGCTCAATGTTCCAGGAATTGATCACTGGAATGCCATCCCCGGTCTCCAGGCGGACAGCGCCGGGCCTGGTGACTCGTTTCACCCGATAAGGGCCTTCCCACTTCGGTGTCAACTTGTTTGAATTCTTGGCCGACTGAACGCGCCGAAGAACAAGGTCGCCTTCCTCGAGACTTCTGGCATTAACTTTGCGGCTATGGTAGCGACGCAAAGCTTGCTGGTAGCGAGCAGCTCTCACAGCAGCCTGAAGACGATCCTCCTCGAGGAGCACAGCGTCATCTTGCCGCAGTTGCTCTTGCTCAAGCTCATCATAAGCGAGCACTCGAGGTGACCCGTATACGAGTTCCGTGGGGAGAACTGCCTCTGCTCCATAAACTAGAGCAAAAGGCGTCTGGCCAGTAGCTTGATTTGGCGTCGTCCTGATCGACCAAAGAACCACTGGCAGCTCCTCGATCCAGTTTTTGCCGCACTTGCGCAGCCTGTCGAAAGTTCTCGTCTTGAGCCCACGCAGCACTTCAGCACTTGCCCTTTCAGCTTGACCGTTGCTTCGGGGGTGAGCAACAGAAGCGAAACAGACCTTGGCGCCAAGGTCTTCGACATACTGCATGAAGGCGTGGCTCGTGAACTGGGTACCGTTGTCGGTGATGATCCTGTTAGGAACACCAAAGCGACAAACAATTCCCTTGAAGAACTTGATGGCTGATTGTGCTGTCACCTTCCTCACTGCTTCCACTTCTGGCCACTTCGTAAACTTGTCGATGGCCACATACAAGTACTCGAAGCCCCCGTTGGCACGGGGAAAGGGGCCGAGGATGTCGAGCCCCCAGGCCGAAAATGGCCAGGAGAGAGGGATTGTCTGGAGAGCTTGAGCTGGCTGATGAATCTGCTTGGAATGAAACTGGCACGCTTCACACTTGGTTACTAGTGCAGTTGCATCCTGGAGGGCGGTGGGCCAAAAGAAACCTTGCCGGAAAGCCTTTCCAACAAGGGCTCTTGACCCTATGTGGTGACCACATATGCCTCCATGAATCTCCGCCAACAGCTCCTGTCCTTCTTCCCGGGGAATACACTTCAATTTCACACCGTTTGGTCTTTTTCTGCACAGCATGTCATCGACAAATTGATACATATTGGACCGTCGGGCTAGTTTCTCCGCTTCTTCCTGCTCTTCGGGAAGTTCTCCTGTCTGAAGGAAACGGACGATCTGCTGCGCCCACGCTGGAGCCTGTGGCTCGACAACGAGGACTAAAGGCATTTCTTCTGCTGCGGGAACATCAGGCCCTACGGCAAGAGCTTGTCGCTTTACCAGAGCCGGCCATTCCCCGACGAGCTCGGCGGGAACAGCCGCCTCAACGACAAGAGCCTGGGGCCCTACTGGAGCGTGTTGTCCTTCAACAAGCTTGTCGGGAGCAGTTGCTTCAACGACGGAAGCCCAAGGCCTCGTCGGAGCATCTTGCTCCTCAGCGCTTCGATCAGGAGCGTCTGCTTCAATGACAAGGACCCGAAGTCTTGTCGGAGCAAGTTGCCCCTTTGCCTCTAGCCTAGGAGCACCCGCTTCAACGACAAGAGCGTGAGGCCTTGTCGGAGCAAGTTGCCCCTCTGAATCTTTGGCGCTGGCTTTGGCAGCCTTCTTGCCGGCGGCTTCGGGGAGCTCTGCCGGGAAGTAGTCGCCAGAAGCCAACTTCCTCTTCCTGCCTTGCCCTACTGATGGCGTCACGGATGGCTGAGTTAGTTGGAGCACAAAAGTGCCTGGCTCCACAGGCAATTTGAGTGCGGCGCGCTTTGACAAACCATCGGCAATGTCATTCTCAGCACGTGAGACGTGCTCCATTTGTAGGCCGTCAAAGCGTTCTTCCAACTTCCTCACCTCATCTACATAAGCTTCCATCAATGGGCATTGGTAGTTCTTGTTCACTTGCCTGACGACAAGCTGCGAATCTCCCCTGACAATAAGCTTCTTGATCGCAAGGTCTGCTGCGATCCTGAGACCGGCAAGCAACCCCTCATATTCTGCAGTATTGTTCGTCGCCTGTTCCTTGGGAAAGTGCATTTGGACCACGTACTTGAGGTGCTCTCCGGTGGGTGCGACAAGCAGTACGCCAGCACCGGCGCCTTGCAGCGAAAAGGCACCATCAAAGTACATAAGCCACTCTTTGCTTGTCTCCTTGCCGGGGAGACTCATCTCTGGGATTTCTTCGTCTGGCGTTGGTGTCCATTCTGCGACAAAACCTGCCAAAACTCGGCTCTGTATGGTTGATGTACTCTCAAACTTGAGACCAAAGCTCGACAACTCCAACGCCCACTCGACAATCCTGCCCGTCGCTTCTGGATTTTGCAAAATCCTTTTCAGCGGGAAGCGAGTGACGACGGTAACTTCATGTGCTTGAAAGTAATGGCGCAGCTTTCTCGAGGCCATGAGAAGGCCGAAAAGCAGCTTCTGCACACCAGAATACCTTGACCTAGCGCCCTGCATAAGAGAGCTCACAAAGTAGACCGGGCGCTGCACCATTTTCTTCTTTTGTATCACTTCGCCTGACTGCGCAGACGAATCCTTGTCGGCAGCAAAACTTGTTGCCCCCAGCTTGTCGCTGGTCGTGCTTGCCGCAGTTACTGCCTCCTCATCCACCTCTCTCTCCGCTACCAGCGCAGCACTAACCACTTGATTGGTTGCCGCTAGATACAGCAACAACTTCTCTTGTGGTTTAGGCGCGACAAGTATTGGAGGAGAGGAGAGGTATCTCTTCAAGTCTTGCAGCGCCGCCTCCGCCTCCGGAGTCCATTTCAATGGACCTGCCTTTTTTAAGATTTTGAAAAATGGCAGGGCGCGCTCAGCTGACTTGGAGATAAACCTACTGAGGGCAGCAACACAGCCGGCAAATCGTCGTACATCCTTGACGCGCTTCGGTGCTTCAATTTGCTCAATGGCTTTGATCTTGTCAGGATTGGCTTCAATTCCACGTTGAGACACAAAGAACCCGAGAAGCTTGCCAGAGGGAACTCCAAACACGCACTTCTCGGGGTTGAGCTTCAGGTTGATCTTGCGCAGATTTACAAAAGTTTCTTCTAAATCTTGAACCAAAGTAGCCCTGTCTTTGCTTTTGACCACTATATCATCCATATAGGCTTCCACATTTCTGTGCAGCTGAGGCTCAAAAGCAATCTGGACGGCTCTTGCAAATGTCGAACCAGCATTTTTCAAACCAAATGGCATACGTACGAAACAGTATGTGCCACAGGGTGTGATAAATGCGGTCTTTTCCTCATCTTCCTCAGCCATGAAGATTTGATGATACCCTGAATATGCGTCAAGAAATGAAAGCAAATCACATCCTGCCGTGGAGTCAACAATCTGGTCTATGCGGGGCAAAGGAAATGGGTCTTTGGGACAAGCTTTATTGACATCAGTGAAATCAATACAAAGCCTCCATTTTCCATTCGCTTTGCGCACGACAACAGGATTGGCCAACCACGTAGGATGGAACACTCCTCTAACGAGGCCTGCTGCTTCCAACTTCTTGATTTCTTCCGCAATAAACTCTTGCCGCTCCACAGCTTGCTTTCTGGCTTTCTGTTTGACGGGCCTCGCGTGGGGACAAACGGCAAGGTGGTGCTCAATTACTTTCCTGGGAACACCGGGGATGTCGGACGGTTGCCATGCAAATACGTCGACATTCGCCCGCAGGAAAGCAACGAGCGCGTTTTCCTATTTGTTGTCAAGTGTGGCACTGATGGTGAAGGAACCACCAGTGCCATCCTCCTTGGCGGGCACCTTCTTTGTCGCCGGCGGAGCGGCTTTGTTCTTCTTACACTTGCCGGTGGAGCTCTCTGGTGCGTCCTCGACGGTAGCGCAGCACTCCGAAGAGGTGCGCTTGCCGGAGTGGGCACAGGAGCTCTTGCCGGACTTCCTCTTGTTCTCCCGCCCGAGAGCTTCAGCGGCAAGTGCCTTGGCGGCAGTTACGGCAGCTGCCTCCCGGTAGATCTTGTCGGCGCAAATAAGCGTATCCTTCTTGTCGCAGGGAACTGTGATAACACCTACTGGACCTGGCATCTTCAACACGTTGTAGGCATAATGAGAGGCTGCCATGAACTTGGCGAGCGCTGGACGGCCAAGTATCCCATTATAAGGTAATGGAATATCGGCAACATCGAAGGTGACCTTCTCGGTCCGGTAGTTCAGCTCGCCGCCAAATGTCACTGGCAGCGTGATCTTCCCTTTCGGCTTACTCCTTCCTGGATTGACTCCTTGGAAAGTACCAGTTTCCTCAAGCTCGCCGTCAGAGATTTGAAGTTTCCGGAGCACAGCGGGCGAAATCAGATTCAAGCCGGCCCCACCGTCAACTAACATCTTCGTGACCTTGAGGTTGCGGATCGTTGGTGAAACCAACATCGGCAAGCACCCGACCGCCGTTGTGCGGTCAGGGTGGTCCTCAATGTCAAAGACGATAGGTGTGTCGGACCACTTCAGAAGCTTTCTGGCGTCAACAGATGGTTCCGCCGCATTGATCTCTCGCGCCCACTGTTTAAGTTGGCGGTGAGAAGAATGCAACGAAGCACCACCGTCAACACACAAGACTTCTGCGGCTTTCTGAAATTCGTGCTCACTGGATTCTTCATCATCTAGATCATCATCATCATCATCTTTGTCGCGGCCACGAGGAGGCCTGTCTCTCTGCTGCTGCTTGGCCTTGCCGCGACGCCCTCCTCGGGCAGTGCGCTTCTTGCCGGACCCGCCGGCACCTTCTGGGGCCTTCTCCTTGTCGCGCCTCTCATACTCAGCTTTCTGCTGTTCGACAAGCTGCTCGACTCGTCGACAGTTCTGGAGATCGTGTCCCTTGGTGCGGTGGATCTTGCAATATTGCTTGTCGGAGCCGTCCTGCTTGTCGGCAGCTGCCAAGGCCTGACAGTTGGCGCACGCGGCAATCTCCTTGCCGGAGCCCTTGACTTTGGCCTTGTCGGCGCTGCCGTTGCCGCTGGACTGCTCGACGGCAAGCACAGCTTTGCCCTTTTTCTTCCTGTTGTTCCGCCGCCGGCCCTTCTTTGCCGGGGCGGTACCTTCACTGTCAGAGCTCCCCCCTGCGCCAACACCTTCACCGGGAAGTTTCCTTCCCTCTTCAGCGCGCGCACACTTGTCGGCGAGAGCATATAGCTGGCCAATGTCTCTGACCTTGGTCATCGCCATTTCCTCCCGCATCTTGCGGTTACGCACGTTCTGATGGAACGCGCTAATAACCGCAGCGGGGTGAACATCTGGGATGTTGTACTGTACGCGGCTGAACCTTTGAATGTATTTGCGCAGGGGCTCTCCTTCCTTCTGGGGGATGAGATGAAGATCACTCTCCTGGCCATGAGGTTGATGACCGCCAGTAAAGGCACCAACAAACTGATGGCACAGGTCCGCCCATGAAGAAATGGAGTTCTCCGGCAAGTGCATGAGCCATGAGACGACGTTGCGCTTTAACACGAGCGGGAAGTAGTTAGCAAGAATCTTGTCGTCTCGTCCCCCGGCAGCTTGCACCGCAATGGTGTAAATGTTGAGGAACTCCGACGGGTGTGTCTTGCCATCATACTTCTCCGGCACGTCAGGCTTGAAAGCCTTGCGATTGGGCCACTAGACCTGCCGCAGCTCACGGGTGAACGCTGGACAACTTACCGCGTACGGCAAGTCGCCAGGATCCCCTGGCGCATGCATGTCAACAGCGGGCCCTGCGCGTCTGTCGGACTGACGATGCGCTTCTCTCCTTCGCTCGATAGTGGTACGAGCGTCTTCTCCTCTGCGTTCCTGAAGAACGAGGCGCTGGTCACGACGAGCTCGCGGGTCAGACGACGCCGTGGAATCATCGCCACGGGCGTCGTTTCGACGTGTCGGCGACCGAGGCCGTCTGGGTGGGGAGTGTACGGTTGTTGCCCCCTCGCCGTTCTTGTTGGTGACAGCATCGTCACCAGTTCTCTTGTCGGCCGCGCGCACCGGGTCGGCATCAGCGAAGCTGAGAAGACTCTGAATGGTTGCCCTCCACTCGTCAAGCTTATCTGCTGGTGGAGGGAAGTTCAGGAGCAGCTGCGCACGCGCCAACGCTTCTGCTGGTGAGGGAGGTATCGAGTGGCGTGAGGACTGTGGGATGCTCTTACTCCTAACGGTATTAGAAGGAGCATCTCCACGCCCAGGCGACCGCACCTCGACCCTGCCAACGTGTTGTTGCGTATGGTGACCCCGCGCATCTCGAGATTGACGCGCAAGTTCATTATCCAGGGAGCGCCTGGCACCTGGGGCGTCAGGACGCTGCCTGTCACGGGCTTCTTGCGAAGGCCGCGGCGTCTGAACCGGCGCGGGCGTTCCAGAACGCGCAACACCGTTTCTGGAGCTTGCAGGGTCAGCAGCAGCGAGCAGCGCTGCGTTCCCAGACCTAGCAGCGCCAAGATTGGCGTTGCTGGCCCGGTTTTGGACAGGTGGAGGTAATAGGAGCTCTCGCTCTCCAGTCCCCCCAGCAGCCGCAATCACGTCGGCACCCTCCTGCACGGGAGCAGGCGGGTTGGACGTGGACGCACCGATGGCTGAAGCCTTCTTTTTTGGAGCCATAAGACAGAGAATGGCCCAAAAACTAGCGGGCAAATCGCTAGATTAGGTTCACACAACCTCCTCGCCCCCTACGTGGCGCGCCAAAGATGTCGGGGACGAATCCGCGATCACCTATGGGACCCAGGGAAGGACCCCTTTACGTTCGGCAGGGAGAGACGGTCACACGAAGAGCAAATCTAGCGAAGAACACGACAATGCACGAGAGAGATTTACCCAGGTTCGGGCCGCACGAATGCGTAAAACCCTACTCCTGCTTTTTTTGGTTTATTATCTGTATGATTGTTCTAGCTCCAGGAGCGCTACAGTAACGAGTAGCTGCGTACAATACTGGAGTTCTCCCTTTTTCAGTTCCTCCTCCTTCGTTGCCTATGGGCCTCCTTTTATACGCACAAAGGGGTCACCAACAGGTGGCAAACAGTAAAGGTAGAGGTGGAAAGCTGCTACAGTAAGGCCACTATTACCAGGATGACATGTCCTACCTACCACTGATGGCAGGGGACAAGGGCATTAAATGCCCATGCCTTTGCTGTCCAGATACATGTACCCGGACGTCTTGGACGTGGGAAAAGCCTATCCCACCTGCTCCTGCACCGCTAGCTACAGTGCACCGCCATCTACACAGTGCCCTGCCACACACGCTTGGAAGGACCCAGAGCGCCACGCTGGCAGAGGCACTGGAGCAGCAGCACAGTAGCACAGTGGTACAGTAACGCTTGCCGCGGCAAGACCTTGCCGCACCTGACAGCTTGGCGCAACCCATAGCTTGCCGTGCAAGGTAACTTGCCGGGGCAAGTACCTTGCCACAGCCGCTATCTTGTCGCAGCCAATACCTTGCCGCAGCCAATGACTTGCCGGGGCAAGTACCTTGCCGCGGCAAGTACTCTGCTTCAGCAATGCCCAGGCTGGGCCTCAGTTGTCCCTCCTGGCAAGCTCCTCTTGCCGGGGCCTTAACTCTTGCTTTGTATACTTTGTTCTTGAATGGCTTAATAATCTTGAGCTTCTCTCTGGCTGTCCTCCCGCAAGCCTGGCCGCGGGATGCTACTACTGCCCGTGCACAAGTACGGGGTACTAGGGTACCCCTATTCTAGTACACCGACAATACGTTAGGACACACCCGGCACTGCATATTGTCATGCCGTACTTTGCGTTGCTCATGTTTGCTCTATATTTATACTGTTTCCTCCCCCTCTTCTCTCTCGATAGAGCCGGTACCGACGCAGCTCCGGAGTTCGACGACCCCTGAAGACCTTGCCCTTGCCGCCGAGCAACCAGGCAAGCCCCCCCTTTGATCATCCCGATATCGCCCATTCTATTTCTCATGCTTGCATTAGAATTGCTGCTGCTACCGCTTTACCTATTCTGATGCATAGCCTGTTTATTGTAACCTGCTATTGATAATTACCTGCATATCCTAAATTGCTTAGTATAGGCTGGGTAGAGACCTATCAGTGACCCCACTTATCCCGACTGCCGCGCTGGATCGTCAGAAGACCCGATCAACGGGATTGAAGACCAGGCCCCGACACCGCACATCACCCCCTCCCCCCTTAGTTGTAACGACACTGCAGCGTTACTATCGAGTGCCGAGGGTGAAACCTCTTGTAGCACTTCTGAAGTTAACTCTGTAGAGTAGCTATTCGGTCGTGGTCATCGAGGGTGATTCCTCCTTCACCGCTTCCGGTAACGACGCTGTCGTACAACACCTCAAGTGTGAACCAAGTGAGGGTGATTCCTCCGAGTTCACCTTGATGATTACATCGAGTAGGAATCCAACGAGGGTGATACCTCGGATTCCCTTGATGTTATCGACACACGAATACTTGGACTTTACACTGTTACTTGGATAGGCGGGTCGACCCTGAGGGGTACCCGCGTGCGCCTGAGAGGCGAGTGTTGTGAAGACGGGTGCCTGTATGGTGCCCGAGTGGTGAATACGAGGCGCGGCCGGGCATTCTTAACCCTTGCAGCAAGTCCTCGAGACGGGGCGACGGGGTCACATCTTTCGTGAGTCTCTGCTCGTTACCACAAGCCCCTAGTCCTAACGATTTGGATATTTGATCCGAGCAGGTCTCTGGCCTAATAGCACTAACCATCACGTGGGCATAGTATGGGCGTTCTGCATTGTAGCATCAGCCGAAAGCTCTGTCAGACGTCTAGTTCAGCCTTGCGGCCGGGACGGACCGGCGCCCTCCGGGTGCCTGGCTTCACCCTGCTCGCAACGACCCGGAGTGCACAGGGCGATGGCCCAAGACCCCTAAGCGCTTAGGATGTAGACCGGCGGGGACCTCTCTGCTGAGCTGTAGGTAGGGCTGCGGTGTGTCGTTTGGCCGAGGCCGGGCATGACCCAGGAAAGTGTGTCCGGCCGGAGTTAATCGAGCGTGTTGGGTAAGTTGGTGCACCCCTGCAGGGAAGAAAACTTCTATCGATAGCCGGTCCTATGGTAAAGGACACTCGGAGTTGTATCCTGATTGATACATTTTTAGAACTGGATACTTGGATACTATGGCTCTGGGATTGCTTCTCGCAGGGAGTCGAGAAGGGATCTCCGGACGAGGTTGATGACCGTATGGCTCTGGGATTGCTTTCTCGCAGGGAGTCGAGAAAGGATCTCTGGGTGAGGTTGAGACTTAATGATACTGCTACATTATATTGTACTATTCTACTCTCTTCTAATGCTGCAAGACCCTTGAAGATGCTAGTCTTCGATAGGACTAGGCCTTCTCTCTATTCTTGCATTTCTGGAGCCCAGTCCACATATACAGCCTCCCTTTGACAATGTTGCATATCTAGTGTAGATCCTTGCTTGCTGAGTACTTCTGAGTACTCACGGTTGCTTTGTTTTCCTTTTCTCCCCATATCAGTTTGCCGTGACCAGAGGACGGAGCCCCCTGAGACAGATGCCCCGACGATCGCTACTACTACTACCCAGAGGATGGATACTACTACGAGTTGGCTGACGACCAGGAGTAGGATCGGAGGGTCCCAGGCAGGAGGCCTACGCCTTTCGATCGTAGTGTTTTATTTTGCCCCGCCTTTCTAGAGGCCTTTCTATTTCTGTTTCATATCTGTACTCAGATATCTGATGCTTCCGCTGACGCTTGTACGCAAGCTTATGTATTCGAGCCCTCGAGGCCCCTGGCTTGTAATATAAAGCTTGTATGACTTTATTTATGTTTTAGAGTTGTGTTGTGATATCTTCCCGTGAGTCCTTAGGCTTGATCGTGTGCATTTGCGTGTATGATTAGTGCACGATTGGGCCGGGGGCGTCACACGAATGACACTCGGCGGAATGTTCAAATGAGGCATGCGGGAGGATGGACTCGACCGGAGGGCGGCATGATCGATGGAGAAGAGGGTTGGAGAGGAATGAGAAATAAGCAACGCCACATGATTATACTTGAACGGCTCAAATAAACATTAAGTTGTCTCATTTTCCCTTCCGTCTTGGTCACAGAGTAAGATACTCCCTCTATTTTTATTTACTCTGCATATTAGGTTTGACTGAAGTCAAACTTCATAAAATTTAACCAAATTTATAGAAAAAATATGAATATTTACAATAGCAAATCTATATGATGTGAAAGTATATTCAATAATGAACCTAATGGTATTGATTTGTTATTGTATATGTTATTATTTCTGTCTATAAACTTTGTCAAAGTTTACAAAGTTTGACTTTGAGCAAAGCTAAAATGCGGAGTAAATAAAAACAGAGGGAGTACGCAGGGACTAGTATAGTTACTACTGCCCGAACATGGTAAGTTGGACCCCTAAATGCGGGCACGGACCGGGCACACCTCAATTATTCCTTCAAACAGTCGGACACCTAAATTAGCACACCATCCGGCTACTTAATCAAGTGTTACGCTTCACGAGTTGAAAAGGAAAAGGGTGGTACTGTACCCAAAACCACCACACTTGGGGCTAGGGTAACAACTTGGTACTGTACCACATTTGAACCAGGGCACAAAAACCACCTGTTCTGCGCCTAATGCGTAACGCGGAGCACTGACACTCGAATTTGGCCGGGAAAACAGGGAAACCGACATGTGGGGCACACCTGTCGGGATGACGTGGCGCAGAGTAGTCCAATGGAGGAGCTGGCCCACGACCTCTCGCCACCGGCAACCTTTCATGTGGGTCATGGGGGCCAGCAACGTGGCGCAGCTCCCGCACCGCCTCTGGACACGGCGACCGCGGTGAGCGACACGCTCGGCTTTAGGGCGGCGTTAGCGCTGTGGCACGACCAGCAGATCAACACCCGGCTCATCGAGGATGCACGGGGTGCCGAAGTGCGCGCGCACCGTGACGCGTCTGCGGAGTGTTCTAGCGTGGCCAACTGCATCCCCAGGACCTGAGACCATGCTTGGTCGTCTTGCTTTTTCAATGACATGTGGGGATCGCATGTGAGCAAAGGGCATCTCCAACGTTGCCACGACCGCAGCTGACTACCCTGGCACACTAAAAACCCTCGTCTCGCGTCGTCGCGCGGTGCGTTCCCAGCTGGCGCCAGCTGCCCGCATTCATGTCGTCCGTCTGTATGTCGTCATTAAGAGGCTCGGTGCCCGAGGAACCAACTCCGGTGACTTAATGACGCACCCGGATGCTTGGCCTCACTAGAATGCGCTACTTAAAGCGGCAACACCCAGCTAAACTCCACACCATAGCGCATCCTCCTGCTACCTGGCACCACATCCACCATGACCGCGAGTGCGAACACTCTGCGGGAGAGCTTGTCTTCGGGGATGAAGCTCGAGGTCGCCGCCCTCGCTCAAGTCGCCGCTCGCAATGCAATAGCGGCGTAGCCGGACGCAGACGCAACCGCACAAGCGGTGGCCACGCTGGCGGTCGACGATGGGAGCGCCGTCAGCCATGCGTCCTACTTGCCGCCGTAGAACGTTCGGTGGCTCATGTGGCAGGTGAAGGGACGGACCGTCCACGTCCATCATCATCGACCTCATGTCCACCGGCACCGCCGAGGTCGGGGACTCCTCCGAGGATAAGTAGGGCATGGGAGGCGGCAGGTCGTGGTGTGCCAACTGGTCGGTCCGTCTCCCGTGTTCTACTCTTCCTCGCCGGAGACCGCACCTTCACTTCACGGGTCTTGAACCCCGCCCCCGTACATGGAGATAGCAGATGGAGGACGTCGGTCACCGCCGTAGAATAGGTTTAGGGTCGGGTTTCTTTTATTTTTCTGTCCTATAAAAGTTCAAAATGTAATGAAAATCTGCCGTGTTTGCATGAATCTCATCTGGAGTATATGAACTTTCACAATAATAGTAAGATATATTGTAGGAGTATGAAAATATATGGAATGATGATTCGTTTCTGTGTGTATAAACTTAGAAGGTTTGACCCGAGACAAAGCTAACATGTGAAGTAAATAAACACATAGGGTCTACATACACAATTTATCTTAGGCACTCCAATAGTACGTCCACTACACATTCATGCATTTCACATGTTTCTACATCTACCGGAACCTACGAAAGGTTAATGTAAATTGCCTCTCTCACTCCCCCCTGATTTTCATGGTGGTGGGCCCCTCCCTCCCCCCAATCTCCAATCAACAGCCCACACATTTCACATTATGTTAATTACGTAACTAGGATTACGTAGGTGTAGCATTACTCATCCTAAAAAAACCAACTAAGCCAACCTCCCAGTATATCGCGCGGGAAAAGACCCGGCCGCACCGTTTTAGTCGGGATTACCGGATTACTAGTAGGAGTATCGATGGATCACGCGAAGCACCAAGTTTAAAAGGAAAAAAGGCGATACACTCACAGCACGCCTGTCACGGTGGCATTGCACCCCTCACACGGTCGGTCCTGCACACGGCTCATGCAAACAGAACGCGCTTTGGCTTGCCTCTTCACTGACACGTGGGACCGCACTTGGAGAAACCGACCATGCGCCAAACTCCCCGACCCACCGCGCGAAAATTCCCCCCAAAAATTCCCCCCGAATCCCAAATTCAACCGCCCTTCGGCCAACTAGCCAATAATATTCCCCAAACCCCCTCCCCCCCGGCCCCCTCCACTCCATTCGCTCCGCCAAAGTCGCCCTCCCCGTCGCGCCGATACATCGGCGCCGGGGTTCATCGAGGGGACGCACGGCGATCCTCTCGCTCCCACAGTATGCTCTCGTAGACTGCCGTCCTCTAGTCGCGCTGCCATCGCTGGCGACGTTCTTGTGGAGACGCATGGCGGTCAGCTTCTCCCACGGTACGCGCATTCTAGACTGAGGCCCCATGCATGTTGGAGTAGCGCTGAATGTTAGCAGATAGACGTTGTTAATCTCACTGTTTGCCGAAATAGTTTACAGTCAATATGCTCTGCTTAAGAAGCTTCCTTGCCCTGTTCTGCACTCAATCTGCTTAGCTGAGATGGCATGCCACGCCCGATTAGTTGCTAAAATATCCTGCCATATATTTATTGTGAAGTAGATTGCCAAGGTCTAGTAGCCAATCTGTTAGGTGAAATAGCTCTACACCGTTTTATACTCGATCTTTGTTGCTGAGATGGCCTTCGATGACTGTGTGCTCGGCCTCATTGACTGCTGAAACAGCCTGCCATAATTTAGCACTCAAATCTGTTTGCTGAATTAGCTTTACATATATTTCGTTACTTAGATCTGCTTGTCCAAATATCTTGCCATAGCTTTAGACATCGACCTAGGTATTTTTTTTCTGGACTTCATAAAAAAGCATATATGTTTTTCCTGTAATATCTAGTAGAAGAACTAATTTGTATGTCTAACAGATGGACAGGACTTGGATAACTTCTGCTCGAAGATTCTCGGCTGCATATGTCGAGGGGGTTGAAAACTTCATGAACTTTATCAGAGCTGAGTACGATGGTCCGAAATCAGATGTGCTCTGCCCATGTAGCAGTTGTATGAATTCAGTTACAAGACCCCAGTCAACTGTGCAAAGTCATCTACACTTGTATGGGATGTCGGTCACATATACTAGGTGGGTTCATCATGGTGAAGCTGTGAACGTCAATGTTACTGACTATGTGGAAGCAGCAGATCACCATCTTGATCTACCTGATGCTCAGGTGGAAGAGGAGGAGGAGGAGCAGGTGGTGGTGGCGGAGCCAGTGAGTTTGACCAACATTGAAACAATGCTACGAAATGCTTGTGCATTTCGTGAACTTACACCTGCAGTAGAAAAACGGTGGCCCCACATGTTGGAACAATGCAACGTGGCTGTCACCCCAGGAAATAAGCTGTCAGTATTCTCAGCTATGGTCACCTTTCTTCAGGTGAAGACATCTGAGCGGATGACCAACAAATCATTCGATGCGATGTTGGCTGCTTTCCGCAAATCTTTCCCAGATGCGTCTGAGCTGCCACACACCTACAGTAAAATGAAGAATTTCCTTCATGCAGTTGGAATTGGATATGATATGATCCATGTTTGTAAAAGTAATTGTGTTCTATTCCGGAAGGATTATGCCAACTTAAGTGAATGCCCAAAATGCAAATCATCAAGATGGAAAGATGGCGATGCTGTGAAGAGGATTCCTCATAATGTTCTGAGACATTTTCCAATTATACCAAGATTGCAGAGGTTGTTTCATGATGCTGAAACAAGAGAGGATGTACTGTGGCATTCTAGGAACCAGGAGTACAGAGATCAGAATGTAATGAGCCATCCATCTCATGGTAGTGACTGGAAAAGCTTCAATCAGAAACACAAAAAGTTTGTTGCTTACCCGAGAAACATTAGACTTGGCTTAGCTACAGATGGATTTAACCCATTTGGCCACCAGAGCACCACATATAGCATGTGGCCAGTGCTTGTTATCCCTTACAACATGCCTCCAAATGTCTGCACCAAAGAATCAAACTACATGATGGCCTTGCTCATCCCAGGTCCAAAAAGTCCTGGAAAGGATTTTGATTTATTCATGGAGCCTCTTGTGGAGGAACTTCAACAGCTATGGAGGGGTGTTCTCACTCGAGACCTATATAGCAGCCCACCAGCTAATTTCTTTCTGCGTGCTGTTATAATTTGGTGCATCCATGATTATCCGGCTTTGGGCACTATGTCAGGGTGAACGACACATGGTTACAATGCATGTGTTCGATGTGACAAGAATCCGCTGTCATACGCAATACTTAGCAAGATCTGTTACATTGGACACCGTCGTTTCCTTGCCAAGGACAAGCCGTGTCCTACAAAATACCGAAGACATGTGTTCAATGCAAAGCATGAAAATTGTGATGCGCCAAAGAGGCTCACCGGCAATGAGTTGCAAGTGGAATTAGAGAAGGTCAGACATATTACACCAGGAAACCATCCTGATAATGGTAGCGGGAAAAGGAAGCGTGGCAGGGCAGAAGAGAGATTATTGTTTACCCGCAGGTCCACTTTGTGGGACTTGGAGTATTGGAAAGATTTGGATCTGTGGCATAATCTTGATGTGATGCACATCGAGAAAAATATATGTGATGGCATTATTGGCACACTTCTTAATATTGAAGGCAAGATGAAAGATACCTTAAAATCTAGGATTGATTTGACACACCTGGGTATCAGAAAGGATTTGCGGGTGGAAGATGAAGGTAAACCACGGGATATGACACCAGCTGTGTATGTCTTGGACAAGGTAAAAAGAAAAGAATTCTGCAAGGTCCTGTCACGTGTGAGATTCCCACATGGATTTGCTTCCAACCCTGAAAGGAGAGTCAGTGCAGATGGAAACAAGGTACAAGGGTTGAAAACTCATGACTGCCACGTCCTACTTCAAAGGGTTTTACCTGTTATCCTTAGAGGATTGGGCCGCCCTGACTTATACAGAGCAGTTGCAGAGTTGGGACAATTCTTCAGGGAACTCTGCAGTAGAAATATCAGGATAGATGCTTTGGAGCGTCTTAGAGACAAGATACCAACTATCCTATGCGACCTTGAGAAGATATATCCTCCAGCCTTCTTTGATGTGATGGTGCATTTGGCTGTTCATCTACCTGATGAGGCACTACTTAGAGGTCCAATACAGTATGGCTAGATGTACCCTATTGAAAGGCAGCTAGGCACTTTCAAGGGCTATGTTAGGAACAGAGCTAGACCTGAGGGTTCCATTGCAGAGGCCTACATTGCTACAGAAGCGTTGACATTCTACTCAAAATACATTGAAACAGCTGATCAGCTTAGCAAAGAGGTGGGTGAAGACAATCCCGAGCTCAATGTTTTCGATTGTTCTGTTCGAGTTACAGGGAAGAGTCGACAAGACGACAAACCTAAAGATTTGGACAAAATGGTTTGGTATGTGTTGAATAATTGTCCTAAGATTCTACCATATATCAAGTAAGTGCTAAGTACTGCAGCTTATACATCGTAATCTACTAAACTTGCAGCACATTCTTATATATTTAGATGTTTGATGCGATCACTATGTTGTGCAGCATCTACAAAAAGGAGTTACTGCCGCAAAATCCAAGAAACATTGACAAACTGGTTATGGTAGGATTTGCGAAATGGTTCAAGAGCCATGTAAGCTTTTGAATTGCACTGTCAGTTTTTTTAATATATTGAGTACATAAGATGATCGGCTTGTCTATTTTCTAACCATAGGTTCAGAAGATGCGGGAGGATGGGCAGGTAGTTAATGATGCCCTTTACGCACTAGCAATGGGTCCTGGTACTCGGGTAAGACATTATGAATCTTGCGTTGTTGGAGATGTGCGCTACAACACCCTTGCACGCGACGAAGGTAGGAAGACACAAAACAGTGCCATCATGAGCATGGATAAGTACGGCGAAGAGACAACTGAAATGTATGCTAACATAACAGACATTGTTCAGTTGCAGTATATCTCCAGTTTTGAGGTTCATCGGTGTGTGGTTCTGTTGTGTTGTCGTTGGTATAACCTGTTTTCCAGGATCGCAAAACCTAGAGCTGATGATTATTTCAAATCCATCAATGTCAAGGCGGCATACCAGACCGACGAGCCTTTTATTTTGGCAAATCAAGCAACACAGATATTTTTCTTGGAAGACACATATGCACGTAGCGATGACTGGAGAGTATTGCAAAGGTTTGAGCAGAGCAATTTGTTTAATGAAGTTGCACAATAAGATGATGCTTACACTGCTCCTGATGTAGAAGATTGCACAGATGTTCCTAATATCTTTGAGAACCATCACGTCAATGACGCTGGCGAAAAGATTGCCTGTCGGGCTGTGGACATACGAGAGCTGATCAATAAGACGCCAGCGTTCGAGGACATTGAGGATGAAGAAGAAGATGACACTGGGGGGAATTACGATTCAGACCGATACACATGGCAAAGATGTTGACGCTGCTGCTGCGGATGATGATTAGATTGCTTTTGTCGTATTTGCCTGTCAGAAGACGACTTTTTATCTACTATGTGAAATTGTGTTTGCTATGACAACTGAAACCTGATGAAGTTGTTGTTTAGTATTTTGCTGTGAGAACATCACTTATTATGTATGTTGATTTGTATTTGGTGATTGTATGGCGACTAAAACATGATGACATTGTTGTTTAGTTGTACTCATATTTGGCTATGAAACTTGTATTTGATGACATAGTTTGATGTTTGACTGCAATTTGCTCCACGTCTTCGAATGGGAACGAAGCTGACTCGACAGGGCCTCTGCTAATTTATTTATTTATTAGCAAAAGGGCCTCTACTATTTATTTATTTATGAGCAAAAGGGGATACCCCCCAATTTCCATTAATAGAAATCATTAGATGTTCACAACACTATGCCCAGCCTGCTAAACAGGTTTCATTCATTACTAGTTTTAGCAAAGTGCTCATGTCATAGCCACTGAATACATCACGAGTGCTACATACACTGCAAATAAAGAGACAATCATCCTACAGAGCACATCGATTTTGCCCATATCTTCACAAGCTCTTTCATCTCCTCATTGCTGTCAAGGCCGTTCAGCAGCTGTTGCTTGGCCATGATCAGAGAAACTGCATCTTTAACCTTCTGCTCTGCATCTTCCTCTTCTGCCGTTCCTTCAGTTACTTGTCCAACACCCCAACCTGCTGGTATTGGGATTCCTCGGCTAACCAAATAATCAGCGTAGTTCCATTCCCCCACATCAGCAACTTCCCAGAAATACAAATCACACGAATCTTTCCTTTTCTGCACGAATCAAATTGGAAGATCATCAACCAAACTATTAAAAAAATCAGCAACTGAAAGCAGCGGAACAACACTAAAACATATTATTACCCCATGATTCGGGCATTTGTAGAAGACTCGGCCAGGGTTGAGGATTGTGGTTGAGACGCGACGGATGACTCTGCGTGATTTGCAGCAGTGGCACCACACCAACCGCAGCGAGTTGCGATGAGCAACCGGCTGCGGTGCGTGTGCCGGCGGGGGTGTGATGAGACCCACAGGTGATGGTACGGGTGGCGAATTGGCGCATATCTGGTTGTTTCCTGCTGAAGAGCAGGTGGACGAGCCGCCAGCAGACATGGTTGCTGTGGCCAGAGCTTCTGATGCTAGGCAGAGTAAGTAGAGAAGAGGAGAAGTGAACGTTGGATATGTCAGTTTCATTACTTGCAGAGTAGCATAGCACCATATATAGTCATAGTCTAGGTTTGGATTCGAACCAGCTACAGGAGCACGTCTCTCTTTTTTCTAAAACTTAGCAACGTCTCTTTACTGGTACACTAGCTTGTTCTGTACGCCTTCTCAAGTCTTTGATTTTTTTTGCGAGGAAGGAAGGAGGAGAAAACTGAGGGTTCCTGGGACTCGAACCCAAGACCTCTCGGTTGAAAATCAAGGGTGCTAGTCACTTATGTGGCGAACGTTCCCTGGGAGGAGGACGGCAAACGAACGCATTTTCCTCGCAGTTTTAGTTGCGACGCAAGATCAAACGGTCACAGTTTCGGGAATGTTATCTGGCGAACGAGCCCAGTTTTTCTTTTCTTCCTATATATAAAAAAGTATGCTACTTGATGTCAGCTTAGTCAACAAACGATTGTGCCAACCTTGACCGTTGGATTGACATTCAATGTCTGTCGTGTTTCTTCAGTCTCTTCTTCCTCCAACCGCCAAAGCCAAACCAGCGCCGGCGGGACCACCTGCTCCTGCCTCCCACGCTGGTTGTGCTGCCGCGCACGCATCGTGGCCACATCGCACCCTAAAACCCTGCGTATCTTCCCTGGCTCCTGTCCGTTCCCGTCCGAGGCCTCACCATCGTCCTCCTCCTTGGTTCGCTCGCCGCGGCGCCGCCCTCCGGTGTTGTCAACATGGTCAACAACCAAGAGGAATAAGGAGATGACTGTACATGGTGAGGATGACAGTAGGGACCCACCAGGATCATAGCAGTAGGCAAGCAAGTGCCTCCTTTATTACAAGAAAAAAAGTGTTCCTCCTGATGGTTTCCTGACATCTGGGTCGCACGCCACTGTCAACGTAGTCAATAAGCGAGATAACTGCACAAGGAGCGGCAGACACCCGGGACCCAGCAGCGCGCGTAGTATTTTCTTTTTTTGTTTTCGGGACGGAGAAGGGTATGAACTGGGTTGTGCGGGAGTTGTGGCCCGTCTAGCACAGGCTTTTATTTCATATGTTTACCACATGACCAGCCCAGTTTTTTTTTCTTTCTGAAAATGGCTAGCCCAGCTATTTTTTTTTTACAAAATAACCAACTTAGGCCTACTTGATTTTCTATGCCCTGCTGGGCCGGAAATCTTTCAAGACAAGGAGGGATGCATTCGGGCTTGCCCAAAAAATGGGCTATAAGTAATAAGAAATGAGCTGTAAAATGAAAAAATACAGCAAACATGCAATAAGTTCCAAAATACTTTTTTCTTTTGGATTTTGATATTTTAAATTTCATTGTTTTTGTGCGGGTAAAATTTCATTGGATTTAAATTAAGGTATGTTTAGTTTTAAAATTAATTTAAATCTGGCTAGAAATTTCGGGTTGTATGTTGTTTGAAACAGATTTGGAGGCTGACTTGTGGGTCTACTAGGTTGACGTGTACAAAAGGCTTTGTCAACTTAGTCCACAAACGATTCTAGCAGCAGTGATCGTTGGATGTTAATCCAACGGCCGTGCTGCTTCTTCAATATCTGATCTTCTTGCTCCAGCCACCCAAACCAGCATCGGTGGGACTGCCTGCTCCTACCTCCCGCCTCCCGTGGCCGGCTGTGCTGCCGCACAGGCCGCACCTCCCCAACCTACTCCATCGCTGGCCAGACCATTCCTCTACTCACCACACCTCCTGTTATTTTCCAGCGACGGCAGCCGAACCAGTAAACCCTCGTACTCCCCACCGCGTGGGCAACCACTACCGAGTCTTCCCCGGCTTCGGGTCGTTCCCTTCCTAGGCCTCGCCGTCGTCCACCGCCCTGGTGCTCTCGGCGCGGCGTGGTCAACGTGGTCAACGAACGATATCCATCGGAAGAGGACTGTACGTGGAGAGGCTGACAGCTGGGTCCACGGCCGCACGCCACAAGGAAGTGCCTCCTTATTACGTGCAAAATAATGATTCCTCCGCCTGATAGCAGGGACCCACCGGAAGGGACTCTGTATTTCATAAAAAAAACATTCCTCCCGCTAACAGCTCGGACCCACTAGCTATATCTTCGACCGCAAGGAAGTGCCTCCTTATTACGCACAAAAAAATGAATACTCCCCCTGCTATCCGGGACCCACCATAGTTGGAGGCTGACTTGTGGGCCTACTAAGTTGACGCGGATGGAGGGCTTTGTCAACTTAGTCAATATGAATGATTCTAGCTCCAGTGACCGTACGATGTCCATCCAACGGGCGTAGTGCTTCTTCAACCTCTGGTCTTCTTGCTCCAGCCGCCCAAACCAGCACCGGTCGTGCCACCTGCTCCTGCCTCCCGTGGCCGGCTTTGCTGCCGCGCAGGCCTCACCGCCCCACCCTACTCCCATCGCTGGCCTAGCCATCCCTGTACTCACCCAGACCTCCTGTTATTCTCCGGCGACGGCAGCCTCACACTACAGCCCAACCAGTAAACCCTCTACTCCCCTCCGCGTGGGAAACAACTGCCGAGTCTTCCCCGGCTCCGGGTCATTCCCTTCCTAGGCCTCGCCGTCGTCCACCGCCTTGGTGCTCTCGCCGCGGCGTGGTCAACATGGTCAAGGAACGACTTACATCGGAAGAGGACTGTACGTGGAGAGGCTGACAGCTAGGTCCAGGACCGCAGCAAGGAAGTGCCTCCTTATTACACGCAAAATAATGATTCCTCCACCTGACAGTGGGGACCTACCGGAAGGGCCGTATTTTGCGAAAAAAATGTTTCCCCCTGACAGCTCGGACCCACCAGCTATATCTTCGGACGCAAGGAAGTACCTCCATATTAGGCGCAAAAAAAATTGAATCCTCCCCCTGACAGCTCGGACCCACCATCAATAACTTCGCACGCAAAGAAGTGCCTCCTTATCCTCCCTGACAGTTGGGCCCCACCTGGTCAAACCGTACGTAGCGTTGTCATTTTGGTCGCGAACGTGTACGTACATACTGGTCGATCGGTCTCTCTACAACGATGAACCGTGGCCGAGCAAGCAGCGACACGTGTAGTAGTAGAGCCCCCGACGTAGCAGTTCAGGCACTCCCTTCTAAACTGTGTACATGTATGTACAGCCCGATCGCAAAAAATACGGCCACGTACGTACATACGGGCGGGGTCTCGAACACCTACTCGCGCATACGTACGGCCAGAGCTCGTGTACATGGAGAGGCAGCGGACGACAGCAACAGCGTCGTGTTCATCGTGAGCCAACCGGCTTGGACGGAACAGCTGAAACGAGGTCTGGTTTACCGCAGAACGGAGGAAATGGCCTTTCTGTTCGATCGCGTACGGTCAAAACGGGGTCCTGTTCATTGGGAAGGATCTGGCGTACCGTAAAACAGAGAAAACGGACTTCTGTTCGAGTGCCTACGGCCGAAACGGGGTCCTGTTGATCAGGAGGGGTGTGGCGTACCGCAAAACAGAGGAAACAGACTTGTGTTGGAGCGCTATGGTCGAAACGGGGGTCCTGTTCATCGGGATGGGTGTGGCGTACCGCAAAACGGGACTCCACGGGCTATTGTTCATCCATCGTCGACTTCCTCCAGCCTCCACCTGCTACTATTCATCCACCGTCGACTTCCTCCTGCCTCCACCAGCTACTGTTCATCGACGGGGTCCTGTTCATCCAGCCTCCACCGGCTACTGTTCAACCAGCCCTCCATGGGGTCATGTTCATCCAGCCTCCACCGGCTACTGTTCAACCAGCCCTCCATGGGATCATGTTCAACCAGCCCTCCCCGGGGTCCCTGCACTGGCTACTGCTCATCCACCCCCACCTCCTCGATCGGGGTCATGTTCATCCAGCGGCAACGGCCTCTACTACCACGGGGTCCCGTTCATCCAACCCCCACCGAGAACTGTTCATCCAACCCCCACCGGGGATTGTTCATCAAGAGGCAGCTTCGATCGGCTTCAGTTAGCAGCAGTAGCGAAGGAATCACTCGGGTTCAGTTAACAGCCAAGGGATCGATCGGGGTTCCATAACGTAGCTAGTGCCATCGCTCGGGTTCAGTTAGAGCCCAACGCCTCGCTCGGGTTCAGTTAGAGCCCAACGCCTCACACACACGCGCGTACGTGTACGAGAGAAACGCGCAAACCTCCGTGCATCGCTCGGCCTCGACCACCCACCATAAACAGGAACTCCCCGAAATTTTCGTCGCCCTCACTTCTACCACGATTTTTTCCGTCATGGACAGCCCAAAGAATGTCATGCAGGTGCATCCCCGGCCCGCCCAGGATGAAAAGCCCATTTTCTATCATGATTTTTGTCATAGAAGTAGGAGCCCACCACATCTATGATGATACCGGGTTTTGTCATAATTATCGTCATAGATGTGTCATAAGCATGACAGAAAAAAAATTCATTTGGGCCAAAATGTCACGGATGTGTCTTTTTTTTGTATTGCAAAGATGTGCTTCTGAGAGGTCCGATGCTAGCTTTGGAAGATGGGAGGAGAGATGGTGGTCTTGGAATGGAGAAGAGGGAGAGGCGAGACGGTGGTTTTGCAATGGAGAAGATGGAGAGGAGAGGGGGTGGTTTTACAATGGAGAAGAGGGAGAGGCGAGACGGTTGTTTTGGAATGGAGAAGATGGAGAGGAGAGGGGGTGGTTTTGCAATGGAGAAGAGGGAGAGGAGCGTGCGGCAGCGATTTAGGATTGGACGAGAGGGCCGGCGCGCTGTGACTGGATCAAAATCAAAATCAATTTACCCTTCAATTAAGAAAAGCGACCCCACATTAACTAGTCTCCCTTGTATTCTGGGTCATATTTTGACCATGATTTTAACAAATAAGATATATGTTATACATTGCAAAAATAATATAATTTGAAAGTACATTCAGATACAAACCAAACGATGCAATTTTTTATGACATGCATTCACATTTTGCTTGTCAAATACAGTACCTGGTCAAACTTTGACCCAAAATACGCAAAACAAAAAAATATTTCCAAGACCAGCGCCGCTCCTCTCCTCTTAAACCGCCACCGCTCCTCTCATGTTCCAATCCAAAACCAGCGCCGCTCCTCTCCTCTTCCATTTCAAAACCACCGCCGCTCCTCTCCTGTTCCAATACAAAACCAGCGCCGCTCCTCTCCTCTTCCATTTCAAAACCAGCGCCGCTCCTCTCTTGTTCCAATCCAAAACTAGTGCCGCTCCTCTCCTCTTCCATTTCAAAACCACCGCCGCTCCTCTCCTCTTCCATTCAAAAACAACCGCCGGCGAGTGAAGTGATACGTCTCCAACGTATCTATAATTTATGAAGTATTCATGCCATGTTTACAACAATTTTATATTATTTTGGTATGATTTGATTAGAACTAACCCGGACTGACGCTGTTTTCAGCAGAACTATCGTGGTGTCATTTTTTGTGCAAAAAGAAAAGTTCTCGGAATGGGCTGAAAATTTATGGTGATTTTTTATGGACCAAAAGGGACCCCCGAAGTACCGGAGCTGGGCTAGGAAGTGGAGGAGGAATCCACAAGCCCGGGGGGCGCCCACCCCCCTAGGGCCCACCCTCCGAGCTTGTGGGTCCCTCGAGCACCCCCTTGACGTGAGACCGACGCCAAAAATTTTTATAAATACCAAAACCCCCAAAAAGAACCCTAGATCGGAAGTTCCGCCGCCGCAAGCCTTTGTAGCCACGAAAAACCAATCGGGACCCCATTCCGGCACCCTGTCAGAGGGGGAATCATTACCGGAGGCCATCTTCATCATCCAGGCGGTCTCCATGATGAGGAGGGAGTAGTTCACCCTCGGGCTGAGGGTATGTACTAGTAGCTATGTGTTTGATCTCTCTCTCTCTCTCTCTCTCTCGTGTTCTTGATTTGGCACGATCTTGATGTACCGCGAGCTTTGTTAATATATTTGGATCTTATGGTGTTCTTCCCTCTCTACCTTCTTGTGATGAATCGAGTCTTGCTCTTTGAGGTTTCGTTATGTTGGATTGAGTATTGGATTTGAGAACACTTGATGTATGTCTTACGATGGGATATCTTTGGTGACAATGGGATGTTCTATTGATTCACTTGATATATGTTTTGGCACTCAACTTGTGGATTCCCGAGGTGACATTGGAGTAATCTATGCATAGGGGTTGATGCACATTTTTGTCCTACATTCTCTGATAGAAACTTTGGAGTGATTCTTTGTTGCGCGTTGGGGGATTGTTATATGATCCAATTATGTTATCATTGTTGAGAGAATTTGCACTAGTGAAAGTATGAACCCTAGGCCTTGTTTTCAAGCATTGCAATACCATTTTTGCTCACTTTTGGTACTAGTTATCTTGCTGTTTTTATATTTTCAGATTACAAAAAACCTATATCTACCATGCATATTATACTTGTATCACCATCTCTTCGCCGAACTAGTGCACCTATACAATTTACCATTGTATTGGGGTGGGTTGGGGACACAAGAGACTCTTTGTTATTTGGTTGCAGGGTTGTTTGAGAGACACCATCTTCATCCTACGCCTCCCACGGATTGATAAACCTTAGGTCATCCACTTGAGGGAAATTTGCTACTGTCCTACAAAACTCTGCGCTTGGAGGCCCAACACGAGTCTACAAGAAGAAGGCTGCATAGTAGACATCAAGCTCTTTTCTGGCTCCGTTGCCGGGGAGGTGAGTGCTTGAAGGTATATCTTTAGATCTTGCAATTGAATCTTTTAGTTTCTTGTTTTATCACTAGTTTGGTTTATAAAAGAAAACTACAAAAAAAGGGAATTGAGGTTGCCTCATATGCTTCATCTTTTTAATGTCTTTCAATAAAATGATGGAAAGGAAAATTGTGCTCAATTGATAGAAGAAGAATTTAATAAAATGTTTGGCACTAAATCTTTGAATGATGAGCATGATTGCAATGTTGTTGGTATGAATTCTTTGAATATCCATGATGCTAATGATATGCAAAGGCATAACCTTGGGGATGCTATGTTTGATGAAGATGATATTTTTTGTCCCCTAAGTTTTGATGTGCAAATTTATTATGATGATAGCATGCCTCCTATTTATGATGATTATGTTGATGAAAGTGGGTTTGGAAGAGTGTCAACTCTAGTTAATGATCCCACTATTTTGGAGGGTGTTGAACCTTTTCACAATATTGATAAAAGTGGATTTGGAGAGGTCATGACTTTATTTAGTGATGAATCCACTATTTTGGAAGAGGTTCCAATTGATTATTAGAACAAAGTTGCTATCTATGATGATTATTGTGATGACATTTATGCTATAAAGAATAATGATAACCATGAAACTTTTCATCATGATTTTAATTTTCAATTGGATTATGCCTCACATGATAGTTATTTTGTTGAGTTTGCTCCCACTTCTATTCATGAGAATAAATTTGCTTATGTGGAGAGTAATAAAGTTTCTATGCTTGTGGATCATGAAAAGAATGCTTTATGTGATAGTTATATTGTTGAATTCATTCATGATGCTACTGAAAATTATTATGAGAGAGGAACATATGCTTTTACATATCTCAATAATATCAAGTTTCCTCTCTATGTGTTGAAAATCTTGAAGTTTTGCTTGTTTTGCCTTCCTATGCTAGTTGATTCTTGCTCCCATAAATTGTTTGCTCACAAAATCCCTATGCATAGGAAGTGGGTTAGGCTTAAATGTGCTAGTCATATTCTTCATGATGCTCCCATTATGTTTCAATTCTTATCTTTTATGTGAGCATCATTGAAATCATTATGCCTAGCTAAAAAGGCATTAAAGAAAAGCGCTTGTTGGGAGACAACCCAATATTTACCCCTACTGTCTTTGTGTGTTCACATGATTAAACTCTGTAGTAATCATGTTTTATAGCTTTTTTTTTTGAATAAAGTGCCAAGTAAAGCCTTTGGGATAGTGTGGTTGATAGTTGATTTGATTCTGTGCAAAAACAGAAACTTTTGCGTCCAATAACAGAATTGTTAAAATTCACTGGAACGCGGAAAACCTCTGAATTTTTACAGAGAATTGACATACAAATTTTCTACGTTGTCCTAATTTTTCCGAATTTTTGGAGATACAGAGGTATCACTATAATTCAGATCTTTACAGACTGTTCTATTTTTGACAGATTCTGTTTTCGATGCATAGTTTGCTTGTTTTCTAGTTTCTATGGCTTATATTGCTTAATATAAATTGTGGAAATTATAGAGTACAGTAGGCATTATGTGTAAACAATTATTAATCTTGTCTTTTACAGTACCCAAGTGAATGATTTGTTTTACTATGCTAACCCATCTCACGAAGTTCCGTTAAGTTTTGTGTGGTTGAAGTTTTCAAGTTTTGGGTGAGATATCGATATGAGGAGAATAAGGAGTGACAAGACCCTAAGCTTGGGGATTCCCAAGGCACCCCAAGATAATATTCAAGGAAGATGCAAGCAACTAAGCTTGGGGATGCCCCGGAAGGCATCCCCTCTTTCGTCTCCAACATTATCGGTAACCTTACTTGGGGCTATATTTTTATTCGTCACATGATATGAGTATTGCTTCGAGCGTCATTTTATTTTATTATTATTTTCTTTCTGTTATTTATAGTAATGTTTTGAATCTTTTATTTTAATAAAAATGTCAAGTATAGCCTTTACCATGCTTATTTTGCAAGTCTATATGTGGCTGTTTGAAAACAGATAATTGCACACTAGTGCCTAAATTCTTGAAAAAAGTTAGAATGTGATAAAATTTTGAAATTTTTGCACAATAAGCTATGATATATTTTCTATAGTGTGGTAAATTTTCAGAATTTTTGGAGTTAGGGAAGTGTGAGTAAAATTGCACTCTTTACAGACTATCCTATTTAGACAGATTGCTGTTATGTTTGCATTGTTTGCATATGTTTGCTTGTTTAATGATTCTATTTGAGGATAGGATTATTAAATATGCAGAGGCATTTAGTATGCAATGTTAAATAATAAGTTTAGTTAGTTGCTACAGTAGATAATGATTAGGTTTTGCATTTGATTTATACTAACTTATCTCATGAGTTCTTGTTGAGTTTTGTGTGGATGAAGTTTTTAAGATTTAGGGAAACCGTGATATAAAAAGGAATTAAGGAGAGCTTGGGGATGCCCAAGGAATCCCTAATATTTCAAGAAGTCTCAAGCATCTAAGCTTGGGGATGCCCCGGTAGGCATCCCACCTTTCTTCATCAACAATCATCGGTTGAGCCTAAGTTTTTGCTTCTTCACATGATATGTGCTATCCTTGGAATGCCATTTTATTTTGTTTTGCTTGCTGTTTTAATAATATCCCAAGATCTGAAATTTCTAAATGAGAGAGGGTCTTCACATAGCACCCGAATTGTTTTAGTACTCATTGATTTTCATTTATATCTTTTTTGAGTAGTTTGTCATTTACCCTCGTGCTTCACTTATATCCTATGAGTAAATGGTTGAATGAATTGAATATCATAAATATGAAATTATATATGTTTCATATGCTTATCCCGTGGGGAGTAATGACTTCACGTATAATAAGTATAGGTGGTAAATTTATTGAAAGTTAGCAAACACAGCATTGGTCACTTGAACAATTCATGAAAGAATATTGAAGGAAGAGAGATTTCACATATAAATATACTATCTTGGACATCTTCTATGATTGTGAGCCCCATTAATTATTTTCAAACTCGAGAAAATTAGTTGAAATTGGACAAGGAAGACAACGTAATGAGTTATGTTTGGGTATATTTGTATAGAAGTTATATTGTTATGGATCCTCCAACATGTGGTACTTGCTTAGGACCTTTTGCTAGCCTTCACCTGTACTAAGAGGGAATACTGCTTGTGCATCCAAAATCCTTGAACCAAGTTTCTTCCATGAGTGTCCACCATACCTAACTATATGTGGTATTTACCTGCCGTTCCAAGTAAATTTGTATGTGCCAAACTCTAAATATTCAAATAATAATCTGTTTTGTATGCTCAAATCGCTCATGAAGTGACAGGGGGTGGTCAGTATCTTCCATGCTAGGTGGGTTATTCTCACGATGAGTGTTTATTCGCTTATCATTCACGAGAAAGTAGCTGGTAATTGGGATGCCCAGTCCTATGATCAAAATCAAAATCAAAATATAATAATAAAACAAAACTCCCCCGGATTGTTGTTGGTATGGAGGGCACCCGAGGATTCGGCTAGCCATGGCTTGTGTTTGTTGGTGGAGGGGGAGTAAAAACTTTACCTTTCTGTTTGGGAACCGCCTATAATGTGTCTAGCATGGAAGATATTGGGAACTCTTGGTCGTTACGTTGACAATGAAAGCATACCTCTCAAAATTATATTCATCTCTATTTTAAAAGCTTCGAGCTCTGGCACCTCTACAAATCCCTGCTTCCCTCTACGAAGGGCCTATCTTTTACTTTTATGCAAGAGTCGGTAGTATTCCTTCTCATTTCAACCTCAATTATTCTCTAGTTGGCAAGTATCATGTGGTGGGGAAAGATCCAAGCATATATGGCCATTCAAATATATTTGATCATGAATTATTATTGTTGACAATTATCTATATGATAAATAAGTTGGGAGGCAAAATATTAAGCCCCTATCTTTCTCTGTGTTCGATGGATGCTATTTGTTCTAAAAATATGCTTTGAGTGTCAGCAATCGTGGAAGACTATATGATAGTTGAGTATGTGAAATTTGCTAAATCAAAGCTCTTACATAGACCCTTCCTGAAAATAAGATGAATTGCGATTGTTTGATGACTGAGAATAAAGTTTGTTAGTTTTCAAGAAGGTTTATGCTCTATGCTTTAACATGTGAATAGCTTGTTACTTGATCATGAGAAGTTTTATGAGATGAGCTACTATTTATAATATATATTGATGCTAGAAAAAGTGTTTGGAATTATCATTGATCAAACTTGTGCACTATGCTAGCATTCACACTTCATAAATTATTTCTTTTATCATTTACCTACTCGAGGACGAGCAAGAATTAAGTTTGGGGATGCTGATACATCTCCAACGTATCTATAATTTATGAAGTATTCATGCCATGTTTACAACAATTTTATATGATTTTGGTATGATTTGATTAGAACTAACCCGGACTAACGCTATTTTCAGCAGAACTACCGTGGTGTCATTTTTTGTGCAGAAATAAAAGTTCTCGGAATGGGCTAAAAATTTACGGTGATTTTTTATGGACCAAAAGGGACCCCCGAAGCACCGGAGCTGGGCCAGGAAGTGGACGAGGAAGCCACAAGCCTAGGGGCGCGCCCTGCAAGCTTGTGGGTCCCTCGGGCACCCCCTTGACGTGAGACCGACGCCAAGAATTCTTATAAATACCAAAACCCCCGAAAAGAACCCTAGATTGGAAGTTCCGCCGCCGCAAGCTTCTGTAGCCACGAAAAACCAATCGGGACCCCGTTCCGGCACCCTGTCGGAGGGGGAAATCATCACCGGAGGCCATCTTCATCATCCAGGTGGTCTCCATGACGAGGAGGGAGTAGTTCACCCTCGGGGCTGAGGGTATGTACTAGTAGCTATGTGTTTGACCTCTCTCTCGTGTTCTTGATTTGGCACGATCTTGATGTACCGCGAGCTTTGTTAATATATTTGGATCTTATGGTGTTCTTCCCTCTCTACCTTCTTGTGATGAATTGAGTCTTGCTCTTTGAGGTTTCATTAGGTTGGATTGAGTATTGGATTTGAGAACACTTGATGTATATCTTACGATGGGATATCTTTGGTGACAATGGGATGTTCTATTATTCACTTGATGTATGTTTTGGCACTCAACTTGTGGATTCCCGAGGTGACATTGGGGTAATCTATGCATAGGGGTTGATGCACGTTTTTGTCATACGTTCTCCAATAGAAACTTTGGAGTGATTCTTTGTTGCACATTGAGGGATTGTTATATGATCCAATTATGTTATCATTGTTGAGAGAATTTGCACTAGTGAAAGTATGAACCCTAGGCCTTGTTTTCAAGCATTGCAATACCGTTTTTGCTCACTTTTGTTACTAGTTACCTTGCTGTTTTTATATTTTCAGATTACAAAAACCTATATCTACCATCCATATTACACTTGTATCACCATCTCTTCGCCGAACTAGTGCACCTATTGTGACGCCCCCGGTTCAATCGTACACTAGTCATACACGCAAACGTGTACGATCAAGCCCAGGGACTCACGGGAAGATATCACAACACAACTCTAAACACAAATAAACGGAGGTCCACAATATTACAGACCAGGGATCCGAAGATCCGAATACATAAGTCAGTCATACAAATAATATCTGAGTACAGACATAGTTAGACAAGTTCTGCCTTAAGAAGGCTAGCACAAACAGCGACACTAGATCGAAAGGCGTTGGCCTCCTGCCTGGGAGCCTCCGATCCTACTCCTGGTCAGCTGGCTCGTCTCATGTTTTACAAAAACCATTTTGAGGCCTAGCTGTTTACTAGATTGAGAAGAGAATAAAGAGGAAAAAGAAACAGAAAAGGATAAAGGAGAAACCCCCCCCCCCCCACGCCCAACTGGGCCGAGGCCCAGCCGGCCGGCCCACCTGCGTCGCCCCTGGCCTATAAGGCCCCCCGGCCAAACCCTAGCCCCACCGACACCCCACTCCCCCCCTCCCTCCTCACTCGTTCGCCCCCCCCCCCGATCCAGAAACTGGATCGGTCCGACGCCCGACACACCTCGCGCCCGCCCGACCCCCCTCCCCGCCCCTCCCCTCTCGTCTCCGTCTCCCGCCCGCTCACCGCCCCCCCCCTCACCCGTCCCTACGATCACGGTGAGGCCCAGGGCCTCCCCCCTCTGCTCCGCACCTCGCCGCGCGCACCACGCCCCCGCGCGCGCC